>CM053622.1:193718337-193744695 GCA_028646595.1 Phalanger gymnotis
GACGGAGGGGAGGGCAGACTGGGGAACAGGGCACCCAGAGTGTACGCCATCTTGGAGTGGGGGGGGGTGGAAATGGGGAGAAAATTTGTAATTCAAATGCCTGTGAAAATCAATGCTGAAAATTAAACATATTTAAATTAAAAGTTGAAAAAAAAAATACAGTCCTCAAAACAGCCATTGCAAATCTTCTGTTCAAATCTTTAATTCCAAGCCCACCTAGATGACTAGATGAACTGAGACTATCTTCTTTGAGCTCCCTTATTTCCCTTCTTCCTTACCTCAAAACATCTAGAACTCACATATTAATCTCGTTCATGGCTCTAGAGCCAAAGGAAGAGGAAGCCAAGGCTATCCTCATCACCTGTGCTCCTGACTCTTTCTCCCAGTATCCTTTGGGGGACTGGTCTTTCAATCATTTTCTCTATCATCTATAATCTACTAGCTCCCACCACAAGGCAACCAATATGCTCAGGTCTTCCCTATGCTTAAAGAACCTTTCTTGCACCCCATCTCCTCAACCTACAATGTTCTCTCTGTTTTCACTACTAAATTCCTACTAAGTAATATACACCTACTTCCTCAGTTTCCTCAACATCAATTTATTCCTCAACTCCTTGGAGTCCAGCTAAGGATACCATTTCTCTATCAAAAAACAGCAATTAGCTTTTAAATGTGTTCCTCTTCTCTTCCCCAAGCTCTGCCTCAGCCCTTTTCCCTACCTTTTCTCCTTCAGTGAACTCATTTACTTCTCTCTCCTCTCCCTCTTAACCACCTGGGGAATTATACCCATACACGTGAGTGCTCTGCCCAAAGGAATATAAATTTTAATTACTTAAACCTTGCAAGTTATCTTGGGGTTTGAGGGCTAAATTTTTCTTCTCTACATATTCATTCTATAATTTTTTTTAAACTGGGATTATTAATTCTTTTGCCCCATGTAGCTTCATTTATGATTTCTTGAAATAGATCTCTGGAAAACCAGGCTTTGACAAAGCCCAATGGGATTCAAATGGAGCCACTAGACTGTGCCTTAAACCCAAATTACTCTGGCTCTCTCTGACTGACCAGTAACAGGTCCTAACCAAAGCCTCACCTGGTCATTGCTTGGGTTTGGATGGCTAAGAGTTAGTGTGAATAAGCCAATGTTTTTGTTCTGACCAGAAACCCTGAAGGTCTTCCCCTCCCAGATTGATTTTTTTTTGGGGGGGGGGAGGGGAGAAGTAGGCAAACTAGGCCATCTTTTGCCTCGTTTCTCACCTAACCTTAAATCACTGAATGGGTGTTGCCTCATACATGCTGAGACCTGGGAAAAACCTAAACTTAATCTATATATCTAAGCTAATGTCATACTTAAATTCCAGTCCCACATGGCCAACTCAAGGTTCTGCTAAGACTTCAAACTATATTCAAAATGGAACACCAGTATTCCTCCAAACTTTCCTAGATCATTATCTCCCCAGTCACCATGACTCAAAATCCTTAAAGTTTTCTTTGAATCTACTCTCTTTCTCATACTCAATTCTGTCAATTATAACTCCGCAACATCTCTCAAATTTCTCTCCATCTCTCCGCTCACATGGTCACCATCCTAGTTCAGGGCTGTTAGCATTAACCTGAACAGTTTGCTTAAATAAGCCTCCTCATTGGTTTTCTGCCTCCAGTTTCTTTCCTCTCAAATCTATCCTTTTCTATACCACCAAAATAACTTTCCCTAAGGACAGCCCATTTCATTCCCCTACTCAAAAATCATCAATAGCTCCCTGTTATCTCTAGGGCAAAGTAGAGACGCCTTGGCTAGGCATAAGTTCATCATAACCTCATTCCCACTTATCTTTTCAGTCTTATTTCACATTACTTCCTCTAACAAACTATATAATCTAGTCAAATAGTACTAACTGTCCCCCAATCTTGTCCTGTCCTCTTTATTTGAACAGCCTGTCTCCCTATCCCTGAACTATACGTTTTCTCAGTTCTAATTCTGGAATCATTCCATTCCTATCAAGATCAATGCAGGTGCCAGCTCTTCCATGAAGCCTTCTCCAATCCACCTTACTGGGGAGTAAAAAAAAACCAGTGGCTTCCCTCCTCACATCTTTCTAGACAATACTGTCTTGAATTTCTCTTTGGCCTCTACAATACACATATATATCTGTAGCGCTTCTAATTCTCACCCCTTCACTGTTCCAATCCAAATGAAATGTAAACTTCTTCAAGGTATGTCTTGTTTAATCTCTGAATTACCAGTACCTTGCACATAATTGCACTTAAATATTTGAGTGGCTGAATAAAAGTATAATTTTCCAGTTAGGACAGCTCACTCATTTCAGCCTTTCCAATCATCAAAAATATTAGTGAGGGAGATAAAAAGCCTTACCTATCATTACAGCAATATCTATTTCTAGCAACTGTTGAAACAGCAACAGGCAGGCCAAGATTCGAAGAAATGCTGAGATTTTCCAAAATCTCGCTGTTGTTACTGATCAGTGAATTAGTTAAGGAGCTTGGAAATGACTCATCAGCAATGCGTCGAAAGTTTTCCATCACACTGTATAAAATTTTTGAAAAATCAAGTTACAACATTCTTCCAATAATTAAATCACAAGTTTTAGAAAATAAAAATAACATTTACTATATATCATGAAAGGGTTTATTCTCTCAAATATTCCCAAAGTAATGTTGCATGACAATTAATATATTTTTTATGTTCACTAGCTACACCAAATCATTTTATATTTAACAAATCAAACCACTAGACTTAACATTTTGAGTGATAATAATGAATTACTACAATAATGAATTATTAGAGCATGCAATCTTCACTTAAAGTATCTGTTGTTCAGCATTGTCCAACTCTTCTAGGGTTTTCTTGGCAAAGATATTAGAGTGATTTGTCATTTCCTTCTCCAGATTGTTTTACAGATAAGGAAACTGAAGCAAACAGGGTTAAGTGACTTGCCCAGGGTCCCACAGCTAGTAGGTGACTGAGGTCATATTTGAACTCTCTATTAACAAATTATTATTCTCTAGGACTAATTCTTTAGAGGATCTCATTTCCCTGAGTAATCTTTAGTAGTTGTTTGACTTTAAAATAACACAAGACAATGCTATTTTTTAAAAATCTTACAAAATATGTACACAATAATTGTTTTCTATCTCTACCTAGCATCTCCTAAAAGCACTAACTTGAAATTTCAAATGTATCATTTCAGCACTTAGTTACTTTCAATGTCTGTCATACTTTAGCATAACTTATATAATTTTATGCAGCTAATATCAAAACAGTAACACAATTTAATGCTTATAACAGAAAAACTCAAGTTCCAGAAGCAAACTTTACAACTTATTTGAAATGTTATAACTGAGCATGCGTTAAGTATATTAACCATCAGAACCCACCTTAAATTGTACCCACAAAACTGAGACTGGTAGAAGTGGATTTTTTAAAAATGCCACCAGCAAGATGACCACAAAATGCCAACAGCAAAAGGAAATGTGTCGAGATAGCCACAGGTGTCATCCAAATGACTGCTTAGAACGGGACCTCATTCTTACCACCGAAAACCTGAAAAGAGAACATAAGCGTACTATTAAACGTACTTTTCTTATTTGTATTCCCAAGCACTTGGCAAAGGGCTTTGCACACAGTAAGCACTTAATAAAAGCTTTCATTCATTCATTCAATCTCACATTCCTCACAAGCTGGTTTATGTAATTATTAAGGTCAAAATATTGCCAAGCATTTACCGAGCCATAAAAATGACCAGCTTCCACAGTCATTATCAGCTGACAATCTCAAACCACACAGGCTCTGGATGACACCACTTTCTCCAAACCCACGCAAAGACCCGTCCAGGGCCCACTTCTCTCCCAGCACGGGGCTACAGAGCTGGCCCACTGGCTCCGCGTGAGGGGAGCGACGGGCACGATACTGGAGCCGGACCCCTCTAAGATCAGCCTCTTTGAAATTAGGCGCCTTTCAAGGGCTCCAGTCACAGAATGGAAAGGAAAGGGGAAGAAATCAGGAGACTTTCAAAACGCTTTAAGATTTACAAAGCGCTTTCCTCACGACAACGCGGTGAGGAAAGTGGGGTCAGTACCTTTAGATGGGAGGAGCTGTGACGCCCGAGTTCCACGAGCCCCGCCCCCCACGCGAGAGCGCGAACCACGCCCCCTCCCTTCCACCACCGCGGGCCGCGGCCCTCACCGACAGCTGGCCCGAGATCGGGTGCCCTGCAGCCAGCTCTACACGAAACCATAGGGGCCATCTGCCAGACCCAAGTCGGGAACGGGCCGCCTCCTACCCTTCCCTCCCCTGTCCCAGAGCTCCTGGGGCTTCTTGGCCAAGTTAACCGCCTCTCGCTCTGCGGGCGGCCTCCCCGCCCCCCACCCCGGTCCCCGGCGAAGGTGTAACGGCGAGTCCTGTGAGCGACACTTAGCCTACCTCCTCTCTACCCGATGCAGGGGCAGAGACCTGGAGCAAGGAGTGGAACGGAAGCGAAGCAGGGCCCGGAGGCGGCCGAGCTCCTCGCCTTCCCCCCGTATTAAACTCGGTAGTGGCTGGAAGATTGACCCAGGGCAGACCGAGAGAGAAGGGAAAAGGAAACCCGATCATTGTGCGCAGGCGCAGAAAGCTTCTTCGCGACTCTACCTCCGTATTCTATGCTATGTGGCCAGCCCTTTCCGCCCAAGCGGTACTGCCGAGCCCACCGAAAAGGCTCCCGGTTGGCTGGCGCCGGGAGAGGGGCGGGGCAGTCGGTCGCCCGCGATGCCTGCTGATTGGACATGGGGAACACAGCTGTGGTATTTGAAGTACAGTAGAAGCGCGCCTCTAAAGGAGTGGGGGTGTAGTCTACTATGCATCACCTGATTAGGAATTTTGAGCGCAGTCCTTCCTCTCTTTGGGCGGAGATAAATATTTCTGGTCGTAAGCCGGTGTAAGGTTCATCGCGGCACAAAGAAAGAGCATGCTCCTCAAGTCCTCGCTGCGGTGCTCATTTCATCTAGGGCACGAAGAATCCGTAGTTTCTGTGAATGATCTACCCAAGCAGTAGTGTTAGTTTAAATTTAAATAATGCTTTTTACTTTACAAAACAGTAAATCACTTTTTGTTCTAACAAGAACCCTGTGAAGTAGGTAGGACAAAGGGCATCCCGTTTTTACAAAAGAGAAAGTTCACGTGGGAAAGAATCCAGTGATCTGGGGCTGGCCAGTGATAAATCATGATTAAAATTTCCCAAGTCTCCAGACCATTGTTTCCTCAATCAAACTACAAACAAACCAGTAAAATAGTTAAGTTCGCGACCACAGATGTCCCAGCGCTGGACAATTCATTAATTTGTAACTAAAAGAAACCTTACTTTTCAGCAATTCAGAAGCTCAAAAGGAACCTATGGTGGGAGAAGGAGTAGACTAATGGCTTCCAATCTTTCATTATGGCAGTAACTTACTCCTGAGGCCTTGAAGGCCAATGGGTAAACTCTGGTTAGTCCTGTTGTGGTGGAAAAGCTTCCAGTCAAAAAGCATTTATTAAGCACCTATTAAATTGTGCCAGGCACTTGGCTAGGCGATAGGGACACAAAGATAAGTGAAAGTCCCTGCCCAGAATTTACAATACAGAGGAGGAGGAAACATTTACTCACAAAGAAATGCACACAATAGGTCAGGAAGGGGCTAAAAGAAGGAGCTTAAATCGTCGCAAAGTAGGTGTCACAGAGGTGGAAGAAATGTATGCCACACATGGAGAGGGCAGGAGAGGTTGTGAAAATGGAGGGAGAGAGGATATAGAGTTCTGTTTAAGAGGAGGGATTAAAAGGAAAATAATTTGGCTCCAAAGTGATGTATGTGAAGGAGGGTACTGAGTAATAAGACCAGAAAAGTGAGTAGGAGCCAGGTGGTAAAGATCTTTAAATGCCAAAGGATTCTTTTAGAATCTAGAAGTGATAGCCATTAGATTTTAAGTAGGGGGTGACATGGTCCTACCAACACTTTAGAAAAAACATTTTAGCAGCTGTGTAAAAGATGAATAGCAATGGCAAAAGACAACAGAGACCAATCGGGTAATTGTAATTTGAGTCCAGGTGGGGAGTAACATCTACAGAACTGGTGTGAGAGATATTGTGGGAGTAGAAACTACAAGATCTGACATCTGATTGGAAATGTAGGGTAAAGGAGAGCAAAGAGTCAAGGGTGACACTTAAGTTGCAAACATGGGTGAGAGAAGTGGTGCCTTTAACAAAAATGCCACAAATTTTTCAGAGTCAATTTTTAGGGGAAAATAAGATCAGTTTGGGATACATAGATTTTGTTATGGTCATCCAGTTTGAAATCTACAATAAGGAAATTGATGAGCCTAGGTTGGGACAAATATTTGGAACAGATATATAGACCTTGGAACCATCTACATAGTGATAATTAAATCCATGTGAGTTGATGAAGTCACCAAGTTAAAGACTATAGAGGGGGGAAAAGACAAGAATGGAGGCTTGAGGTACACTAATGAGTATGTATTATGGATAATCTAGTAAAGGAGAAAGAGAAGGAATGATCAGACAAGATAGGGGAAACAAAAAAAGTTGAGTATTCAGGAGGAGATAGGGAGGCCAAAAATGTCAAATAGTGCAGAAATTCAATCAAGAATAAGCATCACTGCTAACATTGGAGAGAGTAGTTTCAGTTGAATGATGACATTGGAAATAACCTGGAGACAGTAGATAGTTTTTTCTAAGACTTTGGCTGAGAAGGGGAGGATATAGGAGTTTGAAGGGACTAGTAGTGCCTAACAATATTTAGCCATTTTTGTGGGCAGCAGGGAAAGAACCAGTAGATCAGAAGAGACTGAAGAGTAGAAAGAAAAGTTATGATTGTAGGGTGGATCTGCAAGAGAAAACAAGATAAAGGATGCATGCAGCAAAGTTGCTCCCATAGGCCTAGTGAGATGGACAGTATGTCTGTAATCAGAAAATCAACCTACCCAAGTTTGGAACAACTTATCCTCAGGGTAACCACAGGATGAATTTTTCAACCTAGCCATTATAATACAGGAAGGCTACATACTAAGTTATAGAGATTACAACTGAATTAAACCCACACTAAAGAAATTACAGATGGTTTAAGTATCAAAGTCCGTCAGTTAACAAACATTTATTAAGCTATTACAATGGTCTAGGCTCTGTGCCAAATGCTAGAAATACAAATACAAGAGGAAAAAAAAAGACAGTCTCTTGCCCTCAAGCTTATATTCTATTGGTGAAGATTATACATAAAAGATAATTTAAAGGGAGGAGGTGAAAGAAAGAAGGTACCTGAAAGGGAAACAATGGAGAAGTCCAGAGTGCAGCTTGGTGAGAAATGAGATGGCTATCCAGGGTATCCTCTTTAAATGGCGTTTCTGAGAGGAGCTATCCAATCTTCCCCGGGGCAGATGGTACTTCCAAGGCATGAATTATGGATACAGAGCTAAAGAGTGTGTGTACATTCTTAGCTACACATGCACTCCTTTGAGCCAGAGGTATAATACTCCCTCCTCCATTTTCCCAGTAAAACTCCAAATTTTCTCTAAAAGGTTCAGACAAAAGGAAAAATGAATTCCTAGAATATGTAGCTAAATATGGACCTCTAGTCAGAATAGAGGTTCTTAATCTAGTGTGTCACAGAGTCTTTCAGTTTTTGGATGGGGGAGGCGAAGCAATTCGGGGTAAGTGACTTGCCCAAAGTCACACAGCTAGTAATTGTCAAGTGTCAAGTGTCTGAGACCAGATTTGAACTTAGGTCCTCCTGACTCTAAGGTGGGTGCTCTATTCACTGTTCCACCTAGCTACCCCCGGCCCCCAGTATGTGTTTTTAGATGCATAAAACAAAATATAGAGGATTGCAAAGGAAACCTATCATATTAAGAGTTATTAAAAAAAAGCTTTAAAAACTAAGTTCTCAGACCTCAGGTTGAGAACCTCAATTAAAATTTGTAATGCTATTTTGATGATGAGTAACCTTTTAGCTCTAATTTTAACTATTATAACTACAGGAAGTCACTTTCAAGGTAATTTCTGAAAGGTTTCTCCCTCCTTAACCCCTTGGATCATTGCCTTTCAATACAGTACAATGAACATTTATTGTTTTGTCTATTATGTCTTAGTATTTATGTTACATATTATGGATACAAAGACAAAAATAAGAATCTCCACCTGAAGGAACTTTAAGTGTAAGGAAACTAAGCCATATTCTTTAATTAGAACAATATATTAAATCCTCATTACCATCTTCCATTCTTTGGCAAATTAAAAAGGCATCAAACATATGACTTCATATGTAAACTTCCTTTTTCCACTATATCATACCAATGGATGAGTCACTGCTACATAACTGAGTACCCCCCTTAACTGAAACCACTTTGTTGAACACATATTGGCCCTGAAGGAACCAAGATCTGTTGAAATACTTGAAGTGTCGTGGTACATGCTATTAATCTCTGCTGAGGCTGAGGGTGGTATATCTCTTGAGCTTGGAAATTCTGAGCTGCAAAGGGCTATATTGATGAGGTATATGCACTAAATTTGGCATTAATATGGTAGGCCCCTGCCCAAGTAGGAATTACCAGTTTGCTTAAGGAAGGGCAAACTGGCCTCAGGCAGAAAGAGACCAAGTCGAAGCTCCTACGCAGAAAGGGGTTGGGAGAGTGGGAGAGGGGAGTTGGACCGATAAATATACTACCCCTGTATTTCTGGCCTGGGCAAAATGGAGAGACCATCTTAAAAAAACAACAACAAAGGGACATCAGAAGCCGTATCATCCAAATCATATCTTGGACAACCATTTCCTCTATAACCTACCTGGCAAGTCGTCATCCAACCTTCGAAGATTTCCAGAGTATGACAACCCATCATGTTCCAAAAGCAGTCCATTCCCCTTCTGGATACCTCTAATGTTTTGCTTTGTTTTTTTCCCTTAAAACCTTAATTTGGCTCTTTGACTTCCACTCATCATTCCTAGTTCTGCTTTCTGGAGCAATGCGAAACAGATAATAATAGTAATAGCTAGGATTTACATAACACCTCCTAGGTGTCAGCCACTATGCTAAGTGCTTTACAAATATTATTTGATCCTCACAACAATGCTAGGAAGTAGGTGCTATTATTATCCCCATTTTACCTTGAAGAAAAGGAGACAAACAGGTTAAATGACTTGCAAGGCCACAAAACTAATGAGCATCTGAGGAGGGATTTGAATTCTGGTCGTCCTGACTCCAAATCCAGAACTCTATCCGCTCCAGCAGCTGGCTGTCCCTAACCAAATCTTCTTCCACATTAACAGCCCTTTAAATAGTCATCATGCCCTTTATGTAAGTTCTCTCCAAGACGAACACCCCAAGTTCCTTCAACCAATCTTCATATGGTATGATGAAGGTCCTTCACTGTCTTGGTAGCTATACTCTGGACACTTCAGTACAACATCTGTTGTACAACTAATGCATGGCCTAATTGAGTAACTTTTAAAATGATGGTGCTACTTTTGAACTCTTTCTGGAGCTGTCAATTTTAATTAAATAATATTCATCCCCTAAAATCTAATGGCATATGAAACCAGTGGATAGTCAAAAATGCATTTATTGAGTAATGAGATCACAATTATAAAATTCGATATTTATGTTTAGAGTGGCAGCTTCTTTAAAAATGACCAAACATTACAAATTACGTTTTGCTGCATTATACACAGGAATGGTTTATTTTGCTTAACTAGTCATTTCCAACACCAGCCTTTAGAATTCAAAAACAATTCCTAATATGCGTTTCAAAGTCATGTTCAATTTTATAATTACACACTTTCACGTGAATGTGACAAAGCAAAAACTCAAGACCATGATAATAAACTAAGTACAAAATAAAAAGTAAAGGACAGGCACTTTGAAGTAAGCTATTTTTCCACATAGCTTTCACAGTTAATAATGCTTGTACATGTCATATTTCATCAAAGGGTATCAATCAAAGAAGCCAACGGTCCTTTGATGCACAAGCACAAACATATTTAAATTCAAAATTCTGTGTTCTATTTTGCAATACATGCAAGAAGATCCCTGAATTAAGAAAATACCTGGAAAAAAATGAAGAAAAAAAAAAGCAGCCAGGAATGAAAGCATTTACAAGCATCTGAATAAGGCCTTTTAAATTTTTGAGTGAGTGTTTTAAACCCCTTCATTCTCAGGTAAGGGATTAAGAGGCCGAGAGATATATCGTCTGCGAGGGTGAGGATACTGGAGGTTGGCAGTGTCAGCATCGCAAGAGTGCTCTATCAGAGGAGGAGGAGGAGGAGGAGGAGGAGGAAGGATCTGGGCATAACTGGACCATCTCGATCCAGCCCGTGGGGAATCCAGAGGGGGAAAGAAATACCTGAAACAATGAAGACAGGAACAAAACACCAAAACAAACAAACAAAAAAAAACAGAAGAAAAAAGAGAAAAGTAGTAAATACAAGGAGAACCAAAGAGGAGAAAAGACATGCTGGAAAAAAAAAAGCTTTAGTATATCCATGCCAAAACTAACAGAACATAATAGCAGAAATCAAGGCCCTAATTCAAAATCAAGATTGCTTAAGCAAGTTTGGAAACTTTAAAAAACACACACACACACAAGGTACAATCTTTTAAACAAAATGATTTTTAAATCCCAGTATGGGTTTTTTTTTAAAGATTATCTTGAAAATTTAAAGGATTTTCTAGTCCAATTACCCACACCTTATTTGATGCTCACTTAGCTGAACTTTAGTAATGTTTCATTTGTAGCAGCAGCATAAGGCACACATCTTATGCAAGTACATACACAATACTAAGAACCAATTAAAAAAAACTTTCACATAGTATAGGTAGGTATCACAACACTTTAATGACTATCTCTCACAGAAATACAATCATAATGTGTACTTACATGTTTTTCCTGCAAAAAACACAGTAAAGCTACAGATTTCTAAGTGAAAAGCTATAAGAATTATGCCATAACATGTTGAATTATTCTATCATTTTATTATAACTTACCCGTAATATTTATGCACTTTAGTACACTCGAATTATAGATACTAAATGTAAGGTTTAGAACTCTGGGGAACATTTACTGAATGGAACACCTAAATAAATAAGAAAATCCTGGGACATGCCACCTTGAAGCTTCATTTACATGCTGCACTTTTAATGGAATTTTAAGTGCTTCCCAATTTACAGTACCTTTTAGAATTTGTACTTGGAGGAAACCTTACTCCATGGAATCACACCATAGGAACATACAAGCACATGGTAAAAAAATTCTCTTTAGTAAACACTAATAAAAAATACTTACAAAAGCAGTTTTATAATATATAAATGAATACCAAACAATAAATTTAACTATCAACTGTACAGTTAAATTACTGTCAGTGCATTCTGATTCCTTTAATGCTAACAAATTTTAAATGTTACAAACTAATTACAAGTTATGCCAGATATTAATATGAATAAATCAAAACTACAAAGTGTAAAACAAATTAGCACTCAAAACAATCTTTATGAAAATTGATGATTTATTCAGTCTTCAAATTTAAAAATTATAAAAATTCACCATCCTGTTTATATTGTTTTGGGAAACAAAACCAACAAAAGAGGTCTATTATCTTCCAAATGGAGTAATGTGAATTCTCTCCACTGCCCCCATACCCACAAAGACAACAATCCTTTTTTTTTTCTATACTCATAATATTTAGTTTCACAAACATTCCAAAGAAATTTAGTGAAAATTTGTCTCAACAAGAAGCCTCTCTATTTAATTTTCAAAAGTTCCTTTAGTGTCAACAAATGGCACTGGCTAGTACAAAAACAGTGTATTATTTTTTTAAAGGCCTTTAGGATTGCGTTTAGGAGTGAGCAGGCTGCTGGTGTATCTTGGGAGAGGTCAAACGGCGCTGGGGAGGGGGAAAAGGAGCTTGCTTCCCATTCCTGTGTGCATGCAAGAAGCAGCAAAACTGCAAAGTTACTCCAGTTAAGCTTGAGATCAGCTGTGCTTTCTGTTAAAGGACATAATACAAATGGAGAAGGGAAAATGCATCACAGATCTAAACATACATGGTTATTACTAGCACAATAAGACTATAGATTAAAATTTGAGTTATTGACAAGCTTAAAATTAAAACTACACAAAAGGACTGAAAACCACTCTTGCTTAGTCATCATTAGAGCTCCACACTTGGTAAAGCCACCTTGATGAAAGAATCTCACACTGAAATTAACCTTACTTTTGGAGAAATTAAAAATAAACTCCAGAGTCAAATCGTATGGCTTTTGCATATAATTTTTGCAATTTGAAAATTGTAATAGCTAGCTTACAATTGACTAAATTGCACTTATTTAATAAGGTCATAAGATAACGACATCAGGTCACTAAAGTTATAATCTGACACCCATCTACGCAAGTACACAATTTAAGCAGTGATAAGTAATATCCTCATCTGTATTTAATTTGGAACATGAAATTAATTATTCCTCTTCACAGAGCATTAAGCATTATCAAAAATTCAGTAAAATGGAATCATCAAATGTGCTATGCGAAACACCAGGAATATTCCGTTTCCTAGTAACATTTTAAGTTAAAAAATAACAGAAAACCCTTCCAATTCAGTATCTCTACAAGACTTTAAGTAATGACATTCTTTTAAAAGAATTAATTCAATTTGCATAGGCTCAATGGCAACACAAATTCTCTGTAACAATAGTATTAATGTCATCAAGCACTACTTCATTTTTCTTAATACCTCAAAATCACAGTAGTATCTTCAAAGTAAGCCATTTAATTCCTAAAGACAAATCATTAAACTTCTAAAGATAATTCAGTTTACTTTGTAGTTGTGATAGCTTTATCAACTGAGTACAAATATGTTGGAAGAGTCATATTATTAAAGATTAATTTCTAAACAACAAATGAGTAATTTTGAGGGTTTTTTTAAAAATCTCATCTTCAATATGATAAAACAATCATCAGATTTCTTTTTAGTACAGCTACCAGAATGAAGATGTGGGAAGAACCTGCTATCTTAAAATTCCCAAGCTAACACACAAAACAGCCTACCTGCTAGCTGATGATCCATTTAATGAATTTTGTAGATTTGGATTGTTTGACCCTAAAGAAGCATTTGAGATTCCCTGCTGAGAAGAGCTCCCATTGACTGGGCTCCCATTACCTTTCAAAATACCAGTGCACTTCCAATTGTCCATATAATTAGCTGGGAAAAAAAGGTGAAATAAAATTAATATTCAGTTACTCAGGGGGAGAAGTTAATTTGTCTCACAAAAGAGTACATCAAATAGACAAAAGTACAGATGACATTTACTTTAAGCCTAAACATTAATAATTATGATGAAAGAACAAATTCCCCTACCAAAATTTAAAAAAAAATTGATGATGGTTCATGCTACTCATTTACCATTACTCCAAAAGATACCAGTTGAAAAAAATTCAACTACAACAACTGAGAATTTCTATAAGTAAATATTTACTGTTAACTAAATGAGGCAACATAGAAAACTGGGTTAAAAATTCCATTTCCAAAAAACTAATAATTACAACTTTTGAGAGAAATTAATTTCTATTTTATTAACAACCAATTATTAAATTAAGATTAAGGCTTTTTCTCCTTTATTTCCTCATTCAGGGCCCAGCCCCTGTAGGTCAACCAGTCTCTAAAAGATGTGGCTAACTGATGAGACATCCCACCCAACTAGGAGACCTTACCTCTTGTTTACAGAATTTAATCTAGACAAATTCTTGCCCAAGGAAATGAACCCCTCCCAACACCCCTTTATTGGAGTATAAGGTGACCCAGATAATGGAGATGAATTCCCGTCTAGATTGCTGGAGGTGGCTGAGTCTCATGATCAAGCCACATTCTCAGCTGAAGACATCTAGCCCACTTCCTCATTAAATGTCCACCAATAAAGGCTGACTTCCACTGGACAGGGGTACTCCCTTTCAAAAAAATATTTAAGGCATTCAGTGTCTCCATTAGGGGTCTTTGGTTGCTGAGAGAAACCACTGACCATCAATTTATTATTAGTTAGCCTAATGAATAAATTGGTTATTAATTACCAGAAATTCTCTCTCTGGTTTTTCATTCATCTCACTTTATTATTGTGAATGTTATGCTTTAGTTTCTCGGCTCGAAGACCCAAAAAGTGTCATCTGTGTAGATTGTAAGGACCAAGTGTTACCTGTGTAGACTGTAAGGGCCAAGATGTTCACCTGTTTGTATTGTAAAGGCCAGGATCCTGGAGGGGTATAATGTATGTAAGGAGAATTTTGTTATCCTTTTAGAGTTCAGTTTCTCAGAATCCATGGCCATGGCAATGTCTAGTTTCCAGGTGTTAGAGATAATAACTCCCAGAATAGCTCCAAGGATTCTAGATAGTAATTCTTAGAATTATAGTGACAGACAGTCCTACTGAGGCTACGCTGTGAGATATGGGAGTGAAATAATTGATATTTACTACACCTGCGCAGAATGATGATATTGCTAAAGTTAACCTGTGAGCTTAATGTTGGCAAGATGCCTTGTCTGTTGCTCTATGAAGCAAGTGGGCACTGGTCAGTGAATGGGGATTCCATGGGGAACCCACTGAATCTGCATGTGTGCTTTGATCAGCCCCCATCAAGGTTTGAGAGGATTTAGGAAAATGCACAAGTTGTGCCTGTCTCAATAGACTCCTTCGATACATAGGGGTAGTTGCTCCCCCTTCTCGCTGGCCCCTGTGAGGAGGGTGATTAGAGAATGCTGTAGGAGCTGGTTTGTACTCATTATCAGCAACCCTCTGAGAAGACTAGACTAGAATAAACTAAGATTATTAACTCCTTCCGAAGTGGTCCTTCCTATCCGACCAGATCAAGAGCAACCTGTTAGAGGTTATAGTCTAAAACCTCCAGTGCCTCCTGTGTGTTATCTGTTAAACAGTTATGTCATCCAGTCATTCATTCCCACCTCTGTGACCCCCCCATGTATCACACTATCTATGGAGTTTTCTTGGCAAAGATACTGGAGCAGTTTGCCATTTCCTTCTCCAGTAGGTGAAAGCAAACAGAGGTTAAGTGACTTGGCCAGGGTAACACAGCTACTAATTGTCTGAGGCCAAATCGAACTCAGGTCTTCCTCACTTCAGACCCAGCACTCTATCTACTGAGCCACCTATAAGCCTCCTATTTTTTTCTTATTATAGATACAATGTATTTTGTAATAGTTTAGCCCATATTTAAAAAGCTTCCTTCGTTCAAAATAAAAACTTGTAAAAAATTCTTTTAGTCATTGTGTCTTAGTTACAAGAAATAACTACAAAAAGATACTCTATTCATAATGCAACTGTCATTCACTTGAAATCTTACCTTTCCATAATCTTACACAGCCATCATCTCCAGATGATGCTAGTACTGTCCCTGTTATATTCCAACTCACTCTCCAAACCTGAGAGTTGTGATTATCAAATTGAGCTACTATATGAATCTCAAATTTTGTCGGTCCACCAGAAGAAGTTAATTCTTTCCTGTTAAAGATAAAGTCTTACTGAGGCATTCTGCAAAGGGATTTAACAACATATTCAAAATGAAAAATCCAAATTATCCAAAAATGTAAAAGATTACATCCCAAAAAGGTCTGTCACTATAACAAAACAAAAAAAGCTTCAGTTAAAATATGCAGTCAACTTCTTAACTTTCTGCTGTAAATTTATTAATACTTGAAACTCAGAATGAGACTAATCATCAATGGACACATGCCTAAGGAATTTAAACCAATAAAATAATTATACCAAGTAAAACATAAGGAAAGTAAATCTACTCCCACCCTAAAAATATGATGCATTTCTACAGAGTTTAAATTTTAATTACTTTGTTTCAGATTATCAGTACTTACATCTTGCCAACCAATTGTAGTATCTTATTTAAAAACTGCTTCAAAAACTCACCTTACAGGTTTTAGCGTGAAAATCCTTACATCTTTAGTTGCTACTGCTAGGATATGGAATGATCTTCCCAAGTTTGGAGCAAATGAGATATCATGGACAGGATCAGTGACTGTCATTAGGGATTCTGCTTTTGCATATTTCCTAAGAAAATTCAAATCACTGGCATAAAGTACTCCACAAGAAAAATAAAATCTTTACCAATATATAATGTTTTATCATATCAGACTGCAAGTACTCTGTAACAGAATTATATTTTACAATTATTCTCTTCTATAATCAACTAACACTTAATCCAGATTCCCAAATGGCTTCCTTTATTATTTAAAGTTTAATTTAACATATTTCAAATAAAATATCTAGAGTAAAACTACATTAAAATTGTATATCAGTTTAATAGTCATTAATACCTGTTACTATGAGAAAATTTCTCAAGAAGTACAAATTGTACAGGTCTTTCAAGATCCTACCATCACTCAGGGCTGTAACAATGCAGGTACTCATCATTAAGACCACAGTCTTATTTAAACTACAAATTGACTTTCTGACACAAACAGAACAACTTAATTTGCTAATCCGTGTTTCCTGTAAGTGAATTGGGTTAATATTTCCTAAAGATCAACTCCGTATTGGCAACAAGATGAGGTACAATATAACTTATTCTCAGGTATTTTTCATAAAGCTATATTATCTACATACTGGAGCATAAATAGATATGATTAATTCAATAATGAGATGAATACCATTTACTTGAGTAAAAACTCTTAAAGATAAAAAGTATATACAAATCGAAAAGTAAAGAAAAACAAATTTAGACTCTCTTACCTGGTATTTTCATTATATTCATAAATCTGAACCTTAGCAGATACATTTGGACTACTGTCATCACTTCCTACAGCTATCATAGGGGAATGAGCACGAGAACTAAAAATAAAAAGTAAACAGATTACTCACACAGACATATTATGATCATAATAACAATGACTGATAACTGACTTTATATATCTACTTTCACCTCATCTGGCAAAATAGAACTTGGATATACTAGAGTTAAGCAGCTACATAATTAAATATTATGGAGCAATTACCTTGTTGACTCATCTGGGATTCAACTACCTTTGAGGGACACAGTCTTGCACTGAAATTTAGGGATACATTTATTCATTGTAAAACATGTTACTGGGGCAGCTAGGCGGCACAGTGAATACAGCACCAGCTCTGGAGTCAGGAGGACCTGAGTTCAAATTCGACCTCAGACACTTCACATTTACTAGCTGTGGGACTTTGGGCAAGTCACTTAACCCCCACTGCCTTGCCTCTCCGCTCCAAAAAAAACCAAACATGTTACCAATTATGAGCTATGCAATCTAATAGATACAAAGAATAATACATGCGTTTTCAAAACATTTATAATCTAGTCAAATGATTATAACAGTTCTTTGGGATGTTATCTGGAGTGGTATAATGGAAAGAACACTAGATTTGGAGTCATAGGACCTGAATGCATGTGGTTCTGCCACTTAACTAGCAGTATTAAAAAACCTTTTGCAGTAACTCTCTAAGATTTGGTCTGCTTATCTGAGAAGTAATGGGAATAATAACAGCCCCACTCACCTCCCAAGAGTTGTTGTAATGGCTTTGTAAATAATTAAATGCTATTACTTATTATTACTATATCACTCATATCAGACCTTTCTGGATTTGCCTTTTCCTACAAAAAAAAGGCTTCAAACTTTGGACAATCAAGAACAGAAGATATAAGGATATAAAGCACTTTGCCTTATTGAGGCAAAGGACTTGGTCAAAACAACATGTCATTGAAAGCAGCCTTTTATCCTCCTCCCTTCTTTGTGGAGATGGGATACTATGGGTATAGGATATTGCATTTACTGTCAGATACAGCTGATGTATCGTTTGGTTTTGATGAACTTTTTTTCTTTGCTTTCTAATCTTTGTAACAAAGAATGAGTTACTGGGTAAGGAAGAGGGGAGGAAAATATTTAGACCATTAAAAACAAAAGCAATCCATAAAATAAGATTTTTAAAAATAGACTCTTAGGATACAGACAAATTGTGACAGTAAGTAGAAATAAACTAGCTATTTTGGCAAATCAGAATCCAGATCCAGGAGGAACAGCAGAAGAGACCAGAAAAATAGCCTCTTCCCCAGATGTCACTCTTAGTTCCAGATTTATCCTGTGGCCGACTGCACTTCCAGAAGGAAGACGAATTCAATTTAATTCAACAAATACTGAGTGCAAGAAACTCTGCCAGGTGCAACAGGAGATACAAAGACAATTAAGACACAGTCCATACATTTAAAGAGTTTATATTCCAGGAAGTATCATTTTATTCAGGGTAGCATTTACCATGAAGTTATAGACTTCTGCTTTTGTACCTTCTCCCTAACTAGATTCTCAAAGGACATTTCTAAAGAATTCAACACCTTGGCTTGACTGACTTTCCTGCCCCTTAAAGCTGAAAACACAATGGCATCATAAAAGTCAACAAAAACGAAGAAACTGTTCTATCCTCAATTAATAGTGGCCTAACTAATTTAAATAGTCAAACAGTTTTAATATTGTGGAGGCAGATTGTGGGTTACTAGGTCTAAATCACAGACTAGTGTAATAAGTTACTTCTCACCCAGTCAACCTACGAGAACATAAATTACACTTACGATTACGTACTATGAATCAAGTAACTAAAAATTTGAAAAGGTTTACTGTTAAAACGCCATGCTGTTATTTCTTACAACAAGCTTTAAAGAAAAAGCTCTTTAATTACAAAACATTTTATAGAGAATTTGAGGTGCCAATATTAAATGGCAAGTGTCTTTTCTACTATGAAGATGTGACAAGTTATATTGTAGATTTCCACACTAGGTCATTCAGAAAATAAGACTTTCCAAACTTAAATTTTTTTTCTAGCTTTTCTTAGACATACAAAGCAAAATATCAAATCATTGCCTTTTTTTTAAAAAAAAATCAAGAGACTAGGATATGGCTTACCTTGAAGGATTCCATGAAATACAACTACAGCTTAGCTTACATGAGATTTCATGCTGCAGTGACCACTGACTAAGATTCATAACATCTGGAGCCTCATATATTCTCACTACACCATCTGCTGAACAGGTTGCTAACATAAGGCCCATATGCTTAGGAGCAAACTTCACATCAGTCACTGATGTTCTGCTATCCACCAAAGTGGTCCTCTTAACCTAAAAGAAATAAATCAACAAATCACTAAAGTATATCAAGTCAACAAGCATTTATTGAGTGCTTACTATGTGCCAGGCAATGAGCTAAAAGTACCAAATAATCTTTTATTCCCTATATTTTCCACAAAGTCCTAATCAAAGGGTATGCAGGTGACTCTTGTTTCTTGAAGGCCATACCAGGGCAGAACTATCACTGGTAAGTAAGACCTTGCTGCAAAAGCTTCATGTTTAGTCCTGGCAAAACAGACTGAATCTCATGTCTAAAGACAAACCTAGATAAATACAAAGAAACTCATCTCCAATAGGCTGGCTGCTTGATGATGAACTCTTTGAACACAACTATCTATAAAACTGAGAAGACTACAAAAGCAGCCCTCAGTTTTGTATAATCCTTTCTGTCTTCCACAATAACAGGGGTAGAATGGCTAAAAAAGGAGACAAGGAGGGCAAAGAATCACACAGTTTTTAGACCAACTATAAACATTAAGTACTCTCAATGTGAGATTTTTGCCAAATACTGGTAAATGGACGTACTATTAGAAAACTGAACAATACTGATAACCTTGATAAAAACAAAACCAGAGGACAATAAGAAAATGGTTTACAGTTTCTCCTTGAAGAGGAGAAAGAACTGATAGAGTTGGTTTCACTATGTACGTACCCAAAAGAAACAAGAAACATTATTTCCTGGGATACATGGTAAAGTGTTTGAGATAAGCATAAATAAAAAGATCGCCAAGGAAGTAAGTGTAGCTTATGTACCAACAGCTATGACAGAAGATGAAGAGGTAGAGAAACTCTATGAAAATCTTGAGAAGACCTTCCAAGTCAGTAAATACTTGGTTAGGCATAGAGCAGTTGGTTTTTTTTTAATATGAAAGTTTCTATAAAACTAAGTTTTATATATGTTACATATAAAACATATAAACTATAAAAATATAAAATTAAGTTTGAAAAAAAAAGGGGAGGGGGGAAGCTAGTGGTGCAGTGAGCAAGGCATCAGCCTTGGAATCAGGAGGACCTAAATTCAAATCCAGCCTCAGACACTGGACACATGTACTAGCTGTGTGACCTTGGGCAAGTCACTTAACCCCAATTACCTTCCCTTCTCCCCACCCCACCAAAAAAGGGCAAAGGCTTGCAGAGTTCTCAGAAGTCTCATACCTATTTATCATGAATATTTTATTTGAAATGCAAAATGGATGATACTGATTACATTAAATTGAAAAGTTTTTGCACAAACAAAGCCAATGCAACTAAGATTAGATGGGAAGCAGAAAGCTGGGAAACAATTTTTACTACCAGTGTTTCTGATAAAGGCCTCATTTCTAAAATATATAGAGAAATGAGTTAAATTTATAAGAATACAAGTCATTCGCCAATTGATAAATGGTCAAAGAATATGAACAGGCAGTTTTCAGAGGAGAAACTAAAGCTATCTACAGTCGTATGAAAAAATGCTCTAAATCACTATTGATTAGAGAAATGCAAATCAAAACAACTCTGAGGTACTACATCACATCTATCAGATTGGCTAACATGACAAAACAGGAAAATGATAAATGTTGGAGAAGATGGGAAAATTGGAACACTAATGCATTGTTGGTGGACTTGAGAACTGATCCAACCATTCTGGAAAGCAATTTGGAACTATGCCCAAAGGGTTGTAAAATTGTGCATACCCTCTGACACAGCAATACTACTTCTAGGTCTGTAAGAGATCATAAAAACGGGAAAAGGACCCACATGTACAAAAACATTTATAGCTACTCTTTTTGTGGTGGCAAAGAATTGGACATTGAGAGGATGCCCATCAATTAGGGAATGTCTGAATAAGTTATGGTATATGAATGTAATGGAATACGACTGTGATAGAAGAATGATGAGCAGGCAGACTTCGGAAAAACCTGGAAAGACTTATATGAACTGATGCTGAGTGAAATGAGCAGAACCATTGTACACAGTAACAGACACATTGTGCACTGACTGACTTTGATAGACTTAGCTCTTCTCAGGAATGCAAGGACCTAAGACAACTCCAAAAGACTTAGGATGGAAAATGCTGTCCACATCCAGAGAAAGAACTTTGGAGTCTGAATGCAAATGAAAGCACACTATTTGCTCTTCTTTTGTTGTTTGGTTTCCTCTTTCTTGTGGTCCTTCCCATTAGTTCTAATTCTTCACATCATGACTAATGAGAAAACATGTTTAATATGAATGTATAAATAGAGCCTATATCAGACTTCATGCTGTCTTGGGGAGGGGAAAGGAGAGGGAGGTGGAGAAAACTGAAAACTCGAAATTTTATGGAAGTGAATGCTGAAAACTAAAAATAGATTGTTAAAAAAAAATTCTAAAAGGAATATTTTCTTCCAGAAAAAAAGTCCAACTGGACAGTACTGAACATGGTGAGCAAGCACTAATCACAAAAATAAAATAGACTATCTTAACACAAAATAAATAACTGGCTACTGATATGGAAGTCAGATCAGAATCAGCTGTCTTGAGTAGTAAGACTATCAACTAGCTAGAGATGAAAATCAACATCAAATTAGAAAAAATAAAAGGACCCCCCTTGATCACAACTTCAACCAGATTTATCCAAATGGATCACTAGTGCCAAAAAATGAGAAATGAAAAAAGGCAAAGAGATTTATCACCATTTTGTCAGATTTCAACTGATGTAAAACAGTAACTAGAGGGAAGACCAAAAGTCCAGAAACCAATTTAACCAACAAAGCCCGATCTCCTTGATTGGCCTCGCTGTTCCATGAACAATACACAGCAAGTTGAAAAGTGAAGAAAATAGCAGGAAGAGAAAGAAGGAAGGACAGAAGGAATGATGAAACAAGAAAGGAAAGAGAGAGGGAGCAGAGGGCAATGTGTTTTGATGGAGTAAAGTGTCATAGATAATAATCTGCAAACCTTCTCATCAGTGCCATGTGAACTACTAGCACATGACTTACCCAATGACTCTGTCCTCGAAGTTTGTCATTGGATTCTCCCACTATTTCTTCCCAAACAGCAGCAGTTCTGTCAAAAGAACAGGAAGCCAAAACCTGTCCAAATTCAGGATGTGCCCATGTCACACGCCACACAGAACCACTGTGAGTCTGAAAGAAAAAAACAGCATTTTAAGAGGGAAAAAAAACCACAAAATGACTCAGAAAAGAAATAATATTCCCAAACTTTTTTGCATAAAATTACTACTGTCCCACCCCCCATCCCGTGGCTCAGCACCAGAGCTTATGAGAAGGAACATAGGAAGGCCATTCTATTTCCTCACTTCCTTTCTCCCCTTCAGCTCCTATGCTCCCAGGACAGACATGCCTATTTTTTTTTCTGAAAAATGAATCTTACTATGGTCCTTTATACTCCCAAAGAACCACTATCATTATCTATATGTACCACTATATTTCCCTAAGGGATCTACGTGGAAAGATAAAAAGAAAAAAGAAATGTGAAGAGAGATGAATACTTTTTATCCCACTTGTTTTCTATTTGTGCTAATGTTCAAACCCTTGAGAAACCTCAAAAGGATTGTATGCGTGCTTCAGAAACAGAAGAGTAGGGGAGAAACTCAGACACTGAACTCCGATTCACAGAAGCTAGAGAAGACAAACTACTCTGACTGGATAAGGTAGGCCAATCAATAGATGGCTCTCACTGAGAAGTAAGTTAAGTAGGAGGTCCTAGATTGGCACTACTCTTTACCCCTCCTCTTCAACAGTCCCTGTCCTTGATGGCTCCCCAAACCCACTGGAGTCACCAATGCTACTTAGAAGAATTTGCAAGAATTAGAAGAATTTGCAATCTAATTAACATGATGGGAAGTGAGAAGAGGGAGTTTTGGATCTGGCTGCCAAGACTATAATATGCAGAAGGGGGAGGTAAGGAGAGGAAAAGCTGTGGGAAGCCATGATCTTGGCATCCCAAGTTGGATTTCTGAATGCCTTTTCCCAAAGAAACATCATTATACTCTGTACTTAGGACATACAGTACAAATACTATACTTGAGCTATATTACAGAGGTTAAAACATTTGTGTGCTGGCCATGGAAACATTTATAGTCGAAAAATGTATTCTGCTTCCATACAACTAACTTACAAAATCAACTTCTGGAAGAGGGCCTGTTTCTATGTTGATATGTTTCAGAATTATAGACATAATCCTTTTTCACATTAAATTACGAATCAGAGCACTTCCTTTCACACCAATATTTCCTAAGGTGCAACTGCCATCATTCAAGGTTGAACAAGCTATCTTTACTTCACTGTCTGGTGATCATTTCATCTAGGAATTGACTAGTACTTTAAAAAAAACATGCAGTAGGACTGAGACTGTGCCTATATATTTGACTTTAGACATTACCTAGAAAAACTGCCCCATGAAAAGAGATCCTCCTTAATTTTAGTACCTTCCTTTTTATACTACCCCCAACTTCTCCTGTTTTTAGCTTGTTTGTACAAAGCTATTTGCACATTGTCTCCCTCATTACATGTTAAGTTCTTCGAGAGGAGGTATGCTTTTTTGCCATTATTAAATATTTTCATTTAGTACAGCATGGGAAAGTATTATCCAAAATAATCAAAATCGTTTTTAGAAATTACAGTTAAAATCAGTATTTACCTTCCAGCTAGCAGTACAATGCCAATCCCCACTTTCACTTTTGTCCCACACCTGTAAGAAAATCAAGATATATTATCAATACCTGTGTACCTTCAGTAAGAAAAGTATTTTAAAGAAAACAAATGGCAAGTGAATACAAAATACCACTCAATATCAATGTAGTGCAGCAGAAAGACCTCAGGATTTATAATCAGAGGAACTGGTTTTAAATCCCAAAACTCTGCCACTTACTACTTTTGTAATTGTTTCCTCATTTGGAAAATGATGGAGTTAGATTAAATAACCTCAAGGTTATTTCCAGATTTAAGCGTATGTTATTATAATCTTTCTTTGAAAATTTTGCATTTGTCCTACGTACTGCTTTATAAAGCAAAAAAAAATGATTTGGTAAGGTATCCCAAGTTACCCAATTATCCTAAATAATAAAATGAAAATAACTTCTACCCTCTGAGACAATATTTGACAGCTTCATTGTACTATGAAACCAGTATTAAAAGTTACTACTATTTAGATCCTCAATTATATTTTATGTCACTGCATGCTCCAATAGATAAATGGTCAAATCCAAGCTATTAACAACCACCAAATGAAAAAATGCTCCAAATCAGTAACAAAGAAATACAAATTAAAACAAATTTGAGGCATGGCCTCACACCAAGACTGGCAAAGACAACAAAAAAGGAAAATGACAAATGTAGGAAGTGCTGCAGGAAAACAGGGACACTAGTGCATTATTGGTAAAGCTGTGAGTCAGTCTAGCCATTCTGGAAAACAATTTGGAACTACGCCTAGAATGCTACTAAACTCTGCATACCCTTTGGCCTAGCTATACTACTACTAGGACTATAACCCAAAGACATCAAAGTTAAGAGGAAAATAATACCTATCTGTACAAAAATATTTATATCAGCTCTTTTATTAATAGCCCAAAACTGGAAACTGAAGGGCTTTCCTACTCTTGAAAAATGGCTAAACAAATTACAGTGTATGAATGTAATGGATTATTGTGCATTAAATGACAAAATAGACAGTTTTAGAAGAAACTGGGAAGACTTCTGTGAACTGACACAGAGCAAAGTGAGTAGAACTAGAAGAAAAATTTATGCAATAACATTGTAGAGAAAAACTTTGAAAGAATTTAGAACTCTGATCAATGCAATGATAAAACAGGAACGCAGAAGACAAATTCACCCGCTGCCATAAAGGTGAAGAACTTAAAATGCAAAGACATACACATTTATAGGCATTGTCCAGCTTGAGAATCTGTTTTCCTGGACTGCATATTTACGATGAGGGGTATGTGCCTGCTGTTCAATGTTGGAGGTGGGGGAAGGCAAGGTTAGAGGTAATGGGTGGGACAGATTACAAATGCATGTAAAAAAAAGTTTATTTTTAAAACATGAAAATATGGGCAGCTAGGTGGCACAGTGGTGGGCCTGAAGTCAGGAAGATTCTTCTCCCTGAGTTCAAATCTGGCCTCAGATACTGTGTGACTATGGGCAAATCACTTAACCCTGTTTGCCTCAGCAATCTGTAAAATGAGCTGGAAAAGGAATCGAAACCTCCCCAGTATCTCTGCCAAGAAAACCTCAAATGGGGTAACAGAATGAGACACAACTAAACAACAACAAAGAAAATAATATAAGCAGGTAACTGAGAATCTCTTAGAATAAGAAAAATCTAGATAATCCTCCATTATGGATACCATAGACAACTAAATTGCGTAGACTAAACTAGAATCAGAAAACACATTAGAGGTCAAGAAAAAAAATCAACTACACTCAAGTGTAGTTGGATGTAAATATTACTAGTTTTCAGTACTATATCTGGTAAATTCTGAAACTTTAAATATAAATAAGGATTCAACACAATTTTATCACATTAAGGTTAGCTATTCTGGCAGCATGTAAAAATTCTGCAGTAGTCAAGTTCATAAAATAACTCTAGAGCACATTTCAAATCATATTTAATAATGTCTGCGCATCAAAGAACTGGATTTTAAAAGGAATCTTAGAGTCATAATAAATTCATCAGGTATAAACTTATCTACATATTTTTTCTATTAACAAATAAAAGTTTCATAACAAAGACTCTTCTAAATCGGAATATCTAACTAAAATTATATCTTTTCCCTTAGTTTCACCAAACCAGTCTTTAGTAATTATACACATATAAAACCTAAAGAGACATACATAGGTTTAATTAATTTCCTGAAGTAGATGGAAAAAGGTACTAGATGTGGTCCCTCCTAACCCCAATATTCAATAAATATGGCCAGTGCTACTCTAGGTATTGGAATTAAATCTCATGAAAAAGAAATTCGATTAATTGATAGAAAATATCATTGTGTAACTAGCTGTTTCTTACAGTCTTCTTTCATGTTCTTTGTATATTGAAATTTTGTTTGTTGAGCATTAAATGCACAATAAGATGTTAATAAAAGAAAATGCCCTCGCGTTTCCCTGGTTTGGGGGGAAGGAAGGAAGGAAGGAAGGAAGGAAGGAAGGAAGGAAGGAAGGAAGGAAGGAAGGAAGGAAGGAAGGAAGGAAGGAAG
>CM053622.1:193751383-193811958 GCA_028646595.1 Phalanger gymnotis
TCCTTTTCCATTTGGCTAATTCTGCCTTTCAAGGCGTTCTTCTCCTCATTGGCTTTTTGGAGCTCTTTTGCCATTTGAGTTAGTCTACTTTTTAAGGTGCTGTTTTCTTCAGTATATTTTTCAGTATTTTTTTGGGTCTCCTTTAGCTAGTCATTGACTTGTTTTTCATGGTTTTCTTGCATCATTATCATTTCTCTTCCCAATTTTTCCTCTACTTCTCTAACTTGCTTTTCCAAATCCTTTTTGAGCTCTTCCATGGCCTGAGGCCAGTTCATGTTTTTCTTGGAGGCTTTTGATGTAGGCTTTTTTACTTTATTGACTTCTCGTGACTGTATGTTTTGGTCTTCTTTGTCACCAAAGAAAGATTCCAAAGTCTGAGTCTGAATCTGAGTCTTTTTTCGCTGCCTGGCCATGTTCCCAGCCAACTTACTTGACCCTTGAGTTTTTTGTTGGGGTATGACTGCTTGTAGAGTGAAGAGTACTTTGTTCCAAGCTTGAAGGGCTGCGCTATTGTTTTCAGAGCTATTTCTATACAGCCAGCTCTGCCACACCAGCACTCCTCCTTCCCCAAGAACCACCTACCCAGATTGGACTCAGATCTTAAGCAGGCTCTCTCTGATCTGCCACTTAATTCCTCCCACCAGGTGGGCCTGGGGCAGGAAGCAACTGTAGCTGTAGTTCTGTAGCAGCAACACCTCTGCTGCTTCTGGGGCAGTGGCAGAATCAACAACTCCTTTGACCCCCGCAGCTTTTCCCACTAACCTTCTCTGTTGTCTTTGGTGTTTGTGGTTTGAGAAGCTCACTGATTCAGGGTGCTGGGGCCTGTTCTGCCTGGCTCCCAGTCTGGTCTGTCCTGCCTGCTCCCCTCCACTCCCAGCTCCGTGCGCGATAGACCTCACCCAGCGACCATCTAGGCTGTCCTGGGCTGGAACCCTGCTTCCCTCCGCTATTTAGTGGGTTCTGCAGTTCTAGAATTTGTTCAAAGCCATTTTTTGTAGGTTTTTGGAGAGATTTGGCGGGGAGCTCACGCAAGTCATTGCTTTCCAGCCGCCATCTTGGCTCCGCCCGGCCACAAGAATATTTATGGTAGCTCTTTTTGTTATAGCAAAGAATTGGAAACTAAAGGAGTGCTGATAAATTGGAAAATGGCTGAACAAGTTATTAGGTACATAAATATAATTTCTTGCACTGCAAGAAATACAAAAGTGACAGTTCCAGAGAAGCCTGGGAAGATTTTTATCAACTGATGCAGAGTGAAGGGAGTAGAACTGAAAGAATGATTTACACGATAATAGCAATGATAATAGCAAAGAAAACAAAACTTTGAAAAATTTAAGAACTGTGATGAATGCGATGACTAAAGGACAGATGGTGAAGCATGCTATCTACCTCCTGACAGAGAGGTGATCGTTTTAAGGTATAGAATGACATGTATTTTTGTACATGGTCAAAGTAGGGATTTATTTTCTTTGCATAAGGTACTGTCCCTTTAAGATACCACCATTCATATGGAGCAGTTTAGTGCTAAAAGGACAGAAAAAGTAATTTAGATTAAAAAAAAGAAGAGTCAACAGGTAATGTGGAGATGCAGCCTCCCTCCTTAGAGGCTGTTGGTGGTGAAATGGATAGAATGCTGGGCCTGAGTTCAAATCCAGACTTAGACATTTACCAGCTGTTTGACCCTGGACAAGTCACCTAATCTCTGTTTGCATCAGTTTCCTCAGCTGTAAAATGTCCCTAGGTGGCAGCGTAGCTGTGAGGATCAAATGAGATGATATGTATAAAAAGCACTTAGCACAGTAATGTAGAGGATATAAGGTGATGCCTCATTTAAATGTGAACAGTTTATTGATTTAAAGAAGAACATTTGTCTTATTAAAAACTGATAATATATGAAGATGATAAAAACACAATTTACTGAGGCAATAGAGATCAGCCAGCTATTTCAACACATAGTTGAAAAATGTCAAGAATATTATAATGTTTTTTGTTTTCTGATATGCCTGACATTTTTCAACTATTCTTTAATTGATTCTCCCTTTAAACCTATAAAAATATAAAACAATGATATATACAATTAAGATAGTTCTTAGAGCAATCTGATTTCCCTTTTTAAACAAAATATCTTTTGGTTTCTGTGCCTGTGACTGGTTGCCTGGTTGGTTTTTGCTTTTCTTTAACAATCTATTAACTTCCAAATCTAATAGCTTTTTCTTAGTCCTCAATCTTTTTGACTTCTCTGTAGCACTGGAAACTATTGATCACCTTCTTTTCCTGGATACTCTCTCTTCTTTAGGTTTTCATGACACTAGTTCTCCTGTCTTTGCCATCTTAATTTTCTTTGCTGGTTCTTTATGCAAGTCATATTAACTGTGGTTATCTCTCAAAGCTCTGTCCTGGCCCCTTGGTTTTTGGTTTTGGTTTTAGGAGTTTTTTTGGTTTTTTTTTTTTTTGCTTTATACTATCTCCTTGGTGATCTCATTAGCTCCCATGGATTTAATAATTATCGCTACAAAGATGATTCCCAGATCTATATATCTAACACTAGACTCTCTCCAGTGCTACAGTCTCTTATCACCCACTGCTTCTTAGACATGTCTCATAAATATCTCAGACACAGTATGCCCCAGAGTGAACTAATTAGCTTTCCCTCAAGTTCTTCCCCTCTTCCATACTTCCCTGATATCATTGAGGCCACCATCATCCTCCCAGTCAGTCAGACTCATAACCTTGGTGTCATCCTTGACTTTTCACTTGCAGTTACCCTATATATCCAATGTGCTGTGAAATCTTGTGTTTCTGCCTTCGAATCTCTTACATAAACCCCCTTCTCTCCATTCACACAGCCACCACACTAGTCCAGGTCCTCATCATTTCTCATCTAAATTACTGCAGTAGACTCCTAAATGACACTCTTACCCCAAGTCTTGTCCAACTCTGATACATCTTTCATTTAGATTCCAAGATAATTTTTCTTTTTTCCCCTTTTTAAAATTTTTTTTAAGATGCTGGTCTAAATTTATATGATGCTGATTTTCTTTCCCTTTCCCTCAACAGTTCCTTTTTTAAAAAAATTTTAATTAATTAATTTAGTTTTAGTTTTCAGTATTCACTTCCATAAGCTTTTGAGTTTTTAATTTTCTCCTCCTCCTTCCCCTCTCTCCTCACCAAGATGTCATGCAATCTGGTATAGGCTCTACGTATACATTCATATTAAACATAGTTTCATATTAGTCATGTTGTAAATAAGCATTAGAACTAATGGGAGGAACCATGAGAAAGAAGAAAGAAAACAACAAAAGAAAAAAGACCAAATAGTATGCTTTGATCTACATTCAGACTCCATAGTTTTTTCCCTGGGTGTGGACAGCATTTTCCATCATAAGTCTTTTGGAGTTGTCTTAGATCCTTGCATTGCTGAGAAGAGCCAAGGCTTTGAAAGTTAGTCATTGCACAATGAGGCTGTTACTGTGAACAATTTTCTTCTGTTTCTGCTCACTTCACTCAGAATCAGTTCATATAAGTCTTTCCAGGTTTTTCTGAAGTCAGCCTGTTCATCATTTCTTATAGCACAATGGTATTCCATTACATTCATATATCACAGCTCGTTCAGCCATTCCCCAATTGACGGGCATCCCCTCAATTTCCAATTCTTGGCCACCACAAAAAGAGCTGCTATAAATATTTTTGTACACATGGGTCTTTTTCCCATTTTTATGATCTCTTTGGGATACAGACCTAAAAATGGTATTGCTGGGTCAAAGACAAGATGAATTTTCTAAAGTGTAGGTCTGACCACGTAACCTTCCTTCTCAATGAAGTCCAGTGGCTACCCATTACTTCTAGAATCATATATAAAGTCCTCTTTTTGGCATTTAAAATTCATAATCTTTTTCCTTCCTACCTTCCCATTCTTCTTACATTTTCTGCCATTGGTCCTCTTTAAGAATGAAGACTCAACAGCGAAAACAAGGGTTCTGCAAGTGGTCTCTACACAGATAGAACGACTTCCAGACCAGGTGATATGAGTTAAACTTTGTCACACATACTTCTTACACATATACTTCACTATGATTATAATCTAAGTCAGGTGTGGGGAACCTGCAGCCTAGAGGCCACACGTGGCCTTCTAGATCTTTTGGTGTAGCCTTTTTTTTTTAAGTTTAAAGACCAATTGGGATTTTAAAAAATTTTTCATGACTTAGAAGGCAAATAAAAAAACAACATACAGAATCACAGAACATCAAAACTGGAAACAATTAAGGCCAATCCCATCAATTTACCCAAAAAATTGAGGCCGCAGAGGAAAAATTATTTGCTTTATGTCAAGCAGTTAGTAGAATCAAGCCTCAGGCTAGAGTCCAGGTTTCCCGATTTTTAGCCTATATTCTTTCCATTATACCAGTGCATAAACTAAGTAGAAAATAATATACCACAACATTAATACAGAAAAACAAAAGGGCACATTATGGTATTTATGATTATATTTGGAAGTGGGAAGCTTCCTGGAGAAGGGGATTTTTAACAAGATCTTAAAAGTGATGAAGGGTAATGACAAGAAAACATGAAGATAAGTAAAAAGGCACAGAGGTAGGAATTAGCAGATCTTGTGCTAAGAAGCCGAAGTAGATTAGCTTGAATCAAGTGGACAAGTGAGGGACGTTGATCTAGCTGGACCTGTATCTAGCATTCAAAGATTAACCCCCTCTTATCTTACTGCCCAAAAAGAAAAACCAAACCCTATGACTAAGTTGACTAGTCTTTACCATGGTAAATATCTATGTTGTGTCCTTTCTTTTCATTATATCCACTAGTTTATGCTCTGGTATGAATTCTCTGGTGTTTTCTCAAGTTTGAGCTCCATCTGAAGGTTTTCCCACATTCATTACATCCATATATTTTCTCTTCAGTATGAATTATTTGATGTTGAATTAGAGTTGAGCTCCGACTAAAAGCTTTTCCACATTCGTTACATTCATATGGTCTCTGTCCTGTATGAACTCTCTGGTGTTGAATAAGGCTTGAGCTATGAATGAAAGCCTTCCCACAGGCATCACACTCATGGAGTTTTTCTCCAGTATGAATTCTCTGATGTAAAATAAGATGAGAACTCTGACTAAAGACTTTTCCACATTCAAGACACCCATAGGGTTTCTCTCCAGTATGAATTCTCTGATGTAGAATAAGACGTGAGCTCCAACTGAAGGCTTTCCCACATTCATTACATTCATGAAGCTTCTCTCCACCATGAACTCGATGATGTTTTAAAAAGCCTGAACCGTCTAAGACATTATCATACTCATTATATTGACGGGCTGTCTTCCCAGTGTGAATTCTCAGGTGTTCATTTAAATGTGAACTATGGTTAAATGCTTTCCCACATTTATTGCATCGAGAGGGTTTCACTCCAGTATGAATTAATTGATGTTGAAAAAAGTTTGAACTCTGACTAAAGGATTTCTCACATATATTACATTTATAGGGTTTCTCTCCAGTACGAATTCTTTGATGTTCCCTAAGGTGTGAGCTTCTACTGAAGGCTTCCCACATACATGACATTTATGGGGTTTCTCACCAGTATGAGTTCTCTGGTGTAGAATAAGGTGTGAATTCTGACTGAAAGCTTTCCCACATTCATTACGTTTGTAGGGCTTCTCCCCTGTGTGAACTCTTTGATGTTTAATAAGAGTTGAGCTCCTACTGAAGGCTTTGCCACATTCTCTTCATTTATGGGGTTTCTCTCCAGTATGGATTCGTTGATGTAATGTAAGCTGTGAGCTCCGAGTAAAAGCTTTGCCACACTCTTTACATTCATAGAGTTTTTCTCCAGTGTGAATTCTTTGATGTAACATAAGTTGTGAACGCCGATGGAAATCTTTCCCACATTCATTACATTTGTAAGGTTTCTCTCCTATGTGAATTTTTTGATGTTCAATAAGGCGAGAGTTGAGCCCAAAAGCTTTTCCACATTCACTGCATTCAAAAGGCTTCTCTCCAGTATGAATTCTCTGATGGAGAATAAGGTCTGAATTGTATTTGAAGATTTTGCTACAAGTATCACATTTATGGGACCTTTCTTCTGGAAGCTCTCTCTGCTGTGCAAAAAAACTGGAGTTCAGCCTGAAGTTTCTCCTAAATTCATTATATTCTTGTGCCCTCTTTCTTGTGAGTTTGTTTTTTTTTTTTGGTGAGGGGTAGTCACTTTCCTGAAATCTTTCTCCTGGAAAGGACATTTTCTTAAGCTATCCCCTGAAGAACTTTCCTTCTGTCTCTCCAAACTATCTTCAGAGTCACAGGTTTCTCCAAATGAAAGACCTTGGGAACTTTCCAATGCCTTCCCTTCTGATTCTATTTCTTTGGAAATTTCCTGATTATGAGTGGGTAGCCTTTTCTCAGTCCTGATCTTAGAACCTTTTTGTTTGCTTCCAGGGCCCAGCATAAAAATCTTCAGTAGCTTCCTGTTGCCCAGGGAGACCATGTTCCCATAATTCTCCAGCATCATGTCCCTGTAGAACAGGACATCAGGTTACTCCAACCTGAACCACACAGCCACAGCCTTGGACATTGATGACTCCCGCCACCGAGGAGTCTTCGGGAGAGGCTGCCGGCAGTGGCCAAAACCAACAACTACCGGAAGTGACCCGCTGGTGTAGCCTTTTGACTGAGTCCAAGTTTTATAGAAAAAATCCTTTTATCAAGGAGACTGGTTCTGTGAAGTTTGTATTCAGTCAAAGGGCTGCACTTGAGGACATAGAGGGCCACATGTGGCCTTGAGGCTGCAGGTTCCCTATCCCTGGTCTAAGTTTCAGCTTACTTCTCTCATGGATGCTGTATTTGTGGGAAGGAGTAAATCAAGTTCTTAGGTCAAGGTTTCCTATTGACTGTTTTTACCATGTTATCTGAAAGCTGCTTTCTAGAGAACCAACATGCCAATTTGAGAAGAAATTGGGAAAAATTTTTCAAAAAGCTGGGACAATTTTCTTTTTGCCTTGGTGTACCAACAATTCTGCTTGCCACTACTGTGGCTGTTTAAGGCCAATAATATCAGCACACAGGAGGGCTACTAGCACAGGTTCTTTGTTCTGCTTTTCTAAGGAAAGCAACTTTAAGGGGTTTACAATCTCACTTTAATTAAACATACATATATCATTCGCTTAGTTCAGGGGAAAAAGTCAGCACCCTGAACTCCAGAGAAAATACAAATAGAAATTACAGAGAAAATATAAACGGAGCAAATAACACAAATCAACAGACAGGCTTCTATCTGTCTGACCAAAGCTATACATACATAGTTACCAGAGAGAGAAGCACCAGCATCTGGGTTTTCAAAGGCAGGAGTCCTCTTAATAGCTACCCAGAGTTTCCACACTAACACTCTTCTAATGAGTGAGCCCCAAACTAAATGCTAACCTCAGAGTATATATACATTTCTTCAGGGTCAGAACACTTCGTGCCTCTGGAGGGTTTTACCCCCCTGGTGACCTAATTAGCAAAAGGGTATGGGTCTTTCTACAAACAAAAGCAAGACTCAGTCTAAGGCATTTGATTGCCTTAGTGCTGAGAAGTACTCCAAAGCAAAAGACAACAAAAAAATCACACTTTGCTTGCCCTTACATGTGGGCAGTTTTCATTTTTGATCTCTTGAAATATAGCTATGAAAAACAGGCTTTAAAAAAGCCCATTCTGTTTTAAATGGAGCTACTTGGCCAGTCTTTAAACCCAAATCATACTGGCTTTTATTGAATGGCCAATAATAGCCGGAGCCCAGATATCTGTGACTCATTGTTTAGATTCTGATGACTTAGAATGAGTGTAAACAGCAATTGTTTTCTGTTGGGGTAGGCAGAAACTCTGAAGGTTGTCCACTCCCAGATTGATATCTTTGTGATGGTAAATTGGGTCATCTTTTATCTCAGTTCTTACCTTGTCCTTAGTCATAGAATGGGCATGGCCTCAGGTTGTCTGAGACCTGGGAAAGGCTTTAATTTAGAAAGGCCAAGATCCCAAGGTGACCCACTGCATCCTGGGCCATCGCCTATCATCTTGACTTTTGTCTTGCCACTGGACTCTGATGACTCTGGAGGAGAGAATGAAGCTGATGGCAAAGAAAGTCTGACTCACCCACAAGTCAAGACATCACCTTCATGATGTCATTGGTTTTCTTCAAGAACAAAGGACAAACAACAGCAACAACATTTTCTGTTGTCCATGAATTCTGTTATGCACATACACTAGCCTGCTTGCACCTTCTCAAACACGATGTTCCACTTCCATCTTTGCATCATTATATTGACTGTTTCCAATGCCTGTCATGCTCTACTTCCCTGACCTTGAGTTCTTGATTTCTCTGTCCTCCTTCAAAACTGAGCTCAATTTTGATTTTCTGGAGAGGCTTTTCCTAGTCTCTTATAGAAGTGTTCTTGTGTGACACGTGGTAGGCACTTGTTTGTTGATTGAGAGTGTCTCACTCAATCCCCTAGCATCCTTATGAAGTAGATACAGATGTCATTATTCTTATTTTATAAAGAAACTAGGATTCAAAGAATTTAAGTGACTTGCCCATTATCACAAGATCATTATATGTTAGAAGCAGGACTTGAACTCAGATCTTCCTGACTACAGATCTAGAGCCCTGTCTATTAATGATACCAACCTAGCTGTCCACATAAAATGTACCAACTTTTCAGTTATTCTCTCTACGTCTTTTTCAAGATTCCTTTTTTTGTCCATTTATTTTCGTTCACTTTTCCTAGTGCAACAGATCTTTGGTCTCACCCACATAGGGCAGTGAATGGTGGGGATTAAACCCATGAACCAAGTAAATCACCTAAGCTATTTAACTGGAAATCCCAGGTTCCAGGTTCTGCTCCTGATGTTGAATGAGAACTGGCTTGTGGGGGGAAGGAGGAGGAGGGTACTGGGAAAGCTACTGTGAGCAAGAGTGGCTGCTAGGATGAGTGATAGCCTCTGCTAGAGATCAGGATATCCTGAGCAGGGTGATAATATGAGGCAAAGGATGATGGAAATGTTCTGCATGTGAACTATGGGCTGGACTTAATCTGACTGATGACCAGGAAGATCAAGAAAGAAGAAAATAGAACACTCTCCCCATCCTTTTCTTCTTCTCCAGGGAAAAGCCAAATGTCTGTGTGTTGTTCATCTTCTTTCTTTCCCTACTCTTGCTAGGTTGTTTAAGGTGGGTGTATGGGAAAGATTAGAGGTGGTAGCATTGGTGAGAACTTTTGAACGAAGTTTACCAAATGTTTACTTTTTGTATTTTCATGAACCCTGTGATAAAGGTCGTTTGCCACTAAAAAGACTCAGGGTTTGAACTATTAATTAATGTGCAGATGGTGATGGCAACTACAGATGCATGGTTACCATAGTGATGCTACAATAGCAACCTAGCAACTTCCTGGGTCTTAACCAGCTCACACTCTCCCCGTGGTGGTTAGTTTTTTATATGATTCTAGTTAGTGTTTACCATACTCTCTTCTGGTTCTGTTCTTTTTGTTTTTGTTCTGTTATGTTTTGCAGTATTTCATAAAAGTGTTTCCAGATTTCTTTGTATAACTCAGCCTCATATGTTTTCCTCTTGTCCATTTAAATTATTGTTTGCTCCCTGCCCCCCCCACCCCGCCCCGGTCTAGAGAGCAAATGCTGATATGCATACTGATAATCACCTTTCTCCCTCTCTTATTGGGAGTCCAGTATCTGATTTTTTTTTTATTTTTTTCACTCCCCAGGATTAGGAGAGTTCATGCTTACTCTGAGTCAAGCCAGTTGGGAGGACAAAGACTTGATGAAGCCAATATATGAAAATGCAGGATTGGATGCTTTTCTCTTTCCTCCTCTTAGCCTTGAGTTTCAGGTCTTTTCCTTCACTATGAGGGCAGTGACCAGTTGTTGCTATGGCACTGAGGGGAGCAGAGAGAGATAAATCGCTAGGTTTTGCTGTTTTAACAGGATGAAGAAGTCATGATGGTGGTGGTAGCCCCAGGAGTTGGTAGGATAGCTGGATCAAACCAGGAGCCGGAGCACTCAATGGGGACTTAGCCACGTCTGGACCAGTTGGAAGACCAGAGAAACTTCCAAAAACCTCAGAAGCTGATGACAAAGATCATAGATTGTTCTGACTCCCCAGAATTCACCCATTTCATTGTCAGACCCCGGATTCCTGCCACTCTTATTCCCATTTCTAAGACCTATGTGTCAGGGAGGTTATTTTGAGAAATGGTTGCGTAAAAGACTCCATAAGAATGTAGCATTTTACACTTTCTTTGAAGTTTTGCTATATTTGATAAACTATGGGCCCCCAAAAGATGATGATTGCTTATGTAATATTAATATGGAGATAGGGACTGGTCCTCTGATTTTATTGCCATAGGGAACTCCCAGATGACAAAACTGCCTACTACCAATGTAGATTGGCTCATTTGTGTAATTTACAGTCTTAGAATTGCCTAGAGCACTGAGGTTACATCACTTGCTTAGAATCATAGCCAGTAGGAGTCAAAAGTGAGACTTACACACAGTCTTATACCCATTACAATACCTTAAGATCAGCCTTCTATCCACTCTGCAACTCTGCCTAGTAATATAAATAAAGTGGTTCAAAATTAAGCGAAAAAAAATGTTTTCCAGAGGAGGGGTGAAATCTATAGAGAGAAATATTTTAATAATCCCAAGCCTAATTTTTTTTATAATCCCTAAATCAGAGGATCCTGATTTGTTTTGTGTTAGGGACCTATTTAGCAGTCTGGTGAAATTTATGTATGCCTCGAATTATTTTTTAAGTGCATAAAATAAAATACATATGATTACAAAGGAAATTAAGGATATTGAAATATAGTTATCAAAACATTTTAAAAATGAAGTTTGGATATAATTCATAGACCCCCTGAAATCAAGAGTCTGTGAACCTCAGGTTAAGAACTTCTGCCCAGATTCATTCAGTATCAGCAAGGATTTATTTCTTACTGGGCTTTTGAAACCAATGGCTTAGCAAGATTGGGCTGCATGCACATGTCCTTAAGAGAAAAATTTTTTCTTCAAAAGGATCTTTCTGGGACCTCCAGACTGATTATTGGAGTAGCACATAACCTGGTGGGCAAAATTGTAAACTATTCTTCCTTGGCAGTAATGATGAAGTGATACCCAATCTGTCTATAAACTTATAGAAGGCAGGACATGAATTTGTATGGACTATTGAAATTATTGCAGTACTGTTACCTGGGATACAGGGTATATGGAGTGTTCAGAGAAGACTAGCACCTCTGGTGTGAGGGCTTGCTGAGCCCTTTTCAGGGCTGCTTATCCACCTTCGGTGTCCACCTGTCACCTAACTTTCTGTGGCTTTGAGAAGCTGCAGCATGCACAGTGACCACACCTCAGTAAAACCAGGTTGAGCATAACTGACAGACCTCAGACTCAGTGGTGAGTTTTGGAGATACCTACCCCAGCATTTGAAGACTTCTCCCAGAAGAATGGGAGAATGAGAACAATTTGTTCCAATGGCCATGAAGACGGCTAAAGCAGGCAGTGTAGAGTGCTTAGAGCTTGGTCAGACATGGAAGACTCCGAGGTCATCCGCTGCATCCAGAGCCAACACCAGTCTCTTGACTTTTGTCCTGCCACTAGACTTCCATGATTTTGGAAGACAGAGTGAGGCTGACAACTTTGTGCAACTCTGCCTCAAGTAAATCCAATTTATCCACAATTCAAAACATCACCCATGTCACTGGTCCTCTTTAAAAATGAAGGAAGAACAATACCTAGGATACCCACAATGTATACATGTACCAGTGTTGCATTTGTACTCCCCATATTTGTGAGTACAAATTTTTGTTATTGTATTTCATTATGTTGGACAGAGTATAGGTAGCATGGCTAGGAAGACCAAGACTGCCTTTTTGATCTTTTCCCTTCAGTGTGTCCCTTGATATTATTGTCTATTTGTCTTATATCCTTTTTGCTGAACTCATTTACTGCCTTCATTAATTTTTTTGTTGAGATGGTTGGATTTTCTGGGTGTACTATCATGTCATTTGAAAATAATGATAATCCCCACACCTTTTTCAGGCCAAGATTTATTTTCAACCCAAATGTAACATTTTATCTTAGTCAACAAACATTTAATAAGCATCTACCATTGCTGGGTATTGAGCTAAGGACCAAGGATACAAATAAAGGTGAAATATCCCTATTGCATTTATTTCTATTAGATTTCCTCATTTTAGATTTGGCCTAATGACCTAGATTGTAAATATCTTTTTTTAATCTTGTTTCTGATATCAGTTAGTTAGCCATTCCCATTCTTCTGTATACAAAACTGAAGATTGAAATCATATATCTTACAAAGTATGGAAAGAGTATATATTTCCATGTACATAAAAATTTCCACACTATATTAACTTGATGTAATCAGTACAATGTTGTCTAGAAACAAGAATTTCTAGATCTCTCCACCTAGAGGGAATATATCTTTACCTAGGGGCAGCTAGGTGGCACAGTAAGTAGAGCACCAGCCCTTGAAGTCAGGAGGACCTGACACTTGACACCTTCCTAGCTGTGTAACCCCAATTGCCCTGCCTTCCCCCCTCCAAAACTTTAAAAAAAACATATTATTAGTAGGAGAGAGCATGTGTACTTTCCACTGCTGTGTAATAGTGGAGTGATTTGATTGGATAGGTAGGGTGGCACTAGATAATGGAGAACTATGAAGGCAAACTGAAGAATTTAGAGTGTTCTCTTTGGCAACAGAGAGCCATTGGAAATTCTTCAGCAGAAAAGTAACATAAAGAAATCTGTCTTTTGTTTTTTATGTAAATAGCATTTTATTTTTTTCCAGTTACATGTAAAGACTTTTCAACATTCGTTTTTTATAAGATTTCAAGTTCCAAATTTTTCTCCCTTTTCCCTCCCCCATTCCCAAGGTGGCAAGCAATCTGATATAGTTTATAATGTACAATCATGTAAAATACAAAGAAATCAGTCTTTTAGGAATATCAATTGGTAGCAGTATGGAACAGTTTGGAATGAGAAGTGACTAGAGACAAGCACATGACTTCCTCCTCTAGTATTCTATATCAAAATAGAGAATAGTAATGCTTCATATCAAGCACAAAATGTTCCTGGAGCTAGGTTGGAGGAAAGAGAAAACAGAATTATAAAAGTAGACTTTACCTTATTCCCACATAGTCCTATTTTGTCAAGCCTCCGTTGCACATGCATAAATTTTCACCTGTCTTTCCATTACATATTTTTTGGTTTAATGAGTAGGGAGTATATCTCCCTAGTAGTTCTGTCACAGCATAGGCCTAGCTCAAACATCATGTCAGAATAGGCTTTATGCTTGACCTAAAAAGAGAAAATGGAGTTTTAAGTTAATAACATATTCACTGTCCCTAGGATCTGGTTTTTTTTAGGCCACGTGATACACACTAATATAGTCAAGGGAGACAGAGACAATTTCCTGTAAGTCACCTTTAAGAAATCTTTCGTTCCAGATTGCAGTAGAGGTTTAATAAGGCTTTGGATGTCCAAGTGATAACTATAATCCGATGGTTATAAAATCCACACTTTTAATTGAGCAGTAAGCCTTCTTTCCAGTTTTCCCAAAGATACAATGTTTTTCCTCCATCTATTGGATCCTAAATCACGAATAATTTTTCAGTTCCTGGTTTTCCTCCTTTGTGCAGGTTGCAAGGAGGAAAGAATAGGTGGATTGACTGATAATCGAAAAAAAAATGATACTAGAAATTTTTTGTCTTCAGAAGTTCTCAAGGTTTCAACTTTAAAACCTCATATTCCCTAGAAGGCAGCTAAATGACATAGTGGATCAATAGGCCTGGAGTCAGGAGAAGTTGAGTCCAAATCAGGTCTCAGGCACTTGCCAGCTGTGTGACCCTAGACAAATCCCTCTGTCTGCCTCAGTCTCTTCAGCTGTAAAATGGGGATAATAATAGCACCTACCTTTCAGAGTTGTTGTGTGGATCAAATGAGACAATATTTATAAAAAGTGCTTGGCACAGTGCCTAGTACATATTAGTCACTTAATAAATACTTGTTCCTTTCCTTTATACTTCAGGCAAATTTTTCTTACTACAAATGTTTGCTAGTAACAGGAGACTTTTTTTTAGAACTAAGCAAGGTCTAGATATTTCTTGGGTAATGTTTTCAAACAATGCCTTTAGCATCTAAAACCCCGTACTTTCTAATTATCTTTAAGTCTGAGGGGGTGAGGATTGGGTATGGCTCCATCTCAAAGTGAATCACTGCCAGTCCAGGGCCTAAGGAGGTTGACCTAGGCAATTCTGGCCCGCAGGTGGCGCTGGCGGACCATTAACAGCTAACACATGGCGAGTCCTTCGGATTGTGTTGGAAATGGGTCTTGACAGGGGTGCAATACGCAGAGAAAGTATGTAAAAGCCAGAACTGAGGCAAACATCGGGGAATGAAGGAAATAGATTAAAGAGAAGAAGGTTCTTAGGATTTGGATCTAGAAGAGATCTTCAGATATCATTCAATCTATACCCGCCTCTTTTTACAGATGAAGAAATAGGCTCACCTACCAATTGGGAAATGGCTAAACAATTTGTGAAATATAGAATATTATCACACCTCGAATGAATGGATGGATGGATGAAAGAATTTTGTTAAGTGCTTACTATGTATAAAACACTGTGCTAAGGATTGTAGAGATACAGATGGAAAAAGTAAGATGGTCCTTGCTCTCAAAGAATTCACTTTCTAGTTGGGGAGATAGAACACACGGAAAATTTCAGTTGAAAAGTCCAGTGAAAAGGTCTTTTTGTCCTTAGGGTATAGCAGCAACATAAATGGTAAAGCCTCTGTTTTGTTATCATTTTCACTGATAAAATCGTATCACTTTGCACTGTTGATTCTTCTTAGTCATCTGAGGAGTGGGAGAAGCTATCTGCTTGCAGTGACCCTGAGTTAGGGACCCCTGAGGCTGCATAAACTCTGACCAATGCAGCTGCTGTAACCTCTCAACTTTGCAGTGTCAGATACATATTTGGGCCAGAGAAGGAAAGTACAAGGGGAGAAATTGGACAGGGGCCCAACATATTTGTGTGGCTGCACTGAGCCTGAAAGGAAGGGGACTGAACCTAGCTAGGGCCAGATCTGTTCTCTTAGAGGCTATGTTGGGCAGGGACCATAAAGCCCCTAACTAGGGTGGAATCAGCTTACTAGTCTATGTGACACCTTCCCATCCACCCAGCAAAGAAGGAGGAGTTACAAAGCAAGTGGGGTTGGGGGGTGGGAATTGAAGGGGAAAAGGCTGAAACACCAAAGATTTCAAGAGGAAGAAAATTCAGTAACACCCTAAAACATATGCAGATAAATCAACAGAGAAAAATCCTACAACTAGAAGGATAAACACTGAACCTTCAAACAAATTTTAAAGGTCTCTTTGTAAAGTCTAGAAAGTATTCTCTGTGGCTCACTATGCTGGAACAAGAGTTGTGGGAACCTGGAGAGTTTGTGGATGTCTTTACTGTCAATGGCTCAAGTCTCCACAGGCTACGGTCTCTGCTGTTAGGTGCTAGTGAATAACACTTCCCTTCCATTTAAATACTTAATATTAATTAGCTTTGAAAGGATATTTACTTTGAATATATATCAAGAATTAAGTGCAAACATTTCTGAAGAATTAACTTGGAGGCATACTTTCTCCTATACTACTTTGGTCTCTGGGCAGAGTGGGCTCAAAACAGTTCAGTTTTTATATCACATTGGTCCCACTAAATGTAGCATTTGTGCCAGATGGGTCCAGGTCATTCCTTGGGGCACTGAGGCTGAATTGGCTGCAAAACCCAGACACCGAGACTCCAGGATTCTGCTCTCTTTTCATCTGAAATGACAAAGAACAAACACTGAGGCAAGCAAAAAACATGGCCATGGACAATTACAGCATTGCCTCTCCATAAACACTACAAGGGAAAGAGTCAGAGGTCTACCAGGGTTGAGTAGCCAAACAGTAATGGCAGGAAGACATCCAAGGCCAAGGCTGACTCAGGCCTTTTAAAGACACTTCCACTAAGAGCTATATGACCAATCAAAATGGCTTCTCTTTATCACATGGTTAGCAAACCAGAACCAGTTATAGAATGTATATGCAAACTCAAATGTCTCTCCAAAATAATTTAATTATGCTTCACAAGAAGCAAGTTCCACACGTTCTTCATAAAGAGAATTTGCATCAGTTAAGCAAGTTGATAAACTCTGTACATGCATCAGTATTACACAAGACAAAGGAAAGTGGGCCAAAATCCGATGAAACATAGAATCCGTTGAACCTATGAGAGCATAAATTAACAGGAAGAAATTCCAAAACATTCTATGGAGAAGTGAAATATCTAAAGAAGGAAATTAGGAGTGATTTTGTCAGATGTTATAGCCTTTGATGCAGTAATGAAAAACTCAAATAGCAGATTAGAAAACTTGAATTTGTGTTAGAGAATTTCTTCAAAGAAATTGAAGAGATTAACAAATTCGGAATTAAAAAAACATTGAAGCAGAAGAAAATATGGCAACAAAGTTAAATAAATGATCTCTATACAGACCAAAGGCATTGACCTTGAATACAGGATGTACAGAAACAACTTAAGGATCAGAGATCTCCCAGAAGAAAATGATGAATGAGAAAACTTGTACATCAAGGATTTTTAACCTTTTCGTGTCATGTATTCTTTTTACAATCTAGCAAATCCTGTGGATTCTTTCTGAGAATAATGCTTTTAAGTACATTAAATAAAATATGTAGGATTAAAAAGGACACCAATTAAATTAAAATATAGACTATAGACAGAAGACTGTGATCATGTTTGATTTAGCAGCAATCTAATTACTACATTTCACAGTAATGATAAGCACAAATGACATTTTGAGATGTGCCACAACTATAATATTATATAAAGATATCTGTGACATCTACTGGTGACAAAGACACGAGTCCTGTTAATACTAATATGGTTTCTTGCCTACAATCATATTTGAAGGAAATGCTAAATTTCAGTTAGAGGTTAGTAAAATAAAGATGTCATGTTTTTCCTGTCCAAGTTCTTATACTCCCTGAAATCTATACAGGTTAAGAATCCCTAAGGTAAACTACAATGAAAGAAATAATTGAAGAAAACTGCTTGTAACTTCTGAATACATTTTTTAAAAGTTCCAATAGAAAGAATCTTTGGCTTATCTCCAGAAAACAAAACAAAACAAAACAAAAACCTATGCTTCAAACTCCAAGACACATAATGGTTAAATTTAATAATTCCAAATGCCAAAGAAGAAATTCTGCAAATAGTCAAATATAAAGGGAAGGAAATTCAAACAACATAAAATTATTTCATAACCAACAGAAATCACAGGAAGAAATAAAATAACATTTCAAAAACAAAAACAAACTAAAGGAGTTCAAGCAGCAACTCAAAAATGACATGTCCTGCACACATGAGCCTGATTATTAATGCCAAAAAAGCTGGATACTAAACAAAAGAGAGGCAGTTGAGACATTCCTGCAGCAACAGCAAGAAAACAAAAACAAATGAGAGCAAAACATTCAACTTGCAAGCACCTCAAAATGAGAAAGGTAAATAGGCATAATTACCAAAGAATGAACAAGTAATAAAATAAACTACCCTATAGATCTTTTAAAATCCCAAGGTTTTTCAAGGGAAATAAAGTGAGGAATTGACCTCTAGGGTAGAAAAAAATAACAAAAGCAAGAATGATCATAAAGATAAAAATACAAAAGGGAATAACGATGTAAATAGATTTTAAAGAAACAGGAAATATGAAGGTAAAGAAGCAGAATTGAAGCATCAAGGACCAAACCCCACAACCTATATACAAATGACTCAAGGTATTTTATGGAACAAAATTGCAGAGAGGGTATATATATGGAAAGAAGAGAGGTAGAGATCATAGAGGAATGGGTAATGTCCCTTTATCAAGACCATGGCTGAACATCAAAAAGATAATGAGTCTTATAGTTTCTTATTAAGAGAGGCTGCAAGAGAATGGAAGAGGCAGTAAAGAGGGATTCAAATTGAGAGAATGAAATTGGGAGTCTGAAGTAAAGGAGTGGAGTAGGGTACCACTGCAGAGTACTCTTGTTGAAGAAAAGGTATATGTGTGTGCTGAGAAATGGGGTCCATCATTTACTCTGGGGTAGTTGGTGCATTAGGAACCACTTTATCTGAGGTAGAGAAAAAGTGCCTCCATGAATAACATCCATGAATAACATATGTGAGTTCCTAGGGGCAGCTGGTCCTTCGAAAAATGAGGAAGGGAAAACATGGAGCTAAAAATGAGATGACATGGCAAGTAGGAAGGAGAACAATCATTTAGCAATCAGGAGATAGAATTGAATAATACGATATGGGACATAGGGTAATTTTTACCATAAGATTTGGTGTCTGTCCACACTACTTCCCTCAGTAATTGATACTTCTAAGAATGAAGTACAACAGAAAATAGGGCAACAACCCAGAAATTAGTTAAAAGAGAAACCCAGTACTTCAGAAGCTTTAACTTCAGGCAGAAAGTAGAGATTAAAGAAAAAATAAATAAGGATATAGACCACAAATCAGGGAATAAAATTTCAGAGTAGTTAAGAATGGAAGAGTATCAAGAAAGAGAACAAATCAAAGACATTCTTTGAAAACGGTGAAGAAAAATTAACAAACAAAATAAATTGGAGAGGAAGAAAGATTGAAGGGGAGGCAGATTTTGACTAAACCTCTTGCCTAAGAGGAAAAAAATAGTAAAAAAATTTAAGGAGAGGAAAATAGATAACCAAATAAATAAAAGAAACATAAATAAATAACTTAAATGAAACCCTCAACTAGGGAATGGGTGAAAAAACTGGGATAGGAGGTGAGTGGGTGGAAAAGGACCAATGAGAATAGAAAAGGGTTGTATCAAAGTTGCTTACACAAAACTAGTAATGGGGTCAATGTATTGAATTAAAAGAGAAAGAAAATATATGTGTGCATATATATGTATATATTTACATATTTAAATGAATGTTTAAAATACTATAATTAAATGGAGGAAAACATTAAGTAATTCACAAATTTAAATGTTGATGGGCTAAATAAACCAATAAAATAAAAGACTGACAGAACAGGCAAGAAAAAACTTACAATTTTTTGCTTACGAGAAGAATGTAGAATCAAAATAAGAAGTTGAAACAAAATTTACTTTGTATCATGTAAATATATTTAAAGCAGGAGTTGTAATCATGCTATCAGATTAAGCAGAAATAAAAATTTCACAATACCAATAGAGATAAACAATGAAATAATATTATCCTCAAAGATAATGAACCATTTTAGTACTAAACATATATGCACCAAATGACATAGCATCTAAATTTATAAAGAAAAAATTAAATGAATTACAAAAAGATATAAATAATAATTCAATACTGTCCTCTCACAAGATGGACAAATAAAACAAAAAGATAAACTAAAGAGGAAATATGGAGCCAAACAAACTGTTGGAGAATTTAGAATTTAAAGACTTATAATACCAAGTGAATGGAACTTCTGAAGAATATAGGTATTTCTCAGCACCACATTTGTAGTCTACCAAAATTTATATATGTACAAGCACATGTAAACACATATAATACATTTTTGTTATATGTGTATATACATATATCCTACATATGTATGTGTATATATGTGACCAAATGAGCAAAATAGAAGAGAGGGTTAATGAACTAAATATGAAGCCCTTCTAAAATGTAGAAAGCCAACAAAAAAGGACTTTAAATACCAAGTAGAGGAGTTTGCTTTTGATTCTAGACATAATAGGAAATCACTGCAATTTATCAAACAAGAAAGTGACATGTTCAAACCTAATCTTTAAGAAAATTGCTTTGTCAGCTATGTTGAGGATGGATTGGAGGAGAAATACTTGAGAAAGGAAGATCAGTTAGAAGTCAGCCAGTCAATAAACATTTATTAAATGTCTACTATGTGCCAGGCACTCTACTAAGCACTGAAGATACAAAGAAAAGCAAAACACGGTCCCTGCTCTCAAGGAGCTCACAGGCTAATGGGGGAGACAATATACGAACAATTGTGCACAAACAGATTAAATTGAAAACAATCAACAGAGAGAAGGCACTAGAATTAAGAGGAGTTGTAAAAGCTTACCATAAAAGGTGAGATTTTAACTGAGACTTGAAAGAAGCCGGAGAAACTAGAAGGTAAAGATGAGAAGGGATAGCATTCCCAGCATAAAGAACAGCCAGTGAAAATGCCAAGAATTGGGAAGTGGAGTTTCTTGTAAAAGGGACAGCAAGGAGGACAGCGTCACTGAATCAAAGAGTGTATAGAAGGACGTATAAGAAAACTGGAAAGGTAGGGGGAGAGGCTGATTATGAAGGGCTTTGATGTCTACGGAGGATTTTATATTTAGTTTCAGAGGTAATAGGGAACCATCACAGTTTATTGAATAGGGGAGTGACATAGTCAACCTGTACTTTAGCAGCATCACTCTAACAGCTGAGTGGAGGAGTCTGTTGCTGTGAGGCAAAAGATGAGGAAGAACTGAACCCAGGTGGTGCTGTGTGAGTAGAGAGAAGAGTATGGCTACAAGAGATGTTGAGGAAGAAGAAGAGACAAGAATTGGCAACTGATTGGACATGCATGGTGAATGAGAGTGAGTAATAGGTGAATGGTGACCTTGACAGAAGAAAACCCACATTTATTAGACACCCATTATATGCAAGGCACTGTATCAGGTATAGGGTTACAAAGAAACAATGAAACAGTCCCACCTTCAAAAAACTTACATTCTATTAGAGGGTTACAACAGGTACCAGGTAAAAAACAAGGTGATTTGAGGAAGGAATACCAGCTTTACCTTAAAAGTACTCAGATTTGCAGGTTTCAAATAAAAAAATATTTATAAAGCTGTGATAGCAGTAAAAAAAACCTTGTATTTAAGCTCTTAGAGAGAGGAGCAATAGCTGCCCCTTATTAGAGCTACCCCTATGCTATGCCCAGAGATCTGCACTCTTTTCCCTTCCCTGCCTCTTAAAATCCTTATCTTCCTGGGGAGGTAGGCAGAAGAGAGAAGGAAGGGAAGAATTCATATAGTGCCTGCTATGTGCCACTTTACCCTATCCCTTATCACTTCAAGTCTTGATTACTACAATAGCCTGCTGGTGGATCTGCCTCAATGCTCTCCCTACTTCAATCCATTCTCCATTCAGCTGCTAACATGATTTTCCTAAAACACAGGTCTGATCATGTCACTCTCCTACTCAATAAATTTCAGTGGCAACTCATTGCCTCCAGGATCAAATTCAAAAAACTGTGTTTGGCATTCAAAGCCCTTCATAATCTAGCCCACTCCTACCCTTCCAGTCTTCTTACATCTTACTCTCCTTTGATCCAGTGACCCTGGCCCCCTGGCAGTTCCACAAACAAGACATTTCATCTCTCAGCTCTGAGCATTCTTTCTGGCTATCATCTGGTTGTCCCTCACACCTAGAATGTTCTCCCTCCTGTGCACTCTGACTACCGATCTCCTTGTCTTCCTTTAAGTGCCAGCTAAAATCCCACCTTCTACAGGAAATCTTCCCTAATACTTCTTAATTTCAGTGCTTTCCTTCTGTTAATTATTTCCTATTAATCTTTATATCAATATAGCTTGCTTTGTCTATATTTGTTTGCATGTTGTCTACCCCATTAGATTGTAAGCTCCTTTGAGAACAGGGACTGTCTTGCCTCTTTTTTGTATCCCCAGAACTTAGTGTAGTGCCTGGTACATAGTAAGCTCTTAATAAATATTAATTGAATTGAATTTTTACAAATATTATCTCATTTGAGCCTCACAACCACCCTACAAGCTAAGTGCTATCATACCCTCATTTTACAGTTTACAGATTTTCCTGATTCCAGGGCCACTGCTCCATCCACTATGCTACCTAGCTGCCCCAAGGCTACTTCAAAGCTCAGCTCAGGTTTCACCTCCTCTGTGAAGTCTTCCCCAATCTCTCCAGTTATTAATATTCTTTCTCTTCTCAAATTACCTTGTTTTTTACCTGGATGTATATATGGATGTATATATCCCTCCCTATATATTTTACCTGGATGTATATATCCCTCTAGTGTTGAATTCCAAATGCTGAGTGGGGAAAGTGATATTGGCTTCCTGTCATTTCCCTGAGATTTTCAAGTGTAGCACCTGGGGCATCCTCCCTCCCACAGTGGGGTCCCCAGAAAAGCTTGTTCAGGTTTGATACTCTGAGGGTCCACATCCAATAAAAAGCATACTTCAGAAACCTCCATCAATGTATTTACTTTTACTAATCTGGAAGATATAATTCAAGTCAAAAGCGTTTAATGAGATTACAACTTAAAAAAAAGCAATAGAATCATTTCTCCCATAAACCTGGGGTTTGCTCTACCACAAATATATACACAATCAGTGAAAAGAATGGATATGTTTAGGAAACGCATATGGAGAGGAATGCAAATAAGTAATATGTAGCCCACATACATCTTTGGTGGGACAACTTAAGCCTCTGACCCTGCAGGATTAAACAACCAAATGAGTCTATAACCCTGCTCTCTTAGGACACTCTTCTGTTATACAACTCTGGCATGCTTAAGGTTTAAATTGCATTCAATTCTAGAAATGGCTGCTAAAACTCCCTGGCAAAATTGCTGATGTAGAATAGTTAAAATGCCACCTTCTTAATCCTGAGTGGACCTTCCTGGTTAATTTTTAGGAGCTCCCTCCTTTCTGTTACTGGTCCTTGTTTCCTGACCCCATTGTCCTTCTGGCAATGTGACAAATGCCAGAGCTGGCATTTTGTCTGAAATCCTTATGTAGACCTTGGCCCCAAGGGTCTCTGTGCCTTCAGTCAAAGAGTATATCCCACTACTTGTCCAGGTCACCGCCTAGCATGTTTTGCTGTAAGATGGTTGGGGCAAGGAAATACACATATGACTGTCCCTGACCACATCTCTTCATACACTGCTATGCTGCACTTGGCTGTGATTATCGATAAACCATTCTGACCTGTCCTAGTGTCTAAACATGCCATTCACCCAAACTCTTCCCTAAATTTTCATGGCAAGGAGCCCTTGGTGTCTTCTAGTGATGTCATGGTTCTGCTCTCGTTGGACCTGCTTCTCCATCATCTTGCATTGTAGCTCACACGATCTCTGCTGGGTGGTGTTCTCACTGGTCTCATGGTCACTGTAAATCTTTGCTCTGAAGACATATGTTTGTGGAGCTTTTTGCTGCTTTTAGCTTCTGTCTTTACCTGGAATCTTTCACTGATGTGTTTCCTCTTCCCCATAAGAGAAGTGTACTCTACCATTCTCTTTTAGCTCAGAGTCTAGAGGTTTAAGCTTCAGCTCTTTTAGCAAATGAGTCAGGTCTTTCATAGCCCTGTATAAGACAAGGGAAAAACCCTTAACCACTTTCATTTCGTTAGTGAGAGAATATGTCCATTCCCAAAGTTTTATTTGTGTGTGGCTTTTATCCCTAGGGGTCAAGTTATTTTGAACCAGTTAGGTGGAGACAACAGGCACCCAGTTTATCTTTGTACTCTATGTCTGAAGTTGATTGGCAGTCCATTTTCCCAGACAACCAAACGATTTATGATTAGTATAACTGGAGGGGGTGGAGCATGAGGGGAAGGAGGTGGGTGGCTTGTCCAATAGCCTCATACACCGAAGAGTATGTAGAATACTATTGATGTGATTGATTGCTCCCGTTGAATAGGTTAGGACACCTGCTTCCAGGAGTCATGATCAAATGTAATGGATGTGCCTGGGAGAGACTTTGAAGCATGTTCATTTATTCTGTAACTGATTCCAGTCTGCTGACCATGTTCTGGAGAAGAGCCTTTTGATTGGCTCTGGATACAGATTTAGAACTAGAGGGACATTCAAAAGGCCTTAGTCAGCATTGGCCTCACCTCTGCTTGGCTCCACTTCTTTTCAGCTGACTTCCTCCTGCCAGGAAACATCTTGTGTGAGACAATGCTATAAAGCGAGTTGCTCTGTGAATACAGTTTTTCGACTACGTTGGCATTTTTTCTTTTGCTTTAGGTAAAAGAGCTAAATTGGACACTGTGTCCCTATGAGTTTTAAAAAGTCAGGAGAGAATGCTGTCTGGTGATCCAGGAATTGAATCTAAGCCAGGTTTTGTTGCCAGCCCAGCAACAATGCCTGGCATAGTGACCTTCAGGAGACAGTTCACGTGGAGCTGAGACAAGGATTCATCTGACAGTGATGCCACATTTAGACGTGAAATGGTGAGATCAATGCTGTGTAGAAACTGACTTAAGTTTGAGCCCAGACCAAGGTAGCACAAGAGAAAGTATACTCTTCGAGGTACCAAGGAGTAATGTTTCTACTTTTATTCTTGCTATGTTTTATAAAATATAAATATCCTTTCTCAAAAGCTTATTGATGTAACTGATTAAAAGAAACTGGGGTGCTAATCACTGGTGGCTAAAGTGGGGGCTCAAGCTGATAGTTTTAGGGAAGAGATAGCCTAACCCCCTCAGAGATATCCCTTAATCTTTGAGGGGAAGATGTACCTAGCCTCCCAAATAGGTCCAGAGACTATACATTATATTATACATTAGAAATTCCCTTTAATTCTTATTTAGCTTCTTAATATGAATCCTGTATACTTCATACCATTTCTCAGACATACACACAAAAATTTTATAAGAGCTGTAGGGGGTCAGGCCCAAGGGGTTTTTCTTGATCCCTTAAGTTCCTCTAGTATCCTATTCAAATGAAAATGAATGGGGTAAGAAACTCAAGTGGATTTATATTGAGGCATTGTCTTCCATCTCTGTCCAGGCAAACTTCTAGAACATGTCACTAAAGAGCAACTATAAAGGAAGCGGTGAGTACCAGAGCCAGCAGGGTATTGTGTTGTCCAGGACAGGACATGCTAAACTAACCTTTTCCCCTTTTTTTTTGACAGGGTGACTAAACTAATAGATCAGAGAAAAGCTGTAGACATAGCTTACTTAGATTTTAGGAAAAAAAAATTTGATAAAGTATATCATAATATTCTTGCCCAGAAGATGGAAAGATACAAACTGGATAATACAATTAGATGGATTTGTAACTGGTTGAATGACCAGATTCAAAGAATAGACTTAATGGTTCACATCAGTTTGGCAGGAAATCCCCAGGGGAGTGTCCCAGGGTCTTGTATTTAGCTTTATGGTATTTAACACTTTTTGTAAGTGTATTGAAGAAAAAACATAGGCACCATGATCATCGATTTGCACATAACACAAAACTGAGAGGGTTAGTAACTCACTGGATGAAAACAAAGCAAGGATACAAAAAGATCTTGATAGGCTAGAACACTGGGATCAATATAAGATGAAATTCAATATAGATAAATGCAAAATATTAGATGAGTCCAGAAAAATCACCTTTACAGTTACAAGATAGGATGCTTAGACAGTGATTTTTCTGGAAAAAAATCCAGGGGGGCAGATTAATGGACTTTAACTCTAAATGCAATCTTGGGCTGCATCAAGAGGATTCCAGGAATAAATAGATAATGTTCCCTGCATATTCTCCCCAGGTCAGATGAGATCTGGAGAATTATGTTCAGTATTAGATTCCACAGTTTAAGGAGTGTAATGGTAAGAAGGGTGGGACTTTTTTTTCCACTGTTTTCTCTTTTGGAATGCTAAGGTAATCAAGTACCTTTGAGTCTTGCCTTTCAAATGTAATAGCAAGCAAAGTGGGACTTTTTGCTATTTTTTGTTTGAGTGCTTCTCAGCACTGAGGTAATCAAGTACCTTTGAGTCTTGCCTTTGTTTCTTTGATTGAATCAAGAGTCTTTGATGACCTGCTTAAGAAATAAGAAAGCCTAGTTCATATGGGTTTGAGTCACATGGTTATGATGCCCTCTGACTCCGAGAAGTGTAATATAAGATCTGAGGTTGGCGTTTTGTTTTGGGGCTCTCACTTGCTGGAAGAGTATCATGTAATTTGACCAAATAAGACTCTGGGTTGCTGTCACAGAGACCCCGTCTTTGAAAACCCAGATATTGATGCTTCTCTCTCTGGTAACTATATGCATTGCTATAGTCTGATGGTTAGAAGCCTGTCTATTGATTTGTGTTTATTTGCTCTGTTTATATAATATATGCTTGTAATTTCTGTTTGTGTACTCTCTGAAGTTCAGGATGCTGGCATTTTCCCCTGAACTAAGTGAATGATATATGTATGTTTAATTAAAGTAAGATTGTAAACCCCTTAAAGTTGCTTTCCTTAGAAAAGCATATGCAAGAACCTGTGCTAGCAGCCCTACTGTGTGCTGGTGTTATTGGTCTTATACCTCCACAGCAGCTGCAAGCAACATTGTTGTTACAAGGAGGTCATCATTAAGATGGAGTGTGTCCAGAAGAGGACGAACCAGTATGGTGAATTGCCTTTAGTCTGTGACAACTAAGGATACATTGAAGAAGATAGAGAAGATTCAGGAGGGAAGGGATATAATAGCTTTCCTCATGGAAAAGAGATTAGACTTGATCTCTTTGGTTCTAAAGGGTAAAACTTGGAGCAATATAGTTGCAAAAGGATGAATTTAGGTTAATGACAATAAAATATAACAGTTAGAAATGTTTAAAAGTGAAATGGGTTGACTTTGGAAAACTGTTGCTTCCCCTCTTATCAGAGGTCTTTAAGCCCAAGCTAAATAGTCACCAGTTGGATATATTATAGTTCTCTAAAGACTCTGTTGGGGGTATAAATTGGACTAGATGGATCCTGAAGTTTCTTCCGGCACTAAAATTCTGTGAAATTTCTACCTTTATTATGTTTTTGTCCCTGACAAGTCTCCATGGCTTTGAGCTGTCCTATACATGTAAAACCTTCTTGTTGTTTGTCCTTCTTCCTAGAAGAAAACCAATGACATCAGGAAGATGATGTCATGACTTGCAAGTCAATTGGATTTAAGTGAGTCAGGGCTGTGCAAAGTCACTAGCCTCACTTTCTCCTCGAGAGCCATCTGGGTCCAGTGGCAAGATATAGATCAGCATGACTGGAGATGGCCCCAGATACAGTGGGAGACCTTGGCCTTTTTAAGCTAAGATCTTTCCCAGGTCTCAGTTTGTCTGAGGCAATGCCCATTCAGTGATTAAGACTAGGTAAGAAGTGAAGCAAAAAATGGCCCCTTTCATCTAGTTAAAAATCTGTCTGGGAGGGGAAGACCTTCAGGGTTTCTAGGCAAAAAACCTAGATCTTTCCAGACATATGATGGCCTAGTTTTGGTTCTGGTCTATGTCTGTCTATGCTAGGTTTGCTTCTCTGTTACATGGAAAAGTGTTTCAGGACGAAATTATGTTAATCTGTTGAACTCTCAGATTTTGCACAGTGCTGGTGAAATGAGTGGGTAGAAAGTATGCTAATGTGAACCTCTTGTTTCAGAGTTTCTAACATGGATGGAGGAGTCCCAATTTCCTTCCTTTCAAATCACGTACGTCACTAGCTGCTGATTCAGTTCCCTGGGGTTAGCTTGAATCAGGATACTCCTAAGTACAGTAAGTATAGTCCTGGGCCACAAGAGAATAATTTGCCAGACAATTATTAAGCGTTTTCCGAAAGTGATGTTGCTTTGCAAAATGTGTTTTAAAATAAATTGAATGTGCACTTCCATTTAAGCATGGAGAGAGGTATATCATTTGGTTTCACTTAACAATGATTTAGATGGTGGTAAGAAGAGCAAATAAATTCCAATTAAGTTATTGATTTCCACTATAATAAATGAGAACTACAAAGAGGATAAATGAGATATTTTTTTCCCATCAGAATGACTAAATTTTAATTCTTAGAAAGTTGTATGAAAAAATGAGGTCTTTTTCAACAAGCTGATGCAATGACTCCAATGATAAGGGCATTGTTGTTTTACAGGATTTGTGATGTACAGAGGTCTTCATGACATAATTATGATATGGTCACTTTTCTAAGGGACAATGACAAATTAATGGATTTCTTAAGCACTGTTCATATTCCTTCCAGTTCAGTCGCTGTACTGTGTTCTGATGGATGTTTTCCAGGCAACTTATAGAATTTGCTCAAGATTCATTGAGCAATCTATAGTAACGATGAGGTTCAGTTAGAAAAGAAATACAGTCTACACACATTCCATTCAATTCATCAACAGCCTGAGAGCATTATTCAGACTTGAAGAGTTTTAATGTGGGTATTCTATAGGATTTCATGCAGGGGAAATCTGACTCTAGTCAGGAAGGAGCAAAGCTTATACTCCAAAAACATGCAAGTCCATTTCTGCAAATTTACTTCCTAGTATACTGAATGAGTGTTGACCAGAATGATTATTTCATTCATGTTAAGGGGAAAGAGAGGAGTTTCAAGAGGAGGAGACATTTCCCAGATTCAATATTCCCACATCTGGCCATGCTAAAGGCAATTATCATTAAGGTTTTTACAATTCACTGCACCCAGGTTGGTGGTAAGGAAGGATTTATGAACCAGGCTAAAAGGTATCTTGGCAAACATAAAAGTACATGTTGAAATCATAATAAAGTAGGGAAACTCAGGGCAAGCTATCCTCTTTTCCCCTAAATTATCAATCACTTGTCATTCCTTTCCAGGCTTCACTCCAAACTTCTACCATGTCCCAATTCTTTGTTCTAAAACCTCACTCCAGCCTTGGAATTCACACACTGGAAAGACTCTCCTTTATGAGGCCTCTCCATCTAATTGCATGGCTCCTCCCAGAATCTCCATTTAAGGAGGGTACTCGGGCCAGCTATGTCTCATTCTTCTTTGAGTTGCACCCTACCATGAACACTTTTTTATTCTCCCATTCTCCAAACAAAAGAATAAAGGGAAATTCACTACAGAATAAGTGGGATTCAGGAGAGGATATTTAGCCTTAAGTGGAGAAGATCCTAATGTAGGCTTGTGTCTAGAGCCAAGAAGGTGTAATCTTAATGGAATAGGAAGATCTTCCCTGTCCATTAATAGGCCTAATTACGACTAATAGTCCTAATGACCACATGTGTTCAATCACAGCTGTGATACGTCCTGAGTCACATAAAGACCATTGGGGGAAGAACTTGCCTATGGAGGAACTTGCTTAAAGAGGAAACTTGCTTAGGAGGAGGCTTGCTTGCAGGAAGGCTTTCATACATTTTGGTACTAAGCTAATTAGGCACTAAGTCAGGAGGGTTTTGATGCCTTCTGGCTCTGAGCCTATTAGGCAAAAGAGTATATATATTCTGAGGTGAGATTTTGCTTTGGGGGTTCACTTATGAGAAGGACCTTGTGATTCCAAGGACGGGATTCTGAGTAGCTATTTGTTCAGAGCTAGCCCTGCCCCAGACCATTCAGATGTATCTGTGCTCTCCAAATCTAGTAGTGTATGTAGGTATTATGTTATTCAAACAGTTAGAGCCCTGTCTGTTGGTTTTTGTGCTGATTTCTCTGCTTGTATTTTCTCCATGTTTAAGGTGCTGACCTTTCCCTGAACTAGTGAATGTAATTAAAGTAAGATTGTTGATCCCCTTAAAGTTGCCTTTTCTTTAACAAAAGCAGATCAAAGAGCCCGTGCTAGCAAGCCATCCTAGGTGTGCCAGGGTGCTTGCCAATTCAGAATGGCATATAGACACTACAAATCTGGATTGATCCTTATGGGCATCACCTCCCTTGGATTTAACTACCATCTCTATGCTGATGATTTTCAAATCTACCTTTCCTGCCACAGTCTCTTTGTTGACTGTCAATCTTGCATCTCCAATTGCCCTTCAGACATCTAAAACTAGATACCCAGTAGACATCTTAAACTCAATATGTCTAAAACAGAATTCATTATCTTTCCCCCTAACTCCTATTTCCCTCCACTCAATTTTCCCTATTACTGTAGAGGGCAACAGCATCCTCCCAGTCCCTAAGGCTTGCAACCTAAGAGTCATCTTGGATTCCTCACTACCTCTTACCCTCCATATTCAAGCACTTGCCAAGATCTGTCAGTTTCACCTTTGCAATCTCTCAAATATTCCCCCATCCCTCCTCTGATACTGCTACCACTCTGGTGCAGGCTCTCATCACCTCATACTTTGATTACTGCAATAGCCTGCTGATGGGTCTACTTGCCCCAAGTCTCTTCACATTCCAATCCATCCTCCTTTTAGCCACTAAAATGATTTTCCTGAAGCACAAATCTGACCATGTCACATGCACCTCCACAATAAATTCAAGTGGCTTCCTATTGTCTTCCATTGCCTTCAACAAATTGCCTTTAACAAAATACTCTGTTTGGCATTCAAAGCCCTTCAAAACCTAGCATCTTCCTACCTTTCTGGTTTTCTTACACCTCATTCCTCAACACATGCTCTTGGATCCAGTGACACAGGCCTCCTGGTTATTCCAAGAAAACGATACTCCATCTCTCTGTTCTGAGCATTCTCTCTGGCTGTCCTCAATACCTGGGACACTCTTCCCCTCCTCCACTCCATCTACTTACCTCCCTGGCTTCCTTTAAGTCCCAGCTAAAATTCCACCTTATTATAGGAAGGCTTCCCCAGCCCCTTTTAATTTCAGTGGCTTCCATCTGTTAATTATTGCCTATTAATCCTATATATAGCTTATTTTTACTGTATGTTCTTGCATGTTGTCTCATGCATTAGATTACAAGCTCCTTAAAGGTAAGGACTGTCTTTTGCCTCTTTTCATTTCCCCAGCACTAAGTACAGTGCCTGGTACATAATAGGTGTTTAATAAATGTTGATCGATTGATTTTGTCCCCAGAAAATCCCTGGATGCATCAGACTATTAATGAAAACTCATTTTACACAGCACTTTAAGATTTTTATTATACTTCCTTCACAATAGTCTGTGTGTTATTCCATTTTTGGATGGGTCTAATTATTAGGAAGTTATTCCTAACATCAGTGCTACATTTGCTTCCCTTTGAATTCTGCTCATTGCTGCTAGTTCTGCCATCTCAGGCAGAATAAAACTAATTTTCCACGTGAAAATCCTTCAAATATTTGAATACAACTATTGTGTACCTCCTAGATCTTCTCCACTTGAGGCTAAATATCCTCTGTTCCTTTAACAATTCCAGCCATCTCCAGCTATGCTGGCTCCATTTGAGTCTTCACCTCCATTCCCTCTCCAGTAAAAAATTGTGCAGCTTTGGCCTTATTTTGGTTGGTCTCAGGCCTCTATAGCGCATCTCTAGTCATTCCACCATGGTTGTCTGCTCCCACTCCTTTCTAGTTCCCTTTTATGTGTTGTCTGCTTTGTATCCTTAGCTCTTAGCACAGTGCCTGGCACATAGTAAGCATTTAATAAATGATTTATCTATCTACCCATCCATCAATTATCTTTCTATATATCCATCTTTCTACTTTTCTATCTATCCTCATATAATATGATCTCAAGGTCCTTCATCATCCTAGTTGCCTTTCCAGCTTATCAATGTCTTTCCTAAAATGTGCTACCCAAACCTCAGCATAATTCTCCAAGCTTCAGTTTGACCGGAGAAGATTATAGTATAACTGTCACTAACCAAATCCTGAAGCTGATTCTTCTCTTAGAACAGTCTAATATCACATTGGCACTTTTGGCTATCATATTAAACTGTTGACTTACCAAGCTTGCAGTAATAACTAAAGGGCCCAGATATTTTTCCCCATGAACCACCATTAAGCCACATCTCCCACATCTTGTACTTTAAAAATTAACTTCTCTAACCCTGGCGTAAGATTGTACAATTATCCCTATTGAATTTCCTCCCATTAGATCTGGCTAACTGTCCTCAGCTGTCAAGATCTGTTTGCATCCTGACTCTACCATTCAGGTAGACAGCTATCCCAACCTGAAAATTTGACAAGTATGCCATCTATGTATTTTAAGTCACTGATTAAAATATCAAATAGCACAAAGCCGTGGAAAGGTTGCTGGGACACTTTACTAGAGACCAAAGCTGGAACAAGCGTGAGAACAGTCAGGACTTTTCCTCAGTCCTTCTTCCCTAGTTCCAACCCCCCAATTTTGCAAAGACTAGCCATCCAACAGCCTGCTTTCACCTTACCATAGCTTATAACATACATGATCACTTGCCCACTAAGGCAACTTATCCCTGTATATGCTGGCTGGTCTGGCAATCTGCCATCATGTGGTTGAAATGCTTGAGATTAATGGAAGGGGTGTGGTGGGGATCTGCAGAGAAGATTTCTGCAATTCTGTAGCCTACCCTCTTTAGTAAACTCACACACACACACACACACACACACACACACACACGCACGCACGCACGCACATTGCCTCTGAGACTGGAACTCCTAGTTATGGTTCTTATAGCTGGGTTCTGAACTTATTGGGTGAGCAAAACTACCAGAACTACCCCCTTCCAAATGGCTTGTTTAAATTTTTTTTAAAAGGCTCAAAAATGTAAAAAAGGAGAACAGTTTAAATAAAATGAAGAAATATTATATATTAAGAAAAATGGAAGAAGTGATAAAAGAAAACTAATAAGAAATATCAACATAAGCACTAGAAATGAAACTAGAATTTTTCCAGGACACGGAAAAAAGGAATATGAATACACTGAAGGAATTGAAGGAAGAAATATAATCGCGAGCATAATATATTGTATGTATGCGTGTGTGGAGTGTGTGTCTGTATAACTACATGAGCTTAGAAAAAGGTGACAAATATCTCAAGATAAGATGATGATGAAATTCAACATTTTAGAAACCTCTATAGAAAATATATAAAAATGGTTGTTGTAACCACCACAACAAAACTATTTCCCTGGAAGACACAATGACACAAAGAAAAAAGAAAATTTTTTTAAAAAAATCAAATAAGCCAAAAAAAATTTATAAGAGAAAACAAAAAGGAAACTATTAATCAAATAATCAACAAGCATTTATCAAGTACTCTATACACTTGACTCTATACTAGATGCTGGAAATACAAAGATAAAAATGAAACAGTCCTTTTCGTAAAGGAGCTAACATCCTATCAGGGGAAACAACATCTACATGTGTAGATATATACAAAATGTATATAAGGCCGACTAACTGCAAGCTTGGACACACCTGGTCCCAGAAAGAGGATGAAAAAAATGTACCTCCCTCCTTTCATTGAAGATATAGGGATTATTGTATATACTGTCAGACATGGTCTTCATTTGTTCACTTTACTGAACTATTAAAAAAAATTTGTTACAAGAAAAGAGGAGAGGTAGAGACAGAGTTGTATATTTGGAAATAGATGTGGTATAGAAGCAAAAGAAATCAGTAACACTTAAAATTGTTTATGTATTTGTTAATTTTAATTAATAAGAATTTACATTCTCTCCCCATTTCCTCTCCCATTGAAAAAGAGAAAAAGGCAAAAGAAAAGCCTGGTAAAAATATGTGTAGTTAAGCAAAAAAAAAAAAAATCAGCAATGTAAAAATGTATACCTCATTGTGCATGTTGAGTCCATCATCTCCCTGGTAGGAGATGGGTAGCATTCTTCATTCTCAGTCTTTTGGAATAGTGGTTAGTCATTGCATTGATTGACATTTTTAAGCTTTTCAAAACTATTTGTCTTTGCAATGCCATTAATATACAAATTGTTCTCCTAGGTCTGCTCACTTCATTCTGTATTAGTTCATATAAGTCTTCCCAGGTTGCTTTGAAATCACTCATTTATCAATTAGGGAATAGTTGTTATTCTCACATATTTGAATCAGTTCCTTATTTATCTTGGAAATGAGACCTTTGTTAGAGAAACTTTCTGCAATTTTTTTTTTCAATAAGCTATTTCTCTCATAATCTTAACTGTATTCAACCTACATCCTCTTTTTTAAACTCAAATTAATTTTTTTAATTGATGAAAATCTACCTTCTCTCCCTCTCTCCTCTGCCCCTTTCCATTATGCTTTGAAAAAGAAAGAAAAACAAAACCCTTGAAGCAAATATGCATAGGCAGGCAAAATAAATTCCTGCATGGGTCATGTTCAAAAAATATGTGTCTTGGTCTGAGTCCATTGCTTCTCTGTCAGGAGGCGGATAACATGTTTCATCATGAGCGCTCTGGAAAAGTGGCTGGTCATTGCGTTGATCAGAGTTTCAGCAATATTGTTTTAAGAACGACTTTGAGTGACTAAGTCATTTTGACTATTATAAATATCCAAATAAAGTACCATGAACTTATGAAGGAAGAGGCTATCTTCATTCAGAGAAAGAACTGATTAATAGACGTATGCATAGAATTATTTTACATATGTATATGTATATGTGTGTATGTATCTATATATAGTGTATGTATGTGTATATGTATGTATATACATACACATACACATATATATATGTATACACATACACATATACATTTACACACATATATATACACACACGTATTTGTGTTTATGGTAGCCATCTCTGGGTGAGGGGAAAGGGAAGAAAAAAAGGAAGAAGAAAGTTACATGATAATTTTATTATATATTTAAAAGGAACACTAAGTTGTACATAATAGATTTGTAGTTTCATGTGTAATCATCTTTTTTCTATTCTACTATGTTATGGAAATGCTTGTTTTATTTCTTAAGTTCAGAATAAAATGAATAAAATTAAAATTAAAAAGAAGAAGGTGATGAGAGAGGAGTGTACCCAGCACTAGTGCTCTGTTTGATAAAATCTGCTTCTGCTCACCTGTTACTCTCCTCTTTCTCACTCAGAGCCCAATGACAACTTATCATTTTTTTTCTTTCCAGTTGAACCTCTCTTCTTGACCCGTTGTCCATTGTTACAGTTTGTTTTGCTTAGGATAAATTCCTTTCTTAATCTACCCTGCTTCTCCTTCTCAACTCTCCTTTCTATTTGCTTTTTTTCTTAAGTGAAATACATTTCTGTACCCAACTCTGTGTGTGTGTTTGTCTATGTGTGTGAATATTCTTCCTTACTTTTATTAGTTCATTTGAAAGTGAGGTTCAAATAATATCTGTTTCCCTCCCCCAATTCCTTCCTCTTTGTATATTCTTCTATTTGCACTTCCAAATTATGTGACATGATTTCCCTCATCTTTCCTCTCCCTCTCCCCACCTTCATTAATTCCTTTCACTCTTCTTTTCTTTTCTTCCTTTAAAATCATCAAGACATAACAAAAACACTCCCAGGCTCTAATCTTATTAGATTCCCACTACGTCCCCTGATAATGATGAGGTTCTGAAAAGAAACACGTATCATCTCTTCATATTAGAATGTAAATAGATCATCCTTTTAGTTTCTTATGAGTGCTGGTTCATACTTACTTTTTCATGTTCTTCTTGCCTCCTATATTTGTATTTCAATGTTTCTATGCAGTTTGGGACTTTTCATCAAGAATATATGGAAATATATTTCATTAAAAGTCTATTTCCCATTGTAGGATTGATCATACTCAGCTTTTCTGTGTAAGTTATTCCTAATCATTAGTTTATGTTTTTTTGCATTTTGAAATATATTACAAGCTTTCCTCTCTTTTGAGGTTATGACTACTGTTTGTGTCACGCTAGCCTTGGCTCTTTGATACTGAAATTATTTCTTTATTGCAGCTTGCAGTATTTTTCTTTTACTGATAAGCTCTAGATTTTGATTATAATGTTCCTGGAAGATTTTATTTTGGGGTTTATTTCAGGATGTGACTGGTGGGTTCTTTCTGTTTTTACTTTGTTCTCTAGTTCCAAGATGTCTGGTCAGTTTTCTTTTAAGATTTCTTGAGATATGATGTGTATAGATTTTTGTCACAGAATTCCAGTAGTCCAAAGAGTCTTACATTATTTTTTCTCCTCAATCTGATGTCCAGGTCAGTTGTTTTTGAGATGAGATAACTTAAGCATTCTTCTATTTATTCCAGTGTTTTGACTAATATTTCTTTTTGTCTCGTATAGTTACTAATTTTTATTTGGTCCACTATAATTTTCAATAAGTCTTGGTAAGTTTCAGTAAGTTATTTGGGTAAAATTTTGTGCTTCTTTTGCTAAATTAATTCTTTTTTTCAATTCTTTTTTTCCATGGCTCTCATTTCTTTTCCAATTATTTTCTCTAACACTCTCATTTAAATTATAAAATCATTTTTAAGCTCTTTTAAAACCTTTTGCTTCATCTCTTCTAGTTCTAGTTGAATTTTGTCCAAGCCATGATTTCTTTAAGGCTTTTAATGTAGGTTTTTTGAAATCATTCCATTCTTCTAGATTTGTATCCTGAATAGCCCTCTCACTATAATAGTTGCTTATGATAGAATGTTTTTTGTCACTCATGTTTAGCTTTACTTCCTGACTTTGGACTTCCTGTCTTAGGGCCAGGGTCAGATTCAGAGCCACACAGGTACTGCTTTTTTTTTTTCTATACTTGCTCCACAGCACACAGCCTAGGCCCAGTGTCCATTCCTTGCCCAGAATGCAATCCCTAAATCAGGTTCCCCTCCTTTACCAATTCAATTCAATAAACATTTATTAAGCATTTAGTATGTGCCAGGCACTGTGCTAAGTATTCAGGACACAAAAAGAGGCAAAGGACAGCTCCTACCCTCAAGGAGTTTACAGTTTAATGAAGAGGAGAAAGCATGCAATCAAATATAGACAAAGCAAGCCATATACAGAATAAATAGGAAATAATTAATGGAGAGAAAGCGCTGGAATTGAGGTGTTAGGGAAGGTTTCTTATAGAGGGTAGAATTTTAGTGGGTACTTAGAAGAAGCCAGGGAGTTCAGCAATCAGAGTAAAGGGGAAAAAGTATTCCAGGAATGAGGGACAGTCAGAGAGAATGCTCAGAGCCATGAAACTGAATGTCTGGTGTCACTGGATCCAAGAGTATGTGTTGAGGAGCAAGGTGTAAGAAGGCTGGAAAGTTGGAAGGGGCTAGATTTTGAAGGGCTTTGAATGGCAGAGTATTTCATATTTGTATCTGTAGGCAATAGGAAGCCACTGGAGTTTATTGGGGGTGAGTGTTTCAACAATCCGGCTAGCAGCTTTTGTGGGGGTGAAAGACCAACACAAGCCTAACAGCAAGAATGCTTCCAACACGCTGCAAAAGCCCAGGTTCTTTTGATCTGCTTTACTAAGGAAAGCAACGTTAAAGGGTTAACAAGCTTATTTTAATCCAGCACACAAATATCACTCACTTAGTTCAGGGGAAAAAGCCAGCACCCTGAACTTCAGAGCAAAATACAAACAAAGTACAAACATCGACAGACAGACCTTGTCTGATTCAAATCCCAATACATAGTTACCAGAGTTTAACAAAGTCCCAGCATCCGGGTTATGAGCTGGAAGGCTATTAGCGACAGCTGCCTGGAGTTTCCACATCAACTCGTGCCACCAAGAGTGAGAGCCCTGCACAAATGGCTCTGTCTTCTCTTCTTATACTGTTTCAGATGTCATCAAACGTCATCTGAATGACCAGAACTTAGGCTCCTATCATTGGCTCTTGAGTTAGCACCTCCCTTAGTACCCTGGGAGCTTCATACCCACATACACTTAGCACCTAATAGGGGTTTGGGCCTGGGGCTTAGCACCTAGTAAGACTCAATGAAATATACTGAATTAATCAAAGGAAACAAAAGCCAAACTCTTCAAGGGCACTTGGTTGAACTGAGTGCTAAGAGCCCATTTTGCTTACCCACACAGTGAGGGAGAGAATGATAAAACCTGGACTTCAGGAAAATCACTATAATGGCTAAATGGCAGATAGGTTGGAGTGTGGAGAGAATTGAGGCAGGCAGACCTACCAATAGGCTATCAAAGTAATCAAGGCATGAAGTGATAGGGGCCTGCCCTAGAATGGTAGCACTGTCAGAAGAGAGAAGGGGGCCTAATCGGGAGATGTTGCAAAGATCGAAATCAGCAGTCCTTTGCAATTGATTAAATATAGAATGTGACAGACAGTGTGGAATCCAGGATGACTCCTAGGTTGCAAGCCTGAGGAATTGGGAGGATGGTGTCACCCTCTACAATAATAAGGAAAGAAGGGAGGGTAGGATTTAGGGGGAAAGATGAGTTCTGTTTTGGACATATTGAGTTTAAGATGTCTACTGGACATCCAGTTTGAGATATCTGAAAGAAAGTTGGGAATGTGAGAGTTAGGGATGAAGGTCAGTAGAGAGAGTGGGACAGGAAAAGTAGGTATGAGAATTATTAGCATAGAATAGTAATTAAAACTAGGGGAGCTGATGAGATCACCAAGTGAAGTAGTAAAGGAGAGGAGAAGAGGGCCCAGGACAGAACCCTGAAGTCCACTTATATTAGAGGGACTCATTTAGAGAAGGATTCAGCAAAGGAGAAAAAGAAGGAGTGATTAGATAGGTAAGGGGAAAACCAGGAGAGAGTGGCATCCTGAAAACCTAGAGAGAGAGAATCAAGTGATCAATGCTGTCAAAGGCTGCAGAGAGGTCAAGGAGAAAGAGGATTAAGAAAAGGCCATTGAATTTGGCAGCTAAGGGATCATTGGTAACCTTGGAGTTTTGGTGAAATGGTGAGGTCAGAAGTCAGATTGTATCTACAGATTGTAGACATACTTTTCAAGGAGTTTATCTATAAAGAGACAAATAGGATGATACTTCCCTGGAACTGCGCCCTCTGGGTAGTGAGCAAAATTGCCATTAATTGGTACTTTCTTGCTCCCTGCAAAAGTCTCTGTGCCACATGGGACCTCTTTACAGGACCATCAATAAAATTTTAATTGAAAACAAAAACAAATGAAGAGATGTATGGTAGTCATGAATAGACTCAGGAACAGGAGGAAAACAGAGAAGATATAATCAGAGATCTATATTATCCGAAAATGAGGTAGGCCAATCACGTAGTGAAAGCAAGAGATAACCAGTGGAAAACCTGTGGGAATCACTGGTATCCACATAGTGCCAGGAGATCTAGGAGCCTGGATGGTATTGTTGTTGTCCTTTGTTCTTGAAGAGGACCGAAATGACATCACTATGTTAGAGTCAAGTGGCAATGTGTCTGACTGTGGCTGATCAGACTAATGCAAGCTCAGAATGCTCTACCACAAGTAATAAGAAGAAGTGAGTTCTGTTAGCACAGTATGCTCATGTAGCAGAGGTTCTTTTTTATCCTCAAGCATGAAGGATTCTCCTCTATTCGATTTCTTTCCATTTTCATGGCAAAGCAGCACAAAGTGTACCTCAGAAGCAAAACTGAACTGCTTTCTGTACTTTTACTTTTTTATGAGATGGCACTATCCGTGTTGTTTACAAGCAAGTCTCCTTGGTGCTCATGAGTCATTTTGTGAGCTAACCTCCTTGCTATTTTTCTTTCTTTTTTTGATAGTCTTTTAAAAATAGATATATTTATTTTTAGTTTTCAACATTTACTTTTATGAGAGTTTGAGCTCTAAATTTTTACCCCTTCCTCATTTATCCCCTTCCTGAAAACATCAGACTGAAAAGTATGGGAGCAAGCACGCAGCCTCGTTTCACTCCACTGGTGACCAGGAAAACATGAGAGCATTGTCCATTATCCAGGACCCAGGCAAGAATGCCATCATAAAATTAACATACAATGCTGATGACCTTCTCTGGCCAACCAAATTTTGACATAATTTTTCATGATCCCTCACAACTGACTATATCAAAGGTCTTGATCAGATCTACAAACATTGTGTACAAATCTCTGTTCTTGCTCCTGGCGTTTCTCCAGGAGTTGTTGGGCAGCAAATACCATATCGACCGTTCCTCAGCCCTTTCTGAAGCCACACTGGCTCTCAGGTAGATGACCATCTTCCAGGTGAAGGATCAGCCTATTGAGGAGGACTCTGGCAAGAATCTTTCCAGCAATGATTAAGGAGAGAATACCCCTGTGATTGTCACAGGACAATCTATTTCCTCTGCCTTTATAGAGATGGACAATGGAGGCATCCTTGAACTCTGGGAGGATAATCTCATCTTTCCATATAACCTGGAAAATTTCAGTTAGCTTTTGTATGAGCAATGGACCTCCTACCTTGTAAGTCCAGCTGGAATACAATCAGCACCAGATGCTCTGCCACACAAAAGGAGCCTAATGGCATTCAAAACCTCTTCTTCAGATGGAACTTCAGCTAGGGAGGGATTAACTTCAACCTGAGGTCAATGGCTTCAGCATTGATTTATGATGGTCTGTTGAGAGCACTGTGGAAAGGTTCAGCCCATCTTTCTAGGATCATGTCCTCATCCCTAATCAATGTGGCTCTGTCAGCACTGAATTGTTGAGATACATCATATGTCTTTGGCCTGTAAATCGCCTTCAGGGCATCATAAAAACAATCACTTTGGATTGTTACTAGTAACATAAAACTGAATTTCATCTGTCTTCTTACTGAGTCAAGAGTCCTGCATCTCTCTAAGCTTTGTTTGTACTTTACTTTTGATGGATTTAAGTGCTGCCTTCTTAGAGACGAGTAAATTATCCTGTTGGTAAACCCTGAGGAGTTCTCTTTTTTCATTTAGCAGCTTCTGAATTTCTCCATCATTTTTGTCAGACTAGTCTTGATGCTTGCAAGTGTTCTGACCCAGATGAGCAAATGCAGTGCTGTACACTAAATCTCTGAAAACTGTCCACTCCTTTTCTGCTCCACTGTTGCCAACTGTGTGTCAGCTCCAAGTTAGCTCAGTGAAATGCTCTAATCTTTTGATGTTAATTCTTCTGGTAGTCATTTTGCCTTGGGGCCCCTGCTTTTGTTGAATGTGAATATTGAGCTTGGAGAGGATAAGTCTATGATCAGTCCAGCACTCTGCACCACACATTGCCTTCTAATGAAGGTACATCTTCTCATATCCTGTCTGTCTCTTTCCTTACAATCACACAGTCTATTAAATGCCAATGTTTGCTATGAGGGTGCATCCATAAAGTTTTCATTGATTTAGGTAAATGGAAGACAGTGTTGGTGACTAGAAGGTCATGAGATGCACAAATCTTTAGTAGTAAGTGACCATTGCCATTGCTGCTTCCAACTCCATTCCTCCCAAGTACTCCCTGACATGTCCCTAATCTAAGCCTAGTCTAGCATTAAAGTCTCTCAGAATTATAAGCTTGTCCTCTTTTGGCACATTGATGTTAAAGGTCTGCAGGTCTTCATAAAATTTTTCTTTGACTTCATCAAGGTTCATCACAGTGGGAGCAGAGGCCCTGATGATGATGGAATGGCATTTTCTTGGAAGTGGCAATCACATTGTCATGAGTCTTTTGTTCACTCCTTTTGTAGGCATACAAGCTTGTTGACTAGATTAGTTTTGATTGCAAAACCTACACCAGCTTCACAACATTCTCCTTCATTGAGGCCAGTCCAGAAAAATGTGTATACAGCTCCAACTTCAGTAAGCTGGACTTCATTTTCCAGCCTTGTTTTACTCAGGGTTTCTATTGGGATGAGATGCCTGCTAAGTTCTCTTGCAACAACAACATTCATCTTTCAGGTATATTGGATTTTGTGTTGTATACAAGTGTGTGCACATTCCATGTACTGATGATGAGTGGAACAGTCTTTGCGGAAGTTTTTGTACATGTTTTTGTGTTTCAACCACAGGGTGGGATTCCCCACCTGCTGCAGTAATCAGGCCAGGATTGGGTAAGAAATTGGGTAAGCAAAATAACCCTTTCTAGCCCCTTCCTCATACCAGGAGGTGAACAGTACAATCCTTAAAAGGCTGCTCAGACACCCAGGAGGCTGCCAAATCCCACTGTTACTTCCAGTGAGAAGATGACTCTATGGCCTGGGCTGCCTGTGTGCAGGGTTGTGACTACAGATCCCAGTGTATTTGCACCTGCTGTTTTTTCACTTGCCTGTCACCACAGGACTTTGAGATAGGTAAAAATGGTAAAATGGTATGGGTGATGTCTTGATTGGTGTGTAAATTGGACTTAAGTGAGGCAGAATTGCATGATGTAGTTAGCCTCTGAGTCATCACAGTCCAGTGGAAGGACTTAGTCAAGACTAATAGCTCAAGATGCAGTGGATGACCTTGGCATCTTCAATGTCTAACCAAGCTTTAAGCACTTCAAAGTACCTACTTCGGCTGCTTTCATGGCCATTGGAACAGATTGTTCTCATCTACCCATTCCTCCAGGGAGTCTTCACATGCTTGGGATAGTCACCCTCCAACTCACTGATGGGTTTGAGAACCCCTTGGTTACCCTCAGTCTGGTTTAACCTGGCTGCCAAAATGGTTTACCGGGGTGTGGCTGCTTCACATGCTTCAGCTTCTTGGAGCCATGGGTAAGAGTTAAGTGGATCAGGTGGACACCAAAGGTGGAAAGCAATCCTGAAAAGGTCTCAGCAGTCCTTACACTAGAGGTACTAGTCTTTCCTGCACACACCCTACACGTGAGGAGCCTGGATATAATACCTCTGAAGGATTTATGGAAGGACATATATAATAATTATCCAGGATGGAAAGGTAGAGATGGACTACAATCTATACATCTGGAGGCATTATTTTGATAGATGCTGCATATCCATCAAACCACTAAAGTTTCCTCCCTCTCCCTCCCCTCCTTTGACATCTTTTACAGAGTACCAGTTAGTTCCCACTCTTCTGATTTATAGTGGAAAATGCTCAAGGGGTGGGGAAACTAAAATACTGATTAATCAGCAAGAACAGGAGAGATAATGTGTCCATGATAGAGGGGCACATAACCCTTGAGCTAGTAACATGTAGGGGTAGCTGGGAAAAAGTATAACAGGGGAGTAGCCAATAAGAACCTAACCCTTAGTAGTATCTTCAGCATTATCAGCTTAATGCAATCCCTAACATGGATGTCAGAGTACGTGTAAGTAGTCTACAACTATTTCTGGTCTGCTTACCATATGATGGGGGAAGAAGTCTTGATTCTAAGCTAGAACTGAGAATGTGTATAAAAGATTCCAGTGACTTGACCTTGTTCTCTTTCTTTGCCTAGCTATGGTGGTTTGAAGAGGGAGGGATTGTTGTAAGCATCTGGTTAAGAAAAGAAAGAGATAGAAATAATGGCTTACTCTCCCCACCCAAGTGGACATGAAACCATGAGAAAATGGCCCTGCTATTGCTTCAGTCCCTGGCATATCTATTTTTTCTTGCCTTAGGTGAAGGAGTAGTTGGGAGATGGAATAGACTAGGCCTTCTTACAGGCCTTTTGAGCATCAAAAGTGCAAGAAAACCACTAAAAGTCCAGGAACTAGTGTCCACGAAAGAGTTTGTGAGCAACCAAATTTGTTCAACCAGTTCAACCAAGGAACAACAAGGAACCAGCCTAGCATTGGGTTGCTACCCTACCTCCCAACCCCCACAGCCAAGATGGCTGCTCCAGTCAATACTGGGAAGTATATTTGGGGTAAATGCTTTATAGTAACCACTTTATGTTTGAATATATTCTCTCCAGGGACCACAGTTATGTGTTAGAGAGTGTGAACCAAGTTCAGAGGCAAATTTATACTTCTGTTTTTGTTATATCTTCTCATTAAATAGTCCTTTGTAAAAGTTAATTAATCTTCATTGATACAGAGATGCTAGTCACTAGTCATTAATGAATGAATTAAAATGTACCTGTAACAAAACCTGTTCAGTCTGTCTTTTCTGTGAAAACTTCTAAGTTGTAGAAGAAACTGAAGTGGTCTGGGATAGAATAACTATATTTTATTTGCCAGTATGTTAATATTTTGTTTAATTATTCATTAATGATGTTTCCATGTAATTTTCTTTATTTAGCTAGAGGTAGGTAGATGGCTCAGTAAATAGAGAAGAGATTTGGAGTCAGGAAGACCTGTGTTCAAATCTGTCTCCAGATAATTACTAGCTGTATGATCCTGGAAAAGTCCCTATTTGCCTCAGTTTCCTCAACTGTAAGATGGGGATAATAGCAGCACCTATCTTCTCCCGGGAATGTCATAAAGATAAAATGAGATAATGTTTGAAAAGTGTTTAGCACAGTGCCTGGCCCATAGTGGGCACAATGTAAATGCCAGCTATTATTATTATTTACTATATCTTTGCTAGGTCGGTTGCATAGTATGACTCCCAATTCTCTTCCCAGTTTAATTTAACTCTGTCCCCTTTGTTCATGTTCAAATCAAATGGGATTGTTAGTTGTTATAGCTTCCTGAGTCTGCCATTGGTACAGGCCCCCATGCTAACCCCTTTCCTGGAATGTGGTCCCTACACATCTCTATTAATTGAAATTCTTCTCTTCTTTCAAGATCTAGGTTAGGTGCCAGCTCTCTCTTGTAGTTTCTCTGAGTTCCCTATCTGAGAATGATCTCTACCACCACAAATGTATTATAATAATGTGTCTAGACTTTTAATTTGCCTTTATCACATTCTATTTTATGTTATTCTTATATGTTTTTCTGTTTGATTTTCCTCATACCTCCACATGATTATAACATCCTTGAGGACAGAGACTATGTCATTTTTGTCTTTATATACTTAAGACCTACCTAGCATGGTGCTTAATAAATGTTGAATACATTGAATTAAATGAAAAGGACAGTTTGTATAACATAAGTATTATTTCTTGGGAGGATTAGAAGAATTCACAATTAAATTTGTTAACTGTCAATTTCATTGGTATTTTCAAAAAACTCAGTTTTATGGCTTAAATTTTTGCTTTTTATTTTACTAACTTCTGTCCTGACCTGAAAATTTTTCCCTTTTCCTGTTTTCCTTATTGTATTCCCTTGTTCTTTCTCTAATTTCTTTAAATATAGGCTAATCTTTCTTTTAATTATTTATTTTTAGTTTTCAACATTCACTTCCATAAGCTTTTGAGTTTTCAATTTTCTCCCCCTCCTCTTCCTCCTCCCTTCCCAAGATGGCATGCAATCTGATATAGACTCTACACGTACATTCATATTAAATATATTTTCACATGAGTCATGTTGTAAAGAAGTATTAAAACCAAAGGGACGAACCACAAGAAAGAAGAAACAAAACAAAACAACAAAAGAAAAGAAGAGATTAAATAGTGTGCTTCAATCTGCATTCAGACTCCATAGTTCTTTCTCTGGATGTGGACAGTATTTTCAATCATGAGTCTTTTGGAGTTGTCTTAGATCCTTATATTGCGAGAAGAGCCAAGTCTATGAAAGTTAATCATTGCACAATGATGCTGTTACTGTGTACAATGTTCTCCTAGTTCTGCTCATTTCATTCAGCATCAGTTCATATAAGTCTTTCCAGGTTTTCCTGAAGTCTGCCTATTCATCATTTCTTATAGCACAAAATAGCATTCCATTACATTCAGATATCACAACTTGTTCATTTCTCAATTGATGGACATCCCCTCAATTTCCAGTTTTTTTGATACCACAAAACAAGCTGCTATAAATATTTTTGTACATGTGGGTCCTTTTCTCATTTTTATGATCTCTTTGGGATACAGACTTAGAAGTGGTATTGCTGGATCAAAAGGTATGCACAATTTTATAGTCCTTTGGACATAGTTCCAAATTGCTCTCCAGAATGGTTACATCAGTTCTCAAATCCACCAACAATGCATTAGTGTTCCAATTTCCCACATCTTCTCCAACATTTATCATTTTCCTTTTTGTCACGTTAGCCAATCTGACAGGTGTGATGTGGTACCTCAGAGTTTTGATTTGCATTTGTCTAATCAATAGTGATTTAGAGCATTTTTTTCATATGAGACAGATTGAATTTCTTCATCTGAAAACTGCCTAAACACAGGCTAATCTTAATGTAACACCAATTACCTTGACTCCCTATGGCCTGAAGTCCAGATATGTTACATTTTACCCCACACTCAGGGTTCCTCAGTAGCCCTAGTAGGGATTAGGAGATGTCTAGGCTGTCTACCTAGAGATTGAAACTAAACTAAGAAATACTTGCAATGATGTAATGCATATATTTTGACATCTTTGTAAATGGCTCCAGCACTTGCCAAAGATTTTCCCTCAAGGGTGAGGTGGTTCCCTTTCACCCTGGTTCTATTTAATCACTAACAGTTGGATTAACTTTGCAAAGGAATATTTAGTTCAAAAAGTATAATAACAAATATACAAATTTATTCCACAACAGGTAGAGTTTAATCTCTCTCTCCTTTGCACGACTTTCCCCACTGGGAGGGGATTAAATTTATACTTTAGCTCAATTCCTATAGAGCACAGACCCAAGTTCCAAGTCTAAAACCCTGCCTTGGGCTCAGGTTCCAGACACCCTGACTTCTCTGGGCTTTTCTGCTGGGCTGGTTGGCTGCAATATCCTACCTAGAATCCTACCTTCAGGGTCACCATAGCTCAATATACCAAGTCCATTGCAGATCACCACTGGCACCTGAAACTAAGAAGGACAAATGAAATGAAACAGAGATTCCTGACCCATTTTTTTGGAACCAGGGCAAAACAGTGAAAGGGAAGGAAGATATCCCCCTCCCAGTTCACTTCACAACCCATGCTATAGGTAAACAGTATGTGATCCTCACCCTCTGCACTCAGCAAGAAAGAGAGATTGTTTCAGTCTGGAAATTTTAAGATTTCGATCTGTTCTGGATACATAGCCAGTCAAAGGAGGCTACTCCCACCCATGTGGTAGGAAAGGCAGACAGGCATGATACCACAATGTTAGGTGATCTGGGCATGTGCTGAGGTCCTCATTACATTCTTTCCCCCCTTTTCCCACTCATATAGGCATTTGGGACCACAAGCTTGCTTCTGATTATTTCTTTGGCAGTATTCCACAGATGGTAATAGATACTGCATTCTTATCTTTGATGTAATCTATTACTGATTTTTACTATTTTCTTTCCCCCAGGTACTATTTAATAAATCTTTTGACCCATGCCTTTTGTCCATGTTACTGTTATCTACACTTAGTTTTATTGTTGCATATAAAACATCTGCCTTTCTAAATTTACTTAGAACTCCTCTGTAACCAAGTTATTGTTTAGTCCTTTTTTCAGCCATATACAACTCTTCTTGACCCCATTTGGGTTTTTTTTTTGGCAAAAATACTTGAGTGGCTTGCCATTTCCTTCTCCAGCTCATTTTACAGATGAGGAAACTGAGGTAAAGTGGGTTAAGTGTCTTGCCCAGGGTCACACAGCTAATAAGTGTCTGAGGCTGAATTTGAACTCATCAAGATGAGTCTTCTTGACTCTAAGCCAGGTACTCTATCTACTGTTCTTCCTAGCTGCCCAAGATCATGACTACATGAGATATCTTGTAACAAAGACCATGATCAATTTTTGTAAAAATTCAATTTCCCATTTAAGCAGAGATCTCATTGCTAGGCATATACTATGTGGAGATAAACGGCAGAAAGAAAGGTCCCATATACTCCAAAATTATCATAACAGCACTTTTTGTGAAAACAAAGAATTGGAAAAAATAGCGACATTTTGAATGGCTAAACAAATTGTAGTATAGGCTTGTAATAGAATATTACTATTCCATAAGAAAATATGACTATAAAGAATTCAGAGAAGTATGGGAAAAAGTATGGGAAAAATTGATGTAGAATGAAATTAGGAAAAACAGGAAAGCAATATACACAATGACTACAACAATGTGAGTAACAAGAACAACCATCAGAGAACCCTGAATGCAGTGTAATTATAATGATTGAGCTAAGTCCTAGAGAAAATTAAGAAAAATGCATCTCCTTCCTTTCTTCGCAGAGGTGAAGGACTTATATGTTTAGGAAACAGTTTAAGTTCCAATTAGTTCTAGTTCACATAATGAATCCCATAAGTGGTCTCATTATTCAAGTCTCACTATTTGAAATTATAATCACATGTAAAATACAGTGACTGGTTCCAGTCCAATGGAAATTTACAATTAAATTTTTAATAAGGTTTTTTTTTAATTTGCTTATTAACATAACAGCAAAGGATAGGAAAAATGTTTTTTGACTCAAGTTTATTATGAAGTAATGGGACAGAGTCTTGGTCCAACCACTGCCCCTACTCTAAGAAAAATGAGTGGGCGCAAAAGGCCAAATTGGCTGAGCAGACTGTGATATATGATGACATGGCAGCCTGCACAAAGTCTATTACTAAGCAAGGAGGTGCATTTATCCAGTGAGGAGTCTTCTCTCTGTTGAATACAAAAATGCTTTAGGAGCCTGAAGGTCATCCTGGAGGGTTGTTTCAAGTATTGAGCAAAAAATGGAAGATGATGAGAAAAAAACAGCAGATGGTCCAAGAATATGGAGAGAAAATTGAGGCCAAACTAGAAGATCTTTGCAATAATGTAATGCCTCTCCTAGAAAAGTTCCTGATTCCTAATGCTTCACAAGCAAAAAGCGACATTTTCTGTTTGAAAATAAAAGAGCATTACTACCATTATTTGGCTGGGTTTGCTGCTGTTGATGACAAGAAAGGAATATTGACTCAATTACAACAAGCATATCAAAAAACATTTGAAATCAGCAAAAACGTATCCTATAAGATTGCATCTGGCCCTGAACTTCTCTGTGTTCTATTATGAGATCCTGAACTCTTCAGAGAAAAAGCTAGCTTCCTTGTAAAGAGCTTCTGATGAAGCCCCTGCTGTACTTGATACATGAAGTGGAGAATCATATAAAGACTAATAGTGCAGTTACTGGGAGATAACTAGACATCATGGACATGGGACATCCAAAGAAATGAAGCTGAAGCAGGAAAAGGAGGGGAGAATTAACCACCCTTGCAACTTTTGTCTGTTTCATTCTAAAATTTACACAGTATACAATTTGTCATTCACGCTATCACACAGAGTTTTTGTTTACAACATATGACAAGTGTATGTCTCTTCTCTTTGGATTTCTATATTTTCCATGGAATTTTAGGTTTAATATTCAAGGAGCAGAGCCAGTTTACATTTGGGGAGTTATCTGTTGTCATTTGAAGTGGCCATCATGGGGATATGGAGTTTTTATGCATATTTTACATGTTTGGCATTAGTGCTTTTGGTACACTATGATTTCACAATGTTAAAACAGCTTCCATGTTTAAACAAAGAAAGCTGCCTACATATTGGCCTGTCATGGTCAGGGGGAAAAGGAATAACTGGCTCCAGCCACAGGTGTAGTTATTGTGGGAGCTTTAGGGATGGAACATCCATGGTTCTATGGTAGAAACATAGGTCTCATAGATATGACATGTCACAGATACTATGTATATATGTATACACAATCCTAATGTGTACAACTTTCTGAATATAGTTGCAAAAGTGTTCCTTAAGGCAAAGTTTTAACTAAGTTAATTTACTTTAGAAAAGGGCAAAAATGGTTCACATTCCATTATTTGTAAAGTCACCTGCTGTTTGCTTTCATTATTTTTGCTACCCTCATTTTATTTGTATTTAAATTATTTAGGCAACCTAAGAACATATATAAAAGATGCAGTGAAAAGGAATTCCTTGGTATGTATTGTTACTATGTGTCAAGTACAATAGTAAATCAAAAAACCCATGTATTTAACTTTTTTAAGGTTTTTTGCTTTAGTAACTTTGTTTTTGGCACCTGCCTAACATGACATATGGTATAAAAATAGTTACCAGAAAAATAACTTGAAATGATGGCTAGCTTCGTTTCATGTCTTTTGAAATTTTTGTGAACAACCCACACATAATTATTAACAACATGTATATCAAGTTGATATAAGTGGAACAAATACTTTATGAACGGGGAAAAAAACCTCAAAGCAATAGAGTAGGTATGGAAAACAAAATTTTAAAAATTTTAAAATTATTGAATATCATACCTAAAAATACATTGACAGTACAATGAAAATATTATTGTCATTTAAAATATTTTATCAGTGTAGACTGAACTGTCTTCTCTTTCTTTAAATTTTCATACTTATGCAGGCAGGTATTGAGAGCTTTATCCATATCTCAGTAAATTTGCATGCTTGTTCACATAATGAACCAAGTGTAGTTGGATGACCTAGAACATTATCTAGAATTAGTAATGCTTTAAATTTGATATTGTTGTTCTTGCAATAATTTTCAACTAAATTGGGCTAAAATATTTTGAAAACCAGCCTTCAAAAACAATTTTAGTCATCCATGCTTTTTTCCTTGACTATCAAAGAACGGAATAGTTTTAGGCTTTCAGAGCTCAAGGATTTTGAGAGTGATAAACAATGACTGGTTTTCATTAAAAATCCCTTTTTGTATTATAACCCAATGGAAGGCAATGCTTAGACTATTTAAATCCCTGGTTATGTTTGTTTTTTCTTAGAAAAATAAGCTCTGGAAAATATCCTGTTCCAGAATAAGCCTGTTCCATTATCATTAAAAAAATTTGTTAACAGCGTAACCACCTTCTTTGATAATTTTCTTCAAAACATCAGGGTATTTAACTAGCACATTCTTATCTGCTTTAGCTACCTCAGCTAGTTTTTACATTATGCAATTGAACTTGGTTTTTAATGCAATCGAACTAACACTTGAAGCCAAAGCTTCTTCATCATCCATTTAATTTTCATTTTTTCACTGCCATAAATAAACGTAAAATTTTTACCTGACTGGCTGTTTTGCTTAGGGAAATCATTTTTTTTTAAATTGCAATCTTTAATCCACACAGCTAAAAGACGCTCTATTGCCATCATCACAATAATGTTATTCCTTGTTTTTGTTGGTGGGAAACTACAAAAAACAGGTGCAATTTTATCTTTTTCTTTTATTTCACTGGTGTTTTTTTTTAAAATAACATTCCATACCATATATTCAGGCATTCTTATTCTATTTTAGAGTTACTATGGCCACATTTAGGCTCTTCAATGACATAAAATTTTTGTTCTAATGTAATAACAGGCCTCTTTTTTGGCAATGGTATTGTTTCCATCTAAAGTATTCTTCCTTTTGTCCATTTTGTTAAGGGTTCTTTTAAAAAAAAATTAACACTACAGTTGGTAATTTGGTATGCAGCAGCTTACATATTTGCATGTGATAATAGGCAAGTACAGATTGGTGATATGGCAGCTTGTTAAAACCCTCAAATCATTCGCACTTGTCACAATTGAATTTTGGCTTTCATTAGATTAGATCTCATATAATTTAATAATTTGCACTAAATAGTATTTTGCATTATTTGAAGTTACATTGTGACCTAGCTATACAATATAAATGTCATACATATCTATGTATGTATATAATGTCATACATAGTAATTATGTTGCTTAGTTTTGCTAAACTTTTATTTTTACTCTTTCTTTTTTAAATCTTTTAACAAGGAATGGCTTGTTGGACAGAGCATAGGGAAGGAATATATTTAGAAATAAAAGTGATATAAAAAGATATAAATAAAAATTTTAAAGATTTTACATATTATACATAATATACACAAGTATATTCCTTGTAGAGCTCTGTATGGGACTCTCAGGGTTTTTATACCAGCTTCCACTCTCACAGAGGAGTCAAGTCTCCCAGAGCAACTGCTTAAAAAGGTTTGAGAGACATAATTTCTGGGTCATTTAATCATTTTATTAATAATGCCAGCATTTTAATAAAAGGATGGTCATTTGGCCTTCTCTCTCTTAGACCAAAGATGATCATGGTGGCAGGCTCACAGTTAATTTGCCTTTTTAAAAGTAGTTGTTCCTGAGGGTGGCGATCAACTCTGATTGGTTAACTAATTAATGACAGAATGAATATTACAATGAGGGGGGTGGATCTGAACTTTGATTATGTCATTTACTTCTTAAGTCAACCCCATCCTTGCCAATCTATTGAAAGAATTTATCCCCACCCAAACCTAGATAGTTTAGCTCAACCTTCAGAGACTGAGGTCTTGAAATGAAGATAAAAGAAAAGGAGAAATCTGAATCCCCCCAAATCACTGGTTATTAATAATCATTTCTCTCACAAAGTGAAAGATTGTGACTTTCCTCTAATGCTATTGACTTGAGCCCCCATTCCAGTATGTGTTCCCCAATATCAATCACCAGTGATTAGTGTCCCAATATTATTCAACCAATAAACATCTATTAGCTTTGGACTATTTAATGTGAGGATATAACAAGAAGTTACAAGACATTCCCTCCTCCCCCTCCCAAGACCTAGGGGATATACTCTTCTCTATATTACCTCAGTCCCTAGGGAAAGTGGGCTCAAACTTACAGAAGTTTATATAAAGCATTTGGCCCCACCAAGTTTATTGTCAAATGTGAGCACAGGTGCTGGGTGAGTCTGAATCTCAGCTAACACTGGGCTGTCAAGCAGGTCACTCTTCAGAGGCTATTGTTGCTATTTCAACTACGTTCAGCTGCCTGCAAAATGTGGTCCAGACTCTAGCTCCCAAACTTTTAGTGCTTGCTATTCCAACCTTTTGAAGATTACAGAATCAGAACCACCAGGGCCAACAGCAGGACCATGCACTCATGGTTTCATGAAGGTTCTCTGTTGGAGAAGACTAAAGGTCACCTACCTTCCTTACTTCCCTTACTTACTTACACAATCTTCAAGTTCTACTCCCTTGAATACAGTCATGCAAGAAAAAGACAAGAGACTTATTTTGGCTAGTTACTGCCTTTGGAATGCACTTAGTTCCAACTAAACAGCCAATCGAAAGTGTATTGCTTCATGAAGTGATTAGCAGACCAGAACCAGTTGCTGAATGTCTGTACATGCTCCAAAGCCCATGTAGAGATTGCATCAGATAAACACATTTCACATGCTTGTAAGGACTGGAGCCATTGGTCAGTCCTTCCATTCTACTTGTGTTTTCCTTATGGTTGTATCCAAATGTATTTATGAAATCTGAATTCGTTCCACATTATGTTCAAATCAGTAATTTCTTTCTTATTTATCTTGTTTTGTTATATTCTGATAGCAGGATGTTAAAATCTCATACTTTTGCTAATATTAACTTGCATATTATTTGTTGCATGTATGTTCAGAATTCATATACCCCTCATCAACAGGGCCTTTAAGCATGCTTTATGTTCCTTTTTTTTAAAAAAAAATCTATTAATGCTTCCTGGTTTGAATTTAAGGTTATCAGATATTGATATATCTTTAGATTTTCTTAAGCTAGGTCTGTATATGATAAATTTTTATCCAGTCTTTCAATTTAAATCTTTTTGCATTAGATAGGCTGCTTAAAAACAAATTGTTGGTTTCTGTTTTTAATCCATTTTCTAATCCTTTATCTTTCTATAACAGAGTTTAATCCACTTGTATTTGTTCTAATTATGAAAATTCAATAGTCAATAAAAATTTATTAAGTACCTACTATGTGCCAAGCACTGAGTTAAGTCCTGGGAATACAAATAAAAAAAAAGAAAGAAAGAAAGAAAGAAAGAAAGAAAGAAAGAAAGAAAGAAAGAAAGAAAGAAAGAAAGGAGGGAGGGAGAGAAGGAAAGAAGGAAGGAAAGAAGGAAGGAAGGAAGGAAGGAAGGAAGGAAGGAAGGAAGGAAGGAAGGAAGGAAGGAAAAAAAAGAAAAATAAGACAGTCCCTGCCCCCAAGAAGCTTACAATCAAGACAACACACAAAAAGAGATTGAAAACTAGAGAGGTGAAAGAAGGTACCCATCTTGGAGGCCTGGTGAAGAAGTCAGTCAGAAGTCCCAAAGGAATGCAACAAGGTGAGAAATGAGTAGGTTTCTGAGCTAAACTCTCTCTTCAAATGGATATTTGGAGTTCATGGCCCCACCCTCCAATCAGAGAGGTAGAGTAGTCAAGTACCAAGGCTGATGAGGTCTTACAGAATGATCTGAAAAATGGGCTTTCTGAAGGATGGTAGAGTCAGGGAAGTCAGTCAGACAAGTCTCAAAATAGTGCAGCCTGATTAAAAATTAAATTATCTTATATCATTCTCTAATAAATGGATTATTATCTATTTGTCAATTCAAGTAAGGTCACTTTCTCATTTCTATTGCTAAGCCAAACAATGTAATAATAGTAAATAAAAGTCCTATATTTTATTTTATGCTATTACATTTAAAAGCATTTCTGTAACTTAGCTTCTCATTCCTTTTCCCTTTACCCTTTATTCTTGTTACCCTCCTCCCCACCTCCCAAACTCTACTGGCCAAAGATACAACCTTGAATTAGGATTACTGTGATCTCCTCCTCGTTCATACTCTGTCTCTTGACTTTTTTTTAAATCTGTACTACATTTTCTTCTGTTTTCCTTATTTTTGGTTTTATAGCCTTACATGAATAAAGTTATATGTATTTTGCTTAGTGTTTCTATATAGAATGTTAAAGTCATCATAGGAAAATGTTCTATAAAACTAGGTACAATAAGTACTGTATATTTCTCCTAGCACCTAAGTTCCTCCCCAATCATAAAAACCTTTCTTTGACCACAAATTCAAATGTTACAAGAAGATAGAATTCTTTTCCTTTGTAGGATCTCACTTGTTCTTATTAGAAATGCCCCTTTTCTTGGAAGTTGTAGAAAATCTACATGTTGCATAAAAGGGTTTCCTGTTTTCCTAAGATCATAAATTTCAAGCTACAAGGGATCTTAAAGACCATTTGGTTCAACCCTAATTTTATAGATGAGGAGGTTGAGGCTCAGAAAGGTTACATGACTTGCCACAATATCATAAATATAATTTTTGTCAGAGGCAGGATTTGAATCCAATCTGTCTGACTTCCAGTCTGGTACCTCAGTCACTACTCAACACTACCGCTTATCTCAGTAAAATGGCTTTTCAGAAAGGAAAAAAAAACCACCACTCATTAATAAACTGCTGGATCTTCTACTAATGCTTTTCAATCACTATTTCAACTTCGTTTTGTTATTCACTCTGTTCAAGTTTATACTATCTTCCTATTGCCTATCATACCAAATTCATACAGCCTAATATCCACCAGTCGTCATCTATTCCAATACTTCTTAAATCTCTTATTTTTTTATTCTTCTTCCAACTTGAGTCCCCTACTCAAAGTCAGTTTCCTTATCATACTTTTCATGAAACTTTATACCTCTATGCATGCCACTCCCACCCACACAGAATTTTTTTTTACTAATCTATGTGCATCATTTACCCTAGCACAAACTGCCTTGCAACAGAGCTACACTAATTGTTCTCTATGGGAATTGAGTTAGTGCCTCTGACCTATTTATTATTGTTCTCTAAGCAAATGGGGTAAAGAGTCATACATAAATGCATAGTAAATGTTTTGTTTTTTAACTAGGAGGAAGTGTGTGATCCAGTGCGGAGTGTTGGATTTGGAATTAGAGGACCTGGATTTGAATCCTACCTGTGCTGCTTACTGCCCTGTACTAACCTGATTGAGACACTCAATGTCTCTGGGCTTCAGTTTCTTCACCTGTAAAACTGGAGGGCTGGAACTTTGAAATACTGAAGAACTCTGATCGATTAAACAACCAACCATGACTCAAGAAGACAAACAATGAAGCACATTACCCATTTCCTAATAGAGCAATGATAGATTTATGATGCAAATACATTTTCAGACTTGACCAATATGGGCACTTATTTTGCTTAACTACGCTTATTTGTGAAAAAGATTTTATTTTCATTTTTATTTTTCACTGGAGAGTGGGTGAGATGGGGAGAGAGGATAATGATAGGGTTGCTTAAAAGAGAGAGAGAGAGAGAGAATCATGGAAGCATTTTGAAAATGCCAAAAGAGAACTACAGGAAGGTCAAAGGGAAATACAATCAAGACAGCTTTGAAAGGTACATGTTTAATTTTTTATATACCTAAAAGGAAAAGCAAGCTACATGTAATTAGGATTCACAGTTTCATGTATAACCCCCTTTTTCCATTCTACTTTGTATACGCAAATGTTCATTTTATTTGGTATTAAGTTCAGAATATTTTTTTAAATGAGAGTATTAAACTAGACCACCTTTAAGGTCCCTTGAACTCCAAAACCATAATCGTCTGATCCTAATTGAAAGATGTTAATTATAATCTAAAATAGTAGTATCCTGTCTGTCATTACTAGACTTTTGTTATGATTTATGATAATTCAGAATTCCAACATGAGGCTATATTCTCTAGCTATTTCCAATGCTACTTTAAGGAAGAAAATTTAGCTTGAATTTCTTAGGAAATGATATGAGGGATATTTTCAAAATTTCATTTCCTAAGATGTGTGTTTTTCTCAAGTTTTCTCTTTTACTAAGGTAAATGGCATGCCACTTTGCATTTGAGTAGAATTTCTTTTAAGGACAGTTTCTTGTATATGACGTAATTTTCCTGGCTTTGGTTCAAGCAAATCTTATTGGGTGATGCATTCATGTATGAGAAACAAACAAACAAAAAAGAATAATATACTTAGTTTTTATTTAATTGATTTTTTAAGCAGCCAAGAGAGGCATAAACCTAGGTGCCCAGTACAGCTTTTGGGGAAATACTTGTTGGTATTTATAAATTAGAATAAGTTAAAATAACTCTAACAGTCAATATGGGATGACATATTTAACCAAATAGAGTAATTTAGTTTCCATTTTCAAAGCAGTGAATAACTCCTAGAAATCATAACATAGTGTTACACACATACTGTTTAAATATTAGTTGAGAATGATTGCCTGAGAGCTTTCTTTGGATAGTGTCTATCTTGGGAATGAAACTACGATTATGAATAGGGCCACTTTCTCTGCTCCAATGTGAACAGAGATATTAGGACAGACAGTGTCAAACCATCTGCACACATCACCCCATTTTTTTAAAGTATGTGTTAGACTAGATTTAGGTAATCATACAGATGTCTTGGACACCTATAATGGTAACTATCGCTTGGGCAATACACCCACATGCCCACAACAGCCTGAAAGGATGTTGATATTGAGACCACAGAGGAAAAAATGTACTTCCCTTCAGTCTGTGGTCCATGCTGGCTTCATGGAGCCTTAGGCTTGTTTGATTTTGTTTTTGTTTGGCCTTATTGCTTTAGCTGCTTGGCACTTTCAGTGCATGGTTTGTGGTTTGGCAGGGACTTTTTTATAGCCTTTGTTAACATTTGGTTTGGCATCATGTTTGCATGTGGGCAATGGTAAGATGGGATACTTCTTGAAATAAGAGCAAGTAGGGCAATCTTAGGAGCTTTTTTTTTTTATCAAGATGCATTAAATTCTATAAAATCACAGTTGTTTTAATGTATTACAAAATCCTAGGTTATAGGGTCTCTGTCTATTAAAGAATTAGTTGTAGACTTCACAACTAGTTATCATAAAGTCACTAAATTCAATTATCTAATTCTCAAATTCTAAAATCATAGAGGATCGAATTAGGTGGAGTGACTTTAAAGAATTCTTATAATAATGTATGTAGGGTAGCTGACCAGAGGCTCTCTGTTCAATCAGCTTCTCCCAAGCCCCATTGATGAAGTCTTGGAATGTACGGGGGCAAGTAAAATAGACAACAAGATGTCAAGATTTTAAATGGAGTGCAGAAAAAGTCAAGCTTGGTGGAATTAGAGGGCAGCTAGCCACTGACTCCAAAGGATTTGACCATACCCTGGCAGCCCTTTAAAAGGTGACATGTACTCTTTAAGCAGCCAGTGAGCAACATAGAGTTCTGAGAAGTGTCTCACACACACACACACACACACACACACACACACGCACACACACAGGTACACACACACCACCCCACCCAGAACCAGAAGAGAGAGCCAGCTATGTATTCAAAACAGAATTAGCTCTGGCAGTGGGGTGTCAAGATGCCGAGAAGAGCACTCAGGTTTATGCGGGGAATGTTTTGTAACTGTTCTTTCTATAACATCTTAGTAGATGCCTTTGCTTTGAGCTAATGGTATCTTACTGGATGACCATAAAAAGGAAGCATACTGGTGGGATCTCATGGGCAATACTTTTAAGAGTATGGACCCACAAAGTACCCTGAACTTGGGGTATCCTCTGAAACCTATAAAGTGTGAGTTGTGGAATAACTCAGAGAGAGTGGTACAATAGGAACATCAGAGATAATGCTGCCAGAGCTAGGAGTGAAAAGGTTGAAAATTGTCTCTTGGTCTCTGATTTAGTCTCAGAAGGGACAAACTTCAATAGGTGGAGTTGCAGATGGAGGAATCAGAGGTGGGGCGGGGTTGAGCAAAGACGCAGAAGGACAGAGGGCAGAGAAGGATGAAAATAGGAGACTAATAGTAGTCAGTTTGGTTGGAACACAGTAATACGCATAAAAGGGAATAGCATAAGATGAGGCTAGGAAGATAAATGGGAGCTGCATTCAGGAAAGCCTTGAACGAACAGAAATTTTTAATTTTCATTCAGTAGGCAAGGGAGAGGCACCAAAGGTTTTTGAATAGAGAGGTGACATATTCAGAATAATTCTTGGGGTTTATTACAGGGATCTAAAAGGAGATTTACAGAAGAATCAGATTGGACAATCAGTCTTGGAAGCAATAAGCTCTTTTATTGGGCATCTTCAAAGGGAAGGTCCTATGATTTAACTGGAAGAAGGGGCAGAAGCAACAAGGAAAGGATGCTAGGAGGACATACTGCACCCCCTAAATAGTTAACATTTCCAAAGTTAGGGGGCCATGATGTCACCTCCAAGGTGATGGTGAAGGCCAAGAAATGGATAAAACCAGGGATTTTGCTAAAGAGCATAGGTCACAAAGTTCTCTAGATCTTGGAAGGAGGAGGAGGAAATCCACTATTGTCTTGTGAGAACCTCACCTCAGGATATGGCAGAGTGCTCCTATCTAATGATGGTTGAGACTATTGCTTCTATCTTCACTCAATACTTCAAGGCAGATTATAAAGGAAGAGGGTCAGGTATTTGATAAGAAGGGATAAGATTCCACTATCACGAGTCTATTTGGTTTCTTGTCTCTTATGCAACAAGCATGAAGACCCCAATCATTTGGCAAATTGGAAATTTCTAGAATGGGAAGTCCCAGTCATAGAACATTACAGAGATGGGGCATGAGTAGTTCTGGAGAAGGGGTAAGGTAGAAGGGAAGGGTTACCATGGAGAAGGAGGAAGCATGGCTATTCATAGCCCGTTGGATAGAGTGAGATTAGCTCTCCTCCTACCCCCCAAACTAAAAGTTCTTCTAGACAACATAAGAAAGATTATTGGACAACTATGGGAAACAGTGTGTTATAAAAGAATAACCATTTGATTTGGAATCACAAGATCTGGATTCTAATCTGTCTTTGCTTCTTATTATCTGTGTTATTAATTGTTTCAGTTGTATCCTACTCTTTGTTACTCTATTTGGGATTTTCTTGGCAAAGATACTAGAGTGGTTTGTCATTTTCTTCTCCAGCTAAGTTTACAGATAAGGAAACTGAAGCAAATAGGATTAAGTGGCATGCAAGTGGCCACATAGCTAGTAAGTATGAGAGGCCAGATTTGAACTCAGGAGGATGTCTTCCTTACTCTAGACCTAGCACTCTATAACTATGACACCTAGATGCTCCTATTATTTGTGCAATCTTAGGTAATTCTCAACTTCTCTGGCTCATTTTCATCTCAATCTTATTTATTCAGTTCAACAAAAACTTATTAAGTGCTTACTGTATGTCAGACACTGTGCTAGTTGCTAGAGAAAAGACATAAAAAATGAGACAGCCTCTATCTTAAAGGAACTTGATTATATTCTACTGGAGGATATAAAATATACACAGATAATTGTAAATACAAGATATATATAAAATTTATAAAAAAGTAATTGGTTGGGCGGGGGGGAGGGGAAGGGAATGTCACTAACAACTGGAAAAATCAGGAAAGGTTTCTCTAAGGAAGTGGCCCTTGAGCTAAAGGGAGCTAGGGGTCCTAAGAGGAAAAGATGAGGGAGAAGGTATGTACTAGGCTAGTTTGACAGGTATATGGAGTACATGAAGAAAAAGAATATGTTTTCACCTGGAAAGATACATTGGAGTCAAAACTATTACAAGCTTTAAATGCCAAACCAAAGAGTTGGTATTTATCCTAAGGCAATAGGGGAGCCAATGGAGCTTCTTAAACAAGGGAGTGATTACATCATTAGACCTGTATTTTAGGAATTTTTATTTGATGATAGTATCAAGGATAGTTTGGAAAAGGGGGTGGGATGGTGGTTGGGTGGTGGGGAGGACTTGAGGCAGGGAGACCAATTAGAAGGCTATCATATTAATCCAAGTGAAATCTAATAAAGTCCTGAAGTAGGTGGGTTGTCAGGTATATAAAGAGGAAGGGGTGAATTGTAGAGATACTGTAGAGGTAAAAATCAAGAAAACTTGGCAACTGATCAAAAAATCAACTGGCAAGTACAGAATGGGAAAGCATGTAGGTAGATAGCAGTTTTCATGAATAGTCAAGAAGTCTTGGATTTCTGCAAGCTTAATATGAATCAAGAAAGTAATGTAGTTACCAAAAAAGCAAATGCTATGTAAGGCTGCATTTACAAAAGCACAGAATCCAGAAGGAAGTGGATGTTTAACACTGTTCATGCTACTAGTAGAGAATTGTGTTTGGTCCTGGGCATCACACATAAAAAGAAACAAAATGGGCAGAAAATTGGGAGAAAATCTTTACAACTAGTGCCACTGATAAAGGCCTCTTTTCCAAAATATACAGGGAACTGAACCAAATATATAGGAATACAAGTCATTCCCCAATTGAGAAGTGGTCAAAGGATATGAACAGACAGTTTTCAGAGAAAGAAATTAAAGATA
>CM053622.1:193812458-193869737 GCA_028646595.1 Phalanger gymnotis
CCCCCCCCCACTTTTTTTTTCTCTCTTTTGTATTTGTTGTTGGGTTGTGGTTTTTTTGGGTTTTTTTTGGTTCTGTTTCTTCTTTCTCATGAGTCATTCCATTGGTCATGGTTCTTCTCCACAACTTGACTAGTGTGTAAATTAATTCAATGCCAAGTTATACATGGAAGTTATATGGGATTCCATGCCTTCTTGGGGAGGGAGTGGGGGAGGGAGGGAAGAAAATCTGGAACTCAAAATTATGTAGAACTGTTTGTTGCAAACTAGAAATAAAAAAAAATTAATAAAAAAAAGAAAGAAACAAAATGGAAAATTATCCAGATTGACCAGGATGGTAAGGATACTCAAAATTGTTTTTTAAGAGTAATGGTAAAAAAAAAAAAACTGGATTGGTTTCAACCTATTAAATAGCCAGATTTGAGAAAACTCTAGAGGCAATTAGAAGGCTGATATAATAGTGTAGGCAAAAAGAGATTTTGCAGGGAAAGTGTAAAGGAAGGGATGGTTACAAGAGATGTGGAGATAAACTCTCCATGTGGCAACTGATATTCACGGAATAAAAAAGTCAGAGATGACTGGCTGGTAAGATCAAGAGAAATGTAAAAGTTATTTTACTGGTAGATTTCGGGGAAAAGATGAGGTCTTTTAGACATGTCATTTAGATTTCAGCTATCAGGGCATCAGCCATAAATCAGTTTAACTAAATTAAACAACCTTTTTATGATATTTCTACATAAAGAGATCATTTGGTCTTCATTTGGTATGGTACAATATTATTTCATTACATTCATGTAATACAAATTGTTTAGCCATTTCCCAATCAAAAAGCAGGGGAATGTGACATTTTGCAATGTTATTAAACAATTCATTTTTTGTTGTTCCCTACCCCTTCCCAAATAGGAAGTGAAGATTTTTTTCTAAAAGAATAAACGTAGATATAATATACTTCTTTTTAAAACAGTAAACTGTTCTAAATCAACAAACAATAGATGGATGGAATGAGAGCTTACATTTTTCTATCCCTCTCAGCGTGTAAGTGAAAATGTGAGCTGTTGCTGAAGGAAATTTTCTACAAAAGTCTCCCTATTCCTTTCCCATGTTTCCATCAAGCATATCTTTTGGAATGGTTTTTTGTTTGTTTGTTTTCTTTGTGGCTGGGGTGTGTGGTGGGGGAGGTGATTTGGGCTTGTAATTTTATTGGTGGAAGCTCCTGAAGGGTAATCTTCATTTACCAAAGCACACAATTTCCTTGCAATTTTACCATATTTAATAAACCATGGTGGCCACAGAAATGATGATTGTCTATGCAGTAATAACAAAGCAATAATATAGGGACCTGTGATTTCAATGGTATTTGGAATTCTTAGATGAGGAAATTCACTCCTACCCATCCAGGTTGGCACTTTCTCTGTAACTTATTGTCTTGCAGATCAGTCTTGCTTACTAAGAATTTAAGTGACTTGCCCAGGGCCACATAGCTAGTATGTGTTGGAGCTCAGACTTGCACACACATCTTCCTGGCTTTATGACTAGCTCTTCATCCACTGAGTCAAGCTACCACTTCACCCTCTGTTATGGCAGCTAAAGAGCTAAAATGTGGAAAGGGAAAAATATAGGGGTTGGGAGAAGGGGATGGGCAGCAAGTGACCCAGATCTAATATGCTTTTATCACTTTAGAAATTATGTTGCAAATTAAGAGTCTTATCATTCAGGAATATAGAGCCTCAGTGTCTTTCCTAAAGTATCTTTTCTCAGACAAGGAGTACTAATACAGTAAGAGCTACCAGACATCAACAGGCAGAGAATAGGACTAGATGACCTCTGAGGTCACTTCCAGCTTTGATTTATGATCCAATGATCCCATTGTAAGTATCACAAAACCACAAGTATGCCAGGTCACAATAACCAGGGATTAACTGAGGTATGCATAACAAGACTGTTATCAGGATAACAGGAGAATCTACAATGCAAAAGTTTGGACTGGATATGTGCAGAAATATGTCATTATAACTCAGGGTTCAAACTTGGCACACTGGCATAAGTCTCTCCTCCCTGGTGAAGAGAATGACTACTTGCAAATGTGTACCTGCATTAAAGGCAGGGCTTTTGAGAACTTAGGAAAGGAAATATTTCTTTTTCTGGTCCATAGATACGAAACACTTGCTTTCAGGATCTCATCAGGGAGAAGGAGGGGAAGCAGGGGGCGGGGAGGGGGGGAAGGAGGGGGCTGGAGGCCGGGAGAGACACACTGAGACAGAGAGAGAGACAGGGACAGGGACAGAGACAGAGACACTTTAGGAAGAAACAAACATATAGAGAAGCTAATGCCCTGAAAAACCCTGGATTTCCAGCTTGCTTTGGGAAGCAGTGGCTTTGGGAAATTTCAACCAGGGTGAGATTGGGAATCCTCTCTCACTGGTGAGCTAAGTCTCTCCCAGTGGGAGTGCTCATTCACTTTACATATGGTCCAGTATATCCTAATCTGTAAATTTTCTCTGATTTCTATCAGCTTAGATAAATTGGTTTATTCTCTATTCACTAGTTGTGATGGCTTTTGTGTAACTAGCATTTGGTGAAATATAAATAGCTATTTCTTGGGGCACTTCTTCCCTGGTAAGGGCTAGCAACTAGGAAAGAGACTTGAACCTAAATATAATTTCCTCTAGATTAGCAATATTTAGGGGGCATATAGATATAATTCTTTTCTGGTATGAGCAGTAATCCAGCTTTGTGGCCCCAATAGCTTGCTTACTTGCAGGCAAGAATCAGTCTCCCTTAGAGAGGGGTGAGAGAGATCTCTGAGATATCTATTTATACCTCTCTTCATAGACAAATCCACATAGACATAACGTACACCCTACATGAGTGATGACACACTGTAGTGCCAATGCAATACTCATAGTGTCTATGGCTGTTATGAATATGCTAGCATAGTTCCGAATTGCAAAATATAGCAGACTCTCTCCATTGATGGTGAAACCAAAACATTTATTCTAATACCAGAAAGCCAAATCCATCATAGCAACAAAGAAATCTATACACATTATCGATGCAGGGGGCACCAACATTCCCAAGCCTTCCTTCTGTTAGGGCTTTCCCACAAACAGAGGCAAAAGCACTCCCTCTCTCACTCATGCTAGCTGCTGCTCTGTGTCTCTCTTTCTCCCAGGTCTGACTGCTCTGTCTCACTTCCTCTTAGTTCTGCTCCACTCCCCCTTCCTGCTCTGCCCATTCAGCAAGCTCCTCCCACCACAGACTCATGTGACTCAGACTCATGTAACTCAGACAGGTCATATGGGCCTATTAATGGATGAGAAAATCTTCAAATTGTATTAATATTACATACACACAAATATACACTAGACAGGTAAATGTCGATTACGAAAGTGGAGAAGCAGTGTGATGGAGTGGATAGAGAGCCAATCCTGGAATTAAAAAAAAGTGTTCAAATCCTGCTTTTAGAACATAATGACTGTGTGATATTGGATATATCAATTAACTTCTCAATGCCCCAGGAAACTACCTAAAATAAAATGTTGCAGATCAGATGCTGATATGTGTTTGTAGAGGGAGTTTCCTCTGCTCCTTCATGTATCTCTGGCTTACAAGTACAAGTCAGTACCAAAAGGATAGCTATAACCCTGGTCACCTCTAAAGAGGTTAGTCCTTAACTTACATTCAACAGCTTATCTCCTTGGGTGGAAGTCTAGTTATAAATCCTTTTGCCAATCTGTCAGTCTGGGAATTCTTCCCCTCTTTGATATCAAAAAAAGCTGATCTGGAGTACTTTTAAAGTTGTGTCACCTCTAGCATGTAGGTGTATTTATTCAGTTCTTAAGTAAACAACTTTACCTACTTAAGTTCTATCCCTACCAATATAGTGAGGTAATAGTATTATTGCTGTTACTATTAATACCATTTATTGTTAATGCTATTATTAATTATTAATACTTTTAATAATAGTATTATTACTATTACCCCACCCCTCACCAAATGCAATAGGAGTGCCAGCTATAATTCAACAGCTCAAATACTAGTTGGTTTGTCTTTTGGCTCCCTATTCATCACTTTCTTTTTTACAACAAGAGTGAAAATAGCTAACATTTATATAACACTTTAGGGTTTACAAAGTGATTTACATACATTTCATTCTAGCCTCCTAACAACCTTGTGTGGTAAGGGCTATTATATTCTTCAGTTTTATCGATGAGAAAACTCAGGGTAGAAGAGATGAGGTGACTTGCCAAAGGTCACTCAGCTAATAAGTGTCTGAGCTAGGATTTGAACCCTGGTGTTCCTAACTCTAAGTAAAATATGATCCATGACATGACTCAACCTGACTGTCTGGTCAATCCTGTTAACCAATTATTTGTATGGTTACTATTAACAAAAGAATCAAAGTACATCTACTTAATTTAGTAAAGATTATGAGATCAATGAAATACATGGGTAGCACACATTCCCAACAAATGCTGAGATTGGTTAAAGAAACCAAGGAAGTTTAGCCTCAGGAAGAGAAAGCTTAGGGGGCACATGATAGTGGTCTTCAAGTATTCATACAACTACCATGTTGAAGAAGGAATATACTTGTTCTGCTTGGCCTCAGAGGGCAGAATTAAGGGTAATGAGTAGAAGTTGCAATAAGTCAACTTTAGGCTTTCTGTAAGGAAAAATTAATGTAATTGAGGTAGATAAAGCATTTAAATCCTTGCTAGGTAATGGGCTAAGAATCTGAAATAACTGAACAACAACAAAAGCCTCATTTAATAATAAAGCAAATATTTTAATTAAGCTAGAAAGCAGACACAGTAACATCAAAAGCGAAGCAGACATAATTACCTCCCCAGATCACAATTGTTCTCCCTTTGCCCCACTCTGGCTACAAGTGGTGGGGATATGTCAAGCTGAGTTACGATCTCAGAACAACTGTCCTTCTAGGCAGAGATTCTAAACCTTTGTTGTGTCATGGACCTATTTGGCAGTCTGGTGAAATCAACAGACCCTCAGAATAATGTTTTTAAATATATAAAATAAAATGCTTAGAATTGGTATGGTTGTTATCCTTTGTTCCTGAAGAAGACCAAAATGACATCATTCTGTTAGAGTCAAGTTACAGTATGTCCAACTATGGGTGATCAGACCAAAACAAGCTCAGAATGATCTATCACATGCCAGGCACAAATAGTCCATGTGAACATTTGGGGTGGATTCTCTAAATTTGTGCATCTCACACTTCTTTTGAGCTACTTCAGTTCTGCTTTGTTCATAGAGCACAGCACCTTCTCTGATGAGGGCACATTATCCGGGCTATACTCTGCCATTGTCTCCCATGTCACACAATCAATTCTAAAGTTCTTAAGAGAGACCTTGAGACTGTCCTTGTATCACTTTTTCTGACCAGCATGTGAACACTTGCCCTATGTGAGTTCTCCATAAAACAGTCTTTTAGGCAAGCATATGTTTGGCATTCAAACGATGTGGCCAGCCCATTGGAGTTGTGCTTTCTGCAGTAAAGTTTGAATGCTTGGCAGTTTAGATCAAGAAAGGACCTCAATATTTTATCCTGACAGGTGATCTTCAGAATCTTCCTAAGACAATTCAAATGGAAGTGATTCAGTTTCCTGGCATGGCGCTGGTAGACTGTCCAGGTTTCACAGGCATACAACAATGAGGTCAGCACAATGACTCTGTAGACCTTCAGTTTGGTAGTCAGGCTAGCACCTCTTTTCTCCCACACTTCCCTTTGGAGCCTCCCAAACACTGAGCTATCTTTGGCAATGTGTGTGTCAGCCTCATTATCAATGCGTACATACTTGGAAAGTATACTACCAAGGAAGTATATTGCAATGTTCACATGGACTATTTGTGCCCATAGCATTCAAAACTTCTCCATTTGCTGTAACAGATGTTTCCACATATGGATGGTGTGGCACTGGCTTATGGAGCACCTGTGTTTTCTTGGTGTTAATTGTCAAAATTAACACAAGCAGCAGAGAAATGATCCATACTTGATTGCATCTCAGCTTCAGAGGCTGCATTGATGCATAATAATCTGCAAACAAAAAATCATGCACCAACAGTCCCTTCACTTTGGTCTTGGCTTGTAGCCTTTTCAAATTGAAGAATTTATGATAAGTGCAGTAGCTGACCTTGATGTGGTGTTCATCCTTATTGAAGGCAGACAACATGGCTGAAAACATCTTGCTAAAAAGCATGGGAGTAAGCACACAGCCTTGTTTCACTCCATTGGCCACTGAGAAAGTGTGAGAGCGTTGTCCATTACCCAGAATCTGGACAAGCATACTGTTGTGAAACTGATGTACAATTCTGATGAACTTCTCTGAGCAACCAAATTTTGACATAATTTACCCATAAGCCCTTGCAACTGACAGTATCAAAGGCCTTGGTCAGATTTATAAACATTGTATATAGACCTCTGTTCTGCCCCTGGCATTTCCCCTGGAGTTGCCTGGCAGCAAGTACCATATTAACTTTTTCTCAGCCCTTTCTGAATGACCATCTTCCAGGTGAATGGTTTGCCTATTAAGGAAGATGCTGGCAAGGATCTGGCCAGTAATGACTAAGGGAGAGACCTCCTGTGACTTTCACAGGACAATCAATTTCCTTTACCTTTATACAGATGGACAATGGAGGCATCCTTGAACTCCTGAGGGATAACCTCCTCTTGCCATATAACCTGGAAAATTTCAGTCAGCTTTTGTATGAGCAATAGACTCCCCACCTTGTAAATCTCAGCTGGAATAGAATCAGCACCAGGTGCTTTGCCACAAAAAGGAAGTAAATTATATTGCTTTGCAGTCATTCAAATCTATTTTTTTAGAACCAAGTTTACAAGTGGATATGAATAATGTCAGTTAAGGGGGCCAAGTCTGCCTGTTGGTATGTCTGGGTAATATATGTCACTCATCGATAGCAGCAGTTTTCAAGAAACTTAACTGATCAAAATATTTCAGATAAGTGGAAGATAGACAGTGAAGCAACATTTACATATGAAATAGGAAACTCTCCTGATTATCAAGGGCAGACTTGCATGAAGAAACAAGGCATTACCATGAATCATATTGCCAGGCAGATTACCAAAGAAGATTTCCTCACCTTTTATTATATACTATATATGACAGGAAACAATCTGAGATTTGAATAGAAAACTTAAAAAAAACTACAAAACTAAAATTGAATTTCTTGGAAGTTATGATCCACAGAAATAACTTTTTATTGAAGAATCATGTTATGGAAATAACTCTGATTATATATGAATAATATATTAGGTGCCACAAAGCATTTTTTGGAAAAATCTCATTAAGGTGCCCACTCACTTATTGCTAATGGTCAACAATGATTGATATTGATTTCAAAATGATGCATGCAAGGACATCATGGTTTCTTCAATTTATGTAATGTTCACATTAAATTGTAATTAAGTTAAATTTAACTTAAATTTTATTTTAAAAGATAGTGAAAATTAATCATCATTTTTTAAGAAAAAATGTTTGGTTAAGTTAATTATAATTATCAAACTAGCTAGACCTCCTAATCTGTGCCTCAAATTTTAAAAATGAATTAAATAGAACAAACTAAAATTTGCACAGGAAACCTAAGAAAACTTAATTAGCATAATAATTTTTAAGAATGTTTGATAGATTTTGATTTTAAAAATTGGTTCGTTGTGTTTAATTGGGATCTTTAATAGATAATGAAAACATTCACTTTCATGTCCTATTCAGGGCATTAAGAAAATTTAAATAAAAATGTATTTTAATGCTTTGGCTATAGTTTGAAGGCTTTATAGCTTAAGGAGGAACAAATATCCTTTCTATTCATCCTTACCATCCTTTAATATTATGGCTAGCTGTTAAAATAAATACACTTCCTGCCATGGACATCTGTAATGTGAAGCACACAGAAACACACACTTTAAGCTAAGAGAATAAGGGATGATTGTGATTTCTCTTATTAACAAGAGACATGATTTATGTAATTAATCTTTAGGACCTCTTAATCTCTTGATATTTAAGCAGGGTGTCCCAAAAGGTTTAGTGCTATTGTAAGTCATTAAAGCTTTTGGAGCACCCTGTTTGTAAGAACTTTGTTTAAAACAAAAGTCAATTTATTTGTCCTTGTAGTTGTATTATCTCCCTTAAATTTTAAGTTTATAACCAATGAAAGGCAACATTTTGCCACATTTTCTCTAGCATGTGCACTATTTTATGTCATAATCAATTTGAGATAAGACATCATTTTACTTTCAACATTACCTGAATCTTAAAATACACACAGGCATGGATAATGAAATAAACTGAACATTTGGTATCAGAAGGAAAAATAATTGCAATAAAATACGTTATGGCTAAAATATGATACTGGAAGAAATTTGGAGTATCCTAGTAGTTTTTTGTTCATTGTTGTTTAACAAATCTGTAGGATTTTAGTCATGGGAATGAACCCCAAAATCTGAAATAGTTTTAGAAAGAAATTTATTAGATCATTTGCTAAGGAAAGAGCTGGAAATAAGGTGTGACTCCCTCTCCAGTCTCCAGGAAGTTGTTGTTGTTGTTGATGATGACGATGATGATGATGATGATCCAGGAGGTTATGTTGTTATATGGAGTTCTGACAAGGTTGTAAGGATGTTTGCCTGATTGGCTTCATCTACCAGTCCTCCAAGAAGGGTACTTTAAGACCTGTGTCAACAGGTAAGTCAATTTAATTGGGGAAACTAAAATACAAGCTTTAGATAGACCTAAAACAAGACCTGAGCAGACCCAAAACAAGCATTGGGTAGGATCTAAGCATTCCTTAGAGCTCTCTAGCTTCCTTGGAGTGTCTGTGAGGTCAGCCTGACCTCTCTAGTAAGCTTTTGGGTTAGACAATTTTCTAACCCAGCCACATAAAGCTAGGTTCAGACAATATTAATAAATGATAAATAATGAAGTAGTTTTTTCACGGTATAGTATCACATTGAAAGGACTGTAGTTTTTAACTTATTTGGATGCTCCACAAAATTTAATTGTCTTAGAAACAGAAAAATATATAAAAACAAACAAGTTCAGGAACCTCAGGATAAGAACCTCTCATTTAAGGGGAAACAGATAAGGTTGTCTAGGACCTGCCACAAACACTGCCCACAGGCATAATTTCTCAACTCGAGCCCTGAGTGTTCTTAAAGTCACTATGTTCTATGTGAACGAGTGAGATTAAATATCCTGTCATCTATGGTAGGTTGAAACAGGAGTGTCTCTCATTTGGCTTCTCTGATATGTCATGGGAAAAGAAGAGGATGATGCTACACGTCGGAGTTGGAGGAGAATAGCTTTTACTATTGGAATGGCTGCAGATTTATTTTGCCCTATTTCAAATGTTCCTATTCTCCCTCTTCCTTTCTCCTTCTTCCTCTTTCTCATTTTCCAGCTGACCAATCCATTTCCCATCCTTTGAATGTTAAGCATACCTGGAGGAAGGGGCAAATTAAACTGTACAAAAGCATGAAGTTATCGATAAAGTATTGGAATGCCCCTTCTTTCTATTAGATTAATAAATACACAGAAATTCCACTTAATTCAGCTCAACATTTATTAAGTGCCTGCTGTATGCAATGCCTTATGCTAAGTAGTGACAATAAAAAGACAAAAATAAAACTGTTCCTCTTCTTGAGAAGTTTATGTTATTATATATTATTGTTATTATTATTGTATATCATACATCAGATATGCTATCTACACAGAAGAATAAATACAAAGTTTGTAGAAAGTAAGAGAAACTAATTTCAAGTGGGAAAAAACACTAACAACTAGAGAGAATCAGGAAAGGTTTTGTGTAGGAAGTGGTATGCTTTGAAAGCAATTAAGGAATCTACGAGTTGGAGGTGAAGAGAGTACATTCCATATGCGAGAGACCATCTTTTATAAGGATGTGGAGGAAAAAAAAATGAAACATATGTACAGAGAGTAGTTAGTAGGTCAGTGTTACTACAACAAAGAATTAATTTATGAAGTGAAGTAATATGAATAAGACCGGAAACCTAGGTAGGAGCCATGTGCTTTCAGTACTAGGCCGAAGAGTTTTTATTTTATCCTAGAGGCAACAGAGAGTCTCTGACATGAAAGAAATGAATGTGTTTATTGAACAATTAGCTTTTGTTGATATATACAGATGACAATAACAAAAATTATCATGCTCTAGGGAATAAAGATAATAAATGAATGCAGAACACCTGATGTTTTAATATTTAAATTTTTTTCAATTAACAAATATCTGTTTTCTCTCTCTCAAAGGTCTCTCTTTTCTCTCATTGAAAAAGAGTGCCCAGTTACATTTTAAGAATTTGGGTAACCTGGCCCAGATGAACTAAATTTTCAGGAACTGAAAAAAACTGATAGATTGCCAAATCACTGCCAGTAATATCTGAAAGGTCATGGAGAATGGAAAAAGCATTGCAGAACTGGAAAAGGGCAAATATTCCAACTAAAAAAAAAAAAGGAGAGCAGAATCTCTAAACAAGTCCTGTGAGTTTCAATCTGAATCCTAAGAAAATTCTAGAATGGATCGTTAAAGAGATCGCTGGTGATCATCCAGCATGGGACAAAGTGATTACAAAAAAACTGTCATGACTTTAGCAAGGACAAGTCATGCCAGATTAATATTATTAGACTTTTGTAAAGCATTTTATGAAGTATTTTATTTTGCACATATTGTGTGTAATGGAGGCACAGCAAGTTGCTCCCTCTCTCTAAGCATTCCCTTTTTGAGTTAGCTCAACATGCATTGGGAGGCGGGGTGGTGGCACACTGCCGTAATGTTGATATCCGGGAGCTAGATGTCTACCACTCACCACTCTAGCTCTTTATCCCCTATTAGTATGTTTCCCATTTAACAGATTAACCAACATGATGCCATTAATTCTTCTTAATCAGAAACATTTACCAAATAGAAAGCAAAGCAAGAATAATCATGACATAGCAATCTGCCCATAATCCTGGATCACATTCTCCCACCAATGCATACATAGTGCATCCTTAGGGAAGAATGAGCATAAACTTACAGAAATCAGAGCAGATAGCAGGAAAAACCATGTGCCCAGGGCAATTCATGACTCTGGACTACAGGCTTTGATGTTCTTGGTCTCTTTAGTGACCAAAATCACCTACTAAGGCCAGAAGTCACTCATTGGACAAGTTTGGAGTCTGCAGAGCTATTCAGGTCTGTTCTCTTGGCTGGATTTGGAGGGTTTTCTCCCTCTCAAGCTGTAAGAGATAGGGAGGCTAACGGCAAGCTTCTGAGGGATTCCCCTCTCTCAAAGCACAGGAAACAGTAAAGAGGAAGACAGATAATAAGCCTCTTCTTTCCCCAGTCAGCTCAGTAAAGCAGCAAATGATTCTTCTTCCAATCAGCTCCCAGTCATAATGATGATGATGATGATAACTAGCATTTATATAATATATTCAGGTTGGTAAGCACTTTACATGTTATTTCATTGGAACCTCACAATGACTCTGTGAGATAGGTGCTATTATTTTCCTCATTTTTGCAGAAGAAAAACTCGACATTGAAAAAGTGTAAATGACTCACCCAGAGTTACACAGCTCACAAGTGTCTGAACTCAGCTCTTTCTGACTCCAAGTCTAGAACTCCATCCACAAAGCCACTTAGCTGCCTCTGTGAAACCTTTCTTTTAATCAACTCAGCTCTCAGCACTAGACGTAAAATGTGCCTTCCTCTAGTAGACTAAACAGGTGGGTTCTGCAGACTCTAAGCTCTTTCCTCATTTCTCTGTTTGGGCTGTTTTTCTGTGAGCCATCAACTTACCTGGGCTCAGCTCTTTTCAAGTAGCAGGAAAAAGTCTCAGTTCCTTCTGCTGCTCTCTACAACCTCAGTAAATGTCCATATTTCCTAACTCAAAGCAGAGCCTTCTTGTGTGACATAACTCACTTCTATCTTATGATGAGAAACCAAAACTCACCTCTCTGTCACACATGCCACAAACAGGTGACATACAATTGTCACATATTCAATAAAGAAGTTCTAGTTATCTAGCTATCTAGTTATCCAGCTATCAACCTCAAAGTCCTCCTAATAGTCATAAGAAAATTAACTGTTAAGAAATGAGACATTTTGGCCATCTTTGCTTTCAGTAAGTACTTTTTCTCTGAGAGAATTTTTTAAAAATTAATTCTGAGTTTAAACATTCCCCCAAAAAGGACATTTCTACAGTACCCAGAAAGCAGAACACAAAGAGAAGCGCCCAGTTCATACCCCTTGTTTTAAAAAATTTAATAAATTCTATATGTTCCTTTTTCTTTTCCTTTCAATGAACAAAAATCTACTTTCTTTGCCTCCCACCACTCCTTACCCCTTGAAAAAGGAAAACAAAGCCCTTGTAACAAATATGCATAGCAAACCAAATGAATATATTCGATGGCCATGTCCAAAATATTTCTCTGTACCTTGTTTCTATCACCTCTCTGCCAAGAGTAAATTTCTATTATTATTAATATTGTTGAAAGGTTTTCAAATGGTAAAAATAATTGTTGTTTGGGTTACAACTTATAGGCAGAGGAAACGTTTGTGAATAAGAGCTATGTTGAAGATGAATTGTTCTGAGATTAGTTTCTTTTTTTTTTAGTTTTTTTTTTGTTAATTAATTTATTTCTAGTTTTCAACATTCACTTCCACAAGATTTTGAGTTCCAAATTTTCTCCCCATCTCTCCCCTTCCCCCACTCCAAGATGGCATGCATTCTGATTACCCTTTCACCCAGTCTGCCCTCCCTTCTATCATCCCCATCCCTTTTTCTTATCCCCTTTCCTTCTATTTTCCTGTAGGGCAAGACATATTTCTATGCCCCATTCCTTGTTTATATTATTTCCCAGTTACATGTAAAAACAATTTTTAATATTAGTTTTTAAAACTTGGAGTTGCACATCTGAGCTTAGTTTCTAAGTATCGTTTGGGCTCATCACTAGAACTGAATAAGAAAACCAGGATTACATTGTGAGGAGAATCCCAGGGTGGTTCTATAGAGAACAATAAGTGATGAATAGTTGTTTAGTAATGACAGCGAATTCTTTCTTTTGCCAGTTCATAACTTCTATCCTTATTAAGGCTGATTTTCCCACATTTTAAAGGATGTGGAAATGAAAATAGAAATGGATTGTATGGGTCAAAGGTGTCATAAACACATAAAAATCCCGGTGCTGTGGAACCTGATGTCTCTGCTATCACACAGTTCCTAAAACAAGGCTTAAAGATATATCCACAGATGACTGTTTCAGTTATGTTCAAAACTCTGCAGCTGAACAAAGGAAGTATAGCTAAAGCCATACACTTAAAAATAAATGTAAGGACTCCATAGAACAGCCTATTTATTGGAAAACTACTTATAGAAGATGTCATCATAGCTCCTCGTTATAAACCATGGGTGACAACTTTAATAATGTCTCCATACATAATATGTGAAAGTCCTCATTGCCACCACAAATAATTATTTTCTCTTAGTATCAAAATGTCTCCCCATAAAATATGGAAACAATCCCACTAAATAACACATTTGAAGGTGATTGAGTCATGCTTTTGGACTAGGTCTTTAAAAGTCATTGCTGGTTGGAAATGGAGAGAACCAGAGTTGAAAGAGATAGATAAGAGAGGGAACTACACCCAGATGTTTGAACTCATCTCATTGGAGAAGCCTAAGCATCTATGAACCACCTTCAGAAAACTATAGGGTTCCAGAAAAGTATGAACCACCAAGCCGCAGACATGGTAGTGAATAGAAGCAAAATCAGAATAGCTGGGAGTTCCTAGGCCAAACCAGGAGCTACGAGAATTCCAGTTAGCAGCAGTGGAGTGGCCATGGTAAAAGAGCGGATTTCCTGGATATTTAGAGAAATTCTGGGACCCTAGTCCAAAAAGAAAGGTCAAGATCTAGCAGGAGCTGGAATGAAGCTCCTGGGCAGAGTCAACTTAGGGAAGAGCAATTCCAGACTTCCTTCAGAGGTACTGTGGGTTCTTCAGATTGTAGAAGTCTAGGCAGGAGTGTGCTGGAGCCAGCTCCAACTCCCTAAGGAGCCAACTGTTGAAATTTCACTGTAAGCATTTACACCTCAAAAATCAGCAAATGCTACAGATTAGGGCTTGACCTATTCTTTTGTCAATTTCTTGACTTAAGAAAGTGATGGAGAAAATGTTAATGATGCAAATTAAATTTTAAAAATGTATCATGCCTACATTTTAATTTTGGAAATTAGTTGTTAAACACTTACCAGCACACTCCTGGGTCTAGGGGTGAAAACAGTCAGCTCTAGCCACTTGTTTTTTTTTTCCTTTAGTTGGTAGAGAGGCCTCAACCTCAAGATAGTGCCAATAAAACTAGATAACTATATGAGTCCCTATCGATAAGGAAGTTTATCAGAGGGATGGGTGGATTGACTTCTGTTGAATTTGTGAGTTTTCTCCTTGAGAGTGTTTGTGTGTGGGGGGGGGGACGGTCAGGTGGGGCCAATCCTTGTGCGGTGTTATGGAGGCTGGAGTCCTTATAGAGTTATAGGGAGGCTTACCAGAGAGGAAAGGAGAGTTTTGACTGTTTAGGGCCTAATATGAGGGTCCTTTGTATTTTGCATCAAATGAATTTTCTCTTTTGTTTAATATGTAGTTAGCTTGAAGGCCATTGTGTTAACTCTTTTTCAGAGTCCTAAACACAAGTTATGTATTGTTATTACCAAGGGAGATCTCATAGAGAAAAAAAACAAAGTACATTTGGTGTAGAGAACAGACCTCTGGACACAGTCAAAAAGACTCAAGTTCAAATGTTACCTTAGACACTAGCTCTGTGATCTTAGGCAAATCACTTAACCTCTGATTGCCTCAGTTAGCTCATCTGTAAAATGTGTATTATCACATCTACTCACAGGATTGTTCTGAGGATCAAATGAGATAATATTTGTAAAGCACATAGCATTGTGTCTGGTACAGAATAGGTGCCTGTTAAAAAAAATTTTTAATGTTCTCAGAGGAAACTTTAGATAGGATCATGAGTTAAAGAGAATGTTTTACTAGAAGTCCTTAAGATTGATTCCAGTCTATATAACCAAGGCATTAATTCTGGGCCATGGGTTATATAACAATAGTGAAAAGCGGGGCTTGATTTGTGTCAAAGCTTTTAAATGCAACAGATTTTCAGCAGTTCTTTTGGGAGCCAGGCTGTTGACGTCACAGCAGTGTTTAACTGGGGGATTAAATAGCTTAGCAGTGCGGGAATTACTCCTGTGATATCATCTGTGTTCTATTGCCAGTAAATGTGCTGAAAATACCCTGCTCCGGAAAAGCTATGTCTGTAAGAGACAGATCGGTTTTTCAAAAGAAAAACTCCAACCACCCCAAAAGAACCATAACAAAACATACCCATATCTAATCCACGTGAGCCAAAGATCAATACACAAAGGTTGTATTCATGTATATAAAAATCCACATAAAAAGTGCTATTTCATGCATAATGTCACATTATATGGAAATGGATCTGATCCAGGACATTAATGGAAATGGATCTGATCAAATGTGATGTCCAGCATCATTCTCATTTCAGAAGGATTTATTTCTGCTATATTATGAAAAGTTTGAAATTAAAAGAAAGGACTTGGAAACATAAGATTTATTTTTTAAACACTGCTTCTTGGGCTTAAAGTACCCCCAGAAAGTGTAAAATTTAAAATTTTATCAAGTTAAAAACTGTATACTGAAAAACCATTTAGTACTTTATAAAGCAGAGGTAGCATAGTGTAGTAGAAAGTGTGCTAACCCCATAGTTGGGAGCCTGGGTTCAGGTTCCAATTTTGACACAAAAACCAGGTCTGTTACTTATTAGTTGTATGACCAGGAGTGCCTTGAGTTCTCAGAGCTGCTTTGATTTCATCTGTTAGATGGTGATAATGATACTTGAACTACCTACCTTAAAGGGCTACTGTGAAGAAAACTCCCTATAAACCTTAAAAAGCTATTGAGTTATTGTTATTATAAATATTTTCTTAACAAATTTCTTTTTAATCTCTGTGAGACATCTAAACCAATTTTCTAAAAATCCGAACAACCCTCTAAAAACGATAATCCCAACAACCCTCTAAAAACGATAATCCCCATTTTTGGTGACAGAGCTATTCGATTTTGCTTTTTAAAACATTCCAAACAATATTAAAGGGAACATTTTGAAACTTTTTTTTTCTTTTTTACGAATTTCAATTCTGAATATTTTGGTTAATAAGGTCATTTCACATTTCCTGGAACCCTTGAAAAGCACTTGTTATCTTGTGATCAGAATTACAAAAGCATAATTCCTTCTGCATGTGCAGTTTTACAGAAGTTAATCCTAATTTGGCTTAAGTGAAGGACCTAACAGCATGGGGAACAAATTTGAATATGAAACTATATGACTAGCAAAAATATATAATTTATTTTTTTTATTAAGATGCAACTGTGTAATCTGATCAGTTGTTATCAGGGCAGGCAAGGAAAGACACTTAAGAAGGGATGTAACAAAAAATACTTTTAAAAAGATTACTTTTTCTAAATGCACAGATGGTTAGTGCCAGAAAATTCCATTCTCTGTAAATCACATGTATTTATTTTGGGATATCAATTTGCATGTGTTAAGTGACAGCTCAAAGTCTTTGATAGACAGAAATACACAGGGTGGACAATTTCCAAATCTTGCTGAGGGAGGTCACCCAAAATGTCTCATTTGTCCCAGCTCTGGTTCTCTGATCCCCCTTCTTTTTTCTGTAATCTATTACTGAACACTTGCCAACATTTTTTTTAACTAAGCACAGCCTTGGGGTACCCAGTGAATGTAAGTGTAAGTATAGCATTAGTTATTCCTGATGACTTTGCAGAATCCCTGTTGGCATTTTGTAGACAACAAAGAGCATCCTCTTGGACAATGAAAGAAAAGCTATTACTCTAGGAGACTATGTTGCAATAGTCATCTCTTAATTATTTGTGAGTGGGTGGCACATCCAATGGCAATTTTTAATCCAAGTCTGCTTTCTCCCTGTAACCTGATACACAGCTGAGTCATCTTATAACAGTTACATTCATGTAGAGCTTCACAGTTTACAAATTGTTTTCTTTACATCAATCCTGAGAGGTAAGTAGTGCATCGTTATTGCCTCCATTTTGTAGAATTAAGGCTGAGAGATTACTAAGGCTCTAAGAATTTAAGTAATGGCTGGTAAGTGCCAGAACTTAGACTCATACCCACGTCTTCTACAAAGCTAGCCATTTTCCTACCATATATTTCCTTTCCCTCCAATCATCAATGTATGTGAATTTAGGAAATGCAAGTTAATTGAAATTACTAATAGAAAAATACTAATTGAGATATTAGCTAGATTCAAATATGAAAGTAATTTTCTTGCTTGATAAAAAGTGAATCACATACATAATTTATAAATGGGACAAATGTTGTAGTCACTTTCTATAAATTATTATATACACGTATACTTATATATTTATATAATATCTCTTCCCAATAGGAGGTAAGCTCTTTGAGAGCAGAGACTGTTTTTTATTTTGTCTTTGCATCTCCTAGGTTTAGTATAGTGCATTGCACATAGTAGGTGCTTTATAATTGCTTGTTGGTTTCAATTGGATTGGGTTGTGTAGCTCATGAAGTAGGTCTCATATGATCGCTTGTCTATACCAGAACAACACAATTTGGTAGGGCAGAGAAAGAACTGGACCTGGAGTTAGGAAGACTTGTATTCAAAAATGGCCTCAGACTTTTATTGGCTATAAGATAATAGGTAAGTCATTTAACTTCCACAGTCTCCAGTTTCCTAATCTGTAAAATGGGGATAATATTAGCACCTAGGACTCATGATAAGCTGAGATATCATTTGTGAAGTGTTTGGCAAATCTTAAAGCACTGTATAAATGTGAGCTGATGTATCACTGAACACTAAATAATCTAGGGTCCTTTGATATTAGCTATGATTCTGTACTGTATCGAGTTAGAAAACATCCTTAAGATCTAAAGGTTGGCTCTATGGAAATGGGACATTGCATATAATGTCATATTTTTTTCTGGGTTAGTTTTGCTGAATCTTCTATTCTTTCTCTATTTCTTGTTTTAGAAAATTCTTTGTCTTAAGAAATGGCTCTCTGGGAGAGGGAGGGGGAAATATAAGGGGGAAATGTAGGTGACAGAAAAATAATCAATAAAAATCTATTTTAAAAACGAAAAATCCTCAAGTACACCTCTGGGTTAGAAATACAACTTTTATATCAATCTATCTCTGTCATTTCCATCTCCAACTTCTCTCCTGAGATCCAAACCTACATCTTAAATAAGATAATGTAGGTAAAGTAATTTGTAAGCTTTATAGTACTACTTGTCAGATTTTGGTTTGCTTATTATTGGATATATGTAGGGAACTCCCAAAGGAGAAAACTCTCACTATAAATGTAAGTCAGCAATTGTTAGGCAATTTAGAGTTCTAGACTCTAGAGAGTTGCCAGTCAAGTGACTTGCCTAGAGTCTCATTACCAGAATCAGACAGAGACAACTTGAACCCATGTTTTCCTGACTGAGACTATCTCATTTATCCACTGCATCAGGCTGCCTCTCATGTCAGTTGTTGCCAGTGTTATTTTTGTCGCTGTTGTAGTCATTGTCATCATCATTATCCTCATGATGCCCCCTCACAGGGTATTTTGTCCTAGATGTCTGGCTGTCACTTTAAACTCAAAATGTCCACAACCAAGTTCATTATCTTTCCTTTAGAACTTGCTCCTTTTTTTTTTTTTGACTTCACTACTTGTGTCAGTGATTACTACCATTCACCTCATGGCCTGTGTTCAAGATCTTGGCATAATCTTTGCCTCTAATCTCTCTTACCTGTTATATTCAATCAGTTATCAAATCCAGTTGATTCTAACTTTGTTAATATCTTTCACATCAGTTTTCTTCTATTGTTATTGCCACAACGCTAACATAGAACTTCACTGCCATCTACCTAGACCATCACAGCCCTCCTAATTAAGGTTTCCCTATTGTCATTCTCTCCTCTCCCAATCATTTTTTAATATCATTGGCAGACTAATCTCAGGCAATTTAAAGCCTAGGAGGTTTGTTGCTGATTTCATATCCATGATAAAAGCTGGGATATGAACCAGATGCTTTTTTAAAAAAAAATAATTAAATATATGAAATCTTTTAATTTTCATCTATCACCATCATTGCTAAATAGTCTCTGTACTGAATTGTGTTTGTTTCTGGATCGAGTGCAGCAGACAGCATTTCTTCCATTTCCTCCTGCGTAAAAGGCTCGCCTTCTTCAGTCATATACTTGACCAGCTCTTCTTTAGTAAGAAATCCTCAATCTAACTGAATCTAACACCTCAAATGCTTGAAGAAGATCTTCTGGAATTGGTCTGTAGCTTCTTTCCAAGAGCACTTTAGCCATCATTAGAAGAAAGTTTTCTAAGCGAATGTATCCAGTGGGTTCTTCTTCTTCCACATGTGCAATCAAATCATGCAGTTCCCCTTCACTCCGGCAGCAGCCTAACGATCTAATAATTGTACTGATTTCTCTCCACCGTCTTTATCATCTGCCATCTTGTTGCTGGCCCCAAACCAGATGCTTTTTAAGCTTATCTTTGTATTTCCACAGATTCATTTGCATGGCAAGACTTGCATTGCATAAAGTTATACTATCTCACATCTACATAGCCCTTTGTTTTTTGCTGGAAGCAAGCCTTGAAATAGTTTGAAGGGGATGTGTATTGACAATCCGAAATAAATAAAATTATAAAAATTTTCTAACCTTACATGGAGGCTTAGGACAGAGATATCTATCACCTACTTGTAGAAAGAGGTTGAATTAAAAGAAGAGACAATATTTAAGAAAAATGTCCAGCTACTGCTCTGGACCTTTGCTGAGGCGTGGTACTTCTGCTATGACTAAAGAACAGTGAGCCCACTCTTATCAAGCGAAGGCTTTCTAGTTACTGCAGCCTAGCAGATACAAACTGAGAAATTTAAAAGTTAGGAGTAGAGAAGTTTATCAACATGGAGAACAGTGAATACATGAAATGGATGACTATCAGGGAGGCCCCATCCAGGGGGAAGCAGCAGTGACACATTGCCAATGGGGAAGCAGGGTCTATAGAGGGCATCACCAGAAGGCATTGATGGCATCGTCCTTCCTGGAATGCTCCCTAGACACATATGTGTTCAATGTGTTCCCTTCCAAATGGGTATCTTTTTATATGTATGCTCCTCCTTCTTGTGTATTTTGTAGGTAAGTCCCTCTTTTCAATGATGTACGTGTCTCTGCGAGTGATTGTGTCCTCAGGTTTATATAGTCAACGCGATACCCACAGCGGCTGCAATGAATATGCAGGCGTATTCCCAGGTTTGAATCACAAGATATAACAGTCTCTCTCCATTGAAGATGAAACCAAAACATTTATTGCAACACTAGAAAGCCAAGTCCATCATAGCAACAAAGAAATCTATACACATTATTAATGTGGGGCATATAATGTGGGGCAGAGGGCACCGCCATCCCCAAGCCTTGCCTCCATTGGGCCTCCCCACAGACAAACTCCCTTAAGCAAAATCACTCCCTCTCTCACTCACACTAGCTGCCCCCCCCCCCACTCTCTCTGCCTTCTCTCTCCTCAAGCTCCTACTCACTCCAACTTCCTGCTCTCTACCCCTTCCTGCTCCATGTGTTCAGCAAGCTCCTCCCACCACAGGCTCATGTGACTCAGGCTTCCATGTGGCTCAAGCAGGTCACATGGGCTGATTAATGGATTGGATGGGAAAGATCTTCCCATTCTCATTAACAATACAAAAGATCCTCCCATTGAACACCTTTGCTTTGAACTAATTTTGCTCTTTTAATGACAAGTGAAATGCAATGTTGGCGCCTCTTAAGCTATGGTTTTGAGTGGATAAGTAGGTTGTTATTTGCTGAATGTATAGGGAGTGATGGTGCTACCCAGGACATGAGAAGACAGAGCAATTAGAGGAGGAATCAGTAAAAGTATTCTTGATTGATATGCAGTAGTGAGGGACTTGCTAGGCCATTCACCATTAAGTTTAAAGTGGGTAAAATCAAGTTGATTTTGTAACTGCCTCAAGTAATTCTCAGAAAACTGGGATTAGGAGAAAGAAAAGGGGAACTAGATTGTGGTAGTTATCCTGGACTGAAAACAGGTCAAGGAGCAAGGGCTAGTGAATCATTAAAATGACAGACCATATAGTCAAGACTTTGTAGGAAGGCAAAGTGAAGCAACAGTGAACTAGGAGAATGAGATGGTATCAGAGCATCCCAGAAAGGATCATAGATTTTGAGGCGAAGGTCAGTTTGAGGATGAAGGAGGACAGGTTTATTAGCACGAATGGGAATTGTAACCATTGCCAGTGTGCTGTCAACATGGTCATAGTGATGTCAAGTCAAGATGTATTACCAAATGATTACTATTTTGCCAGGCACTGTGCTGAGCACTAGGAACACAGATATAAGCAGAAAGGGACAATCTCTGCCATTGAGAAGCATCATAGATAAAGTCTTGTGGAGAAAGGTCAGCAGTGCAACTTGATGGAGAATGAAGACAAGGTCAGTGTGAGCTTCCTCCTTAAAATGGAGGTTCTAGGAGGAACCAGCCAATCAGAGGGAGAAGTTGAAGCGGGTAGGAGGGTATTTCCAATGACAGAGGTAATCCTGAGATGGAGTGAGCTTCAAGGGTGAAGAGATTTCTGTGGCATAGTGGAGATAACCCTGAAGAGGGAACTGGACAGATTTTGAGCCAGAACTGGGAAAGAACCACCTCACAAGGTCAGCTGGGTCCTCAAGTACACACTCTTTCCTGAACTATGGGACCCCATGCATTTCTGTTGCCCAGGATGATTGTTGGGAGCTGAGGAGTAAACTCATTCTGAGGACTGTCTTTCTATAAGACAGGATATACTGGGTGAGCCTTCTGAATCTGCAGAGAAGAACTTCTACTTCCAGCAACACCTTCACCTTTTGGACCATAGGGGGAGAGACAGATAGGCAGATAGACACAGAGAAAAGCAAAGAGGCAGAAAGACTGAGATAAAAAACAGAGATGGAGAGAAACAGAGAGACAGAGAAAGACAGAGATAGAAAAAGAAGAGCTAAAGAGAAGCCATCTTTCCTTCCAAGGTTTAGTCAAAAGAGAATGGGTATTCAAACTTGCTACCTTGTCTAAAATCCTTTTCAATTTCTTTGCTGTCATTTATTCTAAATTTTTTTTTTAAAAAAGGAGTTCATCAAAAGAAGAGAGACAAGTTTGTGTGAATAACTATGGAAAGCAAATAGAGATTTGGGAGAGAAAAAAAAGTACGTTTCTTTCTTTCTCTTTCCCTTCCCCCTTCCCTTCCCTCACCCCTCAAAAAAGGAAAGTGAGACAATGTATAAATCCAAATATAGCAAGTATCGTCTGACCCATTTTCCCAGGGTCAGGATGCTACATCTCCCCTTAGGGTTCCAGAGGGTATAACTGAAGGGTTTGAAGTATTTCTTTTAAATGCTATCAACAATCTCTGTCATGAGAAACACAGAAAAGCTGTATCTAAAATTTTGCTCAAATTTATCTTCAAAACTCAAGAGAGAGATAGTTTGTATATAAAATACCACTTGTTGCTACTAGGAATTATGGAATTGTGGAGGGGAAACTTGCTAATCATGTATGAAGAAACATTAAAGATGTTATTTTTCACCTGTTTATATTGAGATAATCTATACTTTATAGTATTTTATACAGCTGTATAAAATACAACAATGTATAGATTGTCAGTTTTAATTCTGTACAGGTATTTAAGAAATATTTATCAAGTTGAATATAATTTTCACTTGCAAAGTATTTAATGGCTTTTTTCCTGTTAATAAATTTCTGATGAGGTGTTACAGTGGTTGCACATTGATGACACATATTTAATACTGCTTTTAAAATTCATGGCCAAAAGACAGAGTGTTATTTGTAGCCAGGTAACTGCCTGCCCTTCTCTCAGGCGGCCTACTTAACAAATAGGCAGTGTGCCACTTGGACAGTTGTCTGGTGTGATGGGACCTGTATTTCCCTCCAGCCTACAATATGGAGAAGCTTTACCTAAAAGAAGGCGAACCTGTTCCAGAATCTAATTGATCTCAGCTTCCTTCACCTTTCTCCCAGATAATATATGCTAGGCCCAAGACAAAACTGATTGGCTTCCTGATCATCTAAAGGCATAGAAAGTCCCAGCCATGTAGAGTCAGACTGGGTGGATACTTAATATCAAGATGAGTAGCCCCAATTACTTGCTTAAAAGCATGAGCTGGTGAGGGAGATCTATATCCTTGTTGTATATGTTTGGAACAAATAAATGTCATTTTTGTCAACAGTTCAATGACTTACGAGTGCCTCATTTTGACCCCTGAATAGACCTGAACTAAGAGAGTGTGACCATTAGACCCTCGAATCCTACATTAAAAAAAAAAAAAAAACGAGAGGAGAGGGTTAGCAAATCTAAGGGCTCCCTTACAGTCTAGCACTGCAGACCTCTCCATATGTCTCCATTACATAGTGCCCAGGATCTCTGTAACAAAAGTAATTATTTTTACTAAGTGGGTACTAACCTCAGTGGTTTTAAAGCTCCTGAAGTGGCGTCATTGTTGTCAGGGCTTTCTAAATCATGGTGCTCTGAGGCAGAGGATTTTGCTCTTTTACTGTGATCTGAAATTACTGAAAGTATGAAATTCTCCAGTTTGTTTCCTGCTTTCTTCAAGTAAGTTCCTATTGAACAGAACCCTGGACCTAAAGACAAATCCTGCCACTTCCCTTCTCTCAGGCTGTTTCCTCCACTGTAAAATTAGGATAATAAGAGCATCTACTTTAAAAGGTTGTCATTAGGATCAAATGTGATAATGTATGTAAAACACTCTGCAAACCTTGAAGCTGTATATAAACAAGAGCTACTCTTGTTTTAAATGTCATCAAGATTTCCTTTAGAAATTTCAAATTCCATTCCTCACCAATTTCAAGATACCCTTAGCTCCCTCCAGCTGTTGCTAATAATCTCTACAAGGAATTTTTCTCATTCCTTTCTTACACATGCTGCCCTGTCGTGAAATCCTTTCAGAATAGGCAGCAAATCAACACAATATGTGACAATATTATAGGAATAAAAAAGCTCATAAGGCAAGGAACAAATCAGAATATCTTCAAAAAGAGAGATTCTGTATGCTTGAAGTGTTGGGAGAGAAAGGCCCAAATGTGTTAGTCTCTAATATTCCCCATACTCTAATACCTGAAACTATTTTGTTCTTAAAAAAAATCAAAAAGGTGTCAAAAAATAATGTTGCCACCTATAAGAAACACTTCAGTCACCCAGGGGATCTGAAAATGGGCCTGGCAAAAGTATAACTTCTTATATTTGTCTAGCACTTTAAGAATTGCAATGAACTTTCCAAATATGATCTCACCAAAAAGAACTCTGTGAAGCAAGTATCATTATTCCCATTTTTCAGATGAGGAAACTTAAGTTTCAAGAATTGAAGAGACTTGCTCATGGTCACAGTGTCATCAGTGAGATGTGAGTCCAGGTATTATTATAGATTCCCAGGCTAGCATTTTATGTACTATTGCAGATAGATGCTGCTATTGTCAGAAGTAGAATGGCTGGTTATTCACCAGAAATTAAAAATGGGTACATTCTTAAATTCTGGTTTTTAAGAAAACTGTGTATTAAAAAATTAAAATACGTTGTTAATGTGGCATAAGAATCAAGTTACAGATATCGTAAAAGTATGTTATATGCAATTGCAAACTACATAGCAAAAGGTTAAAATAATCTATCAAATTGGGGTTTCGGATGAGAAATTTCTCCACTAAAATAGAAAATATCAGATGCTGGCACCTACTAGTGAAATGTGATACTACGATTAAGTCCTAATTATACAATGAAAATTCCTAAGCAAAGGAAATGAGTTGTTTTCACAGATTCACAAAGCTGGGAGAGAAGTTATCTAATCCAATCCCCTTTTAACCTTCACTTTGCCTTCCTACAAACCAAGACGCAGAATGATAAAGTGACTTCCCCAAGATCGCACATGTGATAAGTGGCTAAATAATGATTATGAACCCAGGTTCCCTGACTATAAAGCAGTCTTTATCTCTCTGCACTACGTATAGGTGGAGAGAACTCTTTCTAGTTGAATTCAACCACCATGGCTAATTCTAGCTATAAATTAATCAAATACAAACAAAACCATTCAGGATTATTACAGTCTACATGAAGTAGAAATCAAAACTAGAGTCTCTCCTTGTCTTCATAATTCTATGGGTTCCTCTGACAGACTCAAGTTAACTTTCTTTTACACTTGGTTATTAGAATTCAATACTTGGGGCCAAAAGGCCATTATGAAACTTACAGAACAAAGGTTAGTCTTGTAGAGTGTGTTCTTCTGAAGAGGTTCTAAAGTTGAGATCAGAAAAAAAGGAGTCTGTAAAGGTATATGTAGAACCTATATTGGATTACTTGCCATCTTGGGGGGGAGAAGGGAAAAGAAGGAGGGGGAGAAAATTTGGAACTCAAAAACTTGTGGAAGTGTTGTAAACTAAAAGTAACTTTAAAAAGAAAAACAAAAAAAGGAGTTTGAATAAAGTATGAAAATATGGAGCATTTAAGAGTTGATTTAATGAAAATAATGAAACCAATGCAACACTTTGTCAATTTAACTCCTGAATCTTTTTTTTGTAAAAAGAAAGAAAAAAGAACAACTTTCCACTCTGATTTCTGAAGTGCCTAGTACTAAAGCTGACATTTTAAAAATTAAAAAGTTTCAGTAATTTACCTTTTCTAGAATTGTTTTTGAATATATATGCACATCAGAACTATCCCAGTCAATGTCTAGCAAGGTTATTGATACAAAATGAAAAACAAATGTGTAACCCTGCTCCACTCAAACCTGGGGTAGTTTCCTGAAGAAATATCTTGTAGTACTTAGTAGGTGAACCAAGGCCATTGGGGTGCCCCTCAGGAACGGCCCCAGGCTTGGAGAGAGTGGGACAACTTTTAACTTGAGAAGAGATCCAAGACAGCATTTATTAAGTGCCTACTATGAGAAAGGTGCCAGGGATACAAAGATGAAAAACAACAGTAAGTTTCTGCCCTGTATCACCTAACAATTTACAGATGCTCAACATATACTAGAGATAGCACCTTTAATCATAGCAGTGGATGGGTATAGTCTGAAAGCAGTTAGCTAGCACCCTTTATAATTAAAAACAAAACAAAATCATTTCTCCCCAAATAGCTAATGAGGTACTCTTTCTTTCCTTTCTTTCTTTTTTCCTTCCTTCCTTTCTTTCTTTCTTTTCTTTCTTTCTTCCTTTCTTCCTTCTTTCCTTCCTTCCTTCCTTCCTTCCTTCCTTCCTTCCTTCCTTCCTTCCTTCCTTCCTTTCTTTTTAGGGGTGAGGAGAGTGGGTATTCTAGCAATAAATTAAAACTACCAAGAACTAGCTTGAATTGTTTGATGTCTTTTTTATTTTCTGGTATGAAAGAAAGCAAACTTCTCTGACACTAATCTCTTTGCTATGTTGTAATTTAGATCTCTTTCCTGAAGCATACCTATGACAAATTCTCGTCTCTATGTTGGCTAAAATCACAAATCCTCCTAATTTAGAAAATCTATTTATACCTGCAAAAAAAAGCATTAAAATATATGTCCATTCTTACATGGCAGAGGAAATATACAAAGTACAAAATAATCTTCAGCCAATTTTCTATCTCATTTCCTGGGAGATTACTTTGTATACAACGGCTATTGCTTAAAATACAAATTTCCTGACATCTATTATCCTATAATATATTCTTCTATAGTGTTGTATTGATGCTTATAATATTCTTTAGCTGGTTTTTGAAAAGACTTGCCTTCCAGATTGATCCAACTATCAGATATCTAAAATTACAGACCCAATGACCTATAAGAAAATTATTTTCTAAATTCATTTAAGAATTAGATACACCCTGCTCAATTTTAACAAATGAACCAGTCAATCTCTAATTTATCATGATGTAACTTATCATAAGAGTTAACTACAGAAGGATTGTGCAATAGTTGCTATGCTTGTAGTATTTCCCGTAGTGTTGATGTCTTGGCATTTAATATTTAACCCTTGGGTGTGTTGAAATCACTCTTTTGTGAGACTAATTCTGATGATTAAAATACATTTGAAAAACATAACCTAGTTCTTTGAACTGTAGTTTTGAATTTGGTACTTTGAATTGCTCCTTCCTCAGAAATAATTATACACACTAGGATGTTAGGTGCCCAGAAATGAACAATTGCTACTATTAATATAGTCATGTTGAAATTTTCACCTTTAAAGTTTCATTTATCTTATTTGCTATTAATAATCTATGTTACTTATTCATATAAATATCTTATCTTTATCGATACAATGAAAATCTTTCTGAATATTGTATTTCAAAGATTATCCATAGGGCTAACCTTAGACAAAAGGGTGAATATGCAAAGTTTGTCTTTGGGACCTACCCTATCCTTTAATTCACTATTCTCCTGACGCCTAGAGTTTTCTCTCTGGCCTGGCTTATCCTCCCCTTCATTTAATGACTCATACTTCTACTTCTGAATGTAATGGGGGTTTGTAAAACACATGCATAGATATTTTCTGCCTGCCTTCAGTCCACCCTGTGAAAGCTTGAGAGAAGGGGTGGGAGTGCCACTTCTGGCCCTGAATATGGTCTTGCGAGAATTCCCTAATGGGCTGCTAAGCCAGAAATCAGTTTTTTAAAAAAAAAAAGGTGGCATGTCCCTCTACCTCTCTCATTTCCTCTCTGGATTCAAAACATGAGGATTATTTTGAACTGCATCCAGAGAATCCAGTGGAGGAAGGACAGCTGCCCTACCGCCCATCTGACAGTGTACACGTCTCTTGCTTAGGCCAGCCTATGTCTGGGTTAGGGTGGGATTCTCTTTTTCCTTTCCTTAAGTAGATAGCCTTGTGAAATTTCAAAAAATCTGAAAAATAGTAGTTGCAGCTATAGTACTGTCTTCCCTTGGTATAGTAAGCCACAGTGTCCACCAGAGTGGTAGTGACTGACAGTAGGGGAAATATCTGCTTTGCCAGCAGCTTTTCATCACTGGAATATTAGGACGGTTCAAGGGAAAAGTGAAATATAAAAATATCTAATTAGCAGTCCTGGATATTATATTATCTTCCAGTGAGGCTTAAATATTAGTCTCCTAGGAGGGGTTCTAATTACTGAATTCTAGCCTAGGGGTGGTGGCTCAAACCTACAGTCCCTGCTGCTGGGGAGGCTGAGGCTAATGGATCTCTTGGGCTCAGGGGTTCTGAGTTACAGGAGGGTAAGGTGATTGGAGATCTATTAAGCTCTGCATTAACATGGCGGGGGGGGGGGGTGCCCTCTGGGAGAAGGGGAGGAGAGGCAAGACAGTCCAGGAGAGACGTAGAGCAAGTCAGAGCTCTCCCACCGATCATAGTGGAACTGGGCAGTGAATGGCCCCTGCACTTCCATCCTGGGCAAGATAGGGAGACCCGGTCTTTTAAATAGAAAAAAAGTTACTGAATTCTATCAAATGGCTCTGTTCATACATGTTATGATTTTTTTAATGGTTATCAATTCTTTCCATATAGGAATAAATTCTTTTGCCCAATTCTTGTTGTTCATTGAGCACCTCTTTTCCTAGTCTTCTTTTTGGGCAGTCCCTGGAAATGAGACAAAAAAAACATGATTTCCTGGATGCTGGGATGGGGCTTTATTCAGCCAATGAGTGTGAGAATAGAAAGTTGAATCCCCCTAATTAGAGGTAAGGTTTCACCAGAGTTGAACCCCAGCAAACATCAATGACTAGATATAGAACGGAGAGTGCTGCAGGTCACCAGTCCCTGCTCTCCCAGCCGCAGCAACTTCTCTATGCTAGATGAGGTTTCCTAGGCCTGCCTACCAGGGCTCTTTCTTTTGTTTCAAAATTATGCGTTGTCTTACCCACACCATCATTCAGTCAGTGGTTAGTAGGGAAACATCAGTTGAACTTATATTCACATTAAGGTATGAATTATTGCAATTTAAGGTACTTAGATTGAAAAAGGGGTCCCTTATCATCCAAAAGAAATAATACTCTAATGCTGGAATTTCAGCAGAGATGTTTAAGGCATAAGTGGCCTCCCTGATGCCCTTCAAATTATACCAGGTCAGTTTTTTCACCCACAATGATGCCAAAGGCAAAAAAGGAAGTGGTTGTCTCTCCAAGACAGAAGCCACATGTCAAAGGCCTCGAATGCCAAGAAGGTAGTGTTTTAGCATGTCCAACATCTCAACAAAAGAAAAATCTACCTTTTGACTCTGTGGCTTCAAAGACAGCCCAAAGCCCTTCGGAAAAGTCCCTCTTGGAGTAAAAAGCTTGACCACTATGAAGTTCCCTTGATCACTGAGTCTTCAATGGAGAAGAATGAGGACAACAATACTCCAATATTCATTGTGGATATCAAGGCCAATAAACATCAGATCAAGGAGGCTGTCAAAGAGCTGAATGATATCGATTTGGCTAAGACCAAGAAAATGACCCAGTTTGATGGAGAAAAGAAGGCTCTCATTGCCAAACTATGGTGCTCTGGCTATTGCCAATAAAATTGGAATCATCTAAACCAGGGCTTCTTAAACTTTTTCTATCGTGCCCCCTTTACGCCTGAGAAATTTTTACGTGACCCTAGGTATGTAGGCTCATAAAATAAGTATGCAAATCAAACATTTACTGATAATAAATCATAAAGAAATCTATTTTAAAACAATTCTTTGGTACACATATAATTTTACCATTTATTAAAGATGAAAGCAAATGTGCATGCTAATATCGTGAATGCTGAGAATGCTGCTTCAAATAAATACGTAGTACAAAATGGCAGAAGTATGTTTGGCAAAAGTATGTTTAGGACTATTTCAGAAATTATTGGAAATTCTGTCCTAATTCCAGGTCAAAATTCATTTAATGATTTTTTTTTTAGGAAACTCAAGCTTTAAACCTGTGTTGCTTGATAACTTGGCAAATTCTTCTTGAACTTTTAATGGCAGATGACTGACATTTTTTATCTCAATTGAGTGTGCTTTATGAACCCAACTTGGTTTTTTAGAATCAAAATTCAAAGGGAAGAATTTCTGAAACTGAGTCTCCAAGCACTTCAGATGATCAATTATAACTCTTGCAATTAAATCTTTGGGAAGGTTATATTTAATTGTGAAATCATCTGTACTGTAAACATTTCTAAAGAACTATTTTCCACCTTATTCTTCCACATGTTAACTTTTTAAGTAAAACTTTCAATTTTATCTTTTAATATAAATATGTTAGAATTCTTGCCTTGAAGCAACATGTTTAAATCATTGAGTTTTTTAAAATATCTGACAAATAATAGTTTTGAAAGCCATAACTCATTATGAAAAAAATTAACAAAATAGGATTTCTGCTCAATCAAAAATATAACAAAGTTTATCTTTCAATTCAATAATCTGTTTAAACTTCACCCTCTTGAGAGCCACCTTACCTCTGCATGTAGTAATAAACTTTTGTAATCGGAATCCATGTCTTTCCAAAGGTTTGAAAACAAATGACTATTACAAGCATAACATTTAATGAAGTTAATGATTTTGATAGTATCTACAAAGCACTTCTAACTCTGGTGGTATTTTTTTGGCTACAAGTGCATCCCAATGGATCATGCAGTAAGTAAAAGTGATATGTTCACTGCAGCAGCTTTAACTTTTGCTACAACTCCAACATTCTTGCCCATCATTTCTCTAGCACTGTCTGTCTGTACAGACTCTAATGCAATTTTTCCACTGTAAATCTTCATTTGTGAAAAATTCATCGACTTTAAGACATATATCTTCCCCTCCTATGTGCCCTTCCAAAGGGTAACAAAACAGTAATTCCTTATATATGTTTCCTTCATAAACATATCTTACATAAAGTAACAACTGTGCCATGTTAGAAATTATCAGTTGTTTCATCTAACTGAATTGCAAACTTTGGGCTGCCCTTAAGCCTGGTAACAAGATGCTGGAATTGGTCATTACTAATTTCAGAAATTCTTTTGAAAACAGTAAAGTAAAGAAATTTTACAAATTTCATTCCCATAATTTTTCCCATAAACTATTTCTGACATTTTAATAGCAGCAGGTAACACAAGATCTTCTCCTATTGTGTAGAGTTTTTTAGCTTTTGCAATGAAATAAGTTTTGTTTTGTAAGTTTTGTAAGATTCAATGAAATAAGTTTTGTTTTGTAAGATTCAAGTCAATACTTTTTATTGACAATAACAAATTTCTCAAAACATTATCTTTCTTTACTTAAAGATTTTAAGTCACTCAAAATATTCCTTTGGTTTATTGAAATATGCTGCATGCTTGCTATTAATATGTCATTTTAGTTTGGCTGGTTTCATGCTCCCTGCAGCCAAAACTTCATTACAAATTAAGCAAAGAGGTTTTGCCACACCATTATCATTAATAGAAGCAAATCTATATTGCAAAAATGATTCAATGTATTTTCTTTTTCTTGTCAATTTAGGTATGCTACAACCTGGTAGGGAAGAGTCTGCTGTGTTGTCATCAGTATTTTTATCTCTTCTGTCTAAATTCTCGCACTTATCCATAACCAAAAAATATTTTTGTCCCAAAATATAAATAATTTCTCAAATAAAGACTAGCTTTAGTGAATGAAATTACATTTGTTTGTGCTTAATTTAAAAATTTGATGTTCACACTTACATACTACAGTGGTGATGGTAAAGAAATATTATTAAAGGGCTTTTGTCTTTACTTGCTGCAATTAAACACTTATGTTTCTGTAAAAGAAGGAGATAACAGCAATTTTTAAAATCAAACATTCTAAAATAATGCAATCCAAAGGTATATTAATTTGATACTTACATGCTGAGGAATGATGGTAAGAAAATATTAAAAGTCTTTACTTTCCATAATTAAACTATTATGTTTTTGTAATTGCAGAAAACTTTGTATGTACAGTAAAAACACTGCAATTCATAACATTCAATCTGAGCTGAGATATTTTTGGCAGCATTTGTTGGCATTGTATAGCGTGATGGCATGCAGCAGTTTAAAGTGCATATGTTGTATGTTCAGAACAAAGGCTTCAGTGAAGTTGCACAATGCAACACATGGGCAATCACTGCTGGAAACACCTCAAATTCATTACATGTTTGACTTTGAATTAATTTTTGGCTGTTGTGCATTCAGAAACCTTTTACTGTTGCCAAACTTTTCATGATCCCCACACTCAATTATACGACCTCATATGTGGTCATGACCTGCAGTTTAAGAAGCACTGATCTAAACTATAACCTATTAACCTGGTTTGTAAATAATAAAGGTTTCCAGCCTATGTATTAAAAATAAATAAATAAACCAGGGCAGTCACCTTCTCCACTTGGATATAAGACCCATCTTTCAACATATATGGTTGATTTACTGTTTCCTTTCCTTTCCTTTATTATATTTTGAACAGCATTTCAACTACAACCTTGACTGGTGAATGAGCCACATGGCTGAAAAATGAAAGCTAATTTAAAAAACAAACAAATCAACAACCTTACCCAAGGGAAAGGTGTAAACCTAAAGTCATCATAGCTAGAAGCAAGAATCTGGATTGAAAAGAAAAGCAGGGAGACATTTTAATTTAAGTACTGAACTAGGACTCAGAAAAGCTGGGATCCAATCCTTGCTCTGCCACTTATTAGCTGAAGGACTGCATGACCCTCATTTCAAAGACAACATTTGTACAACGATTGTAATTATTCTCCTCCTTGTACTGTGGGGCTCAAACAAGTACTGGATATGAAAACGCTTTGTAAACTGTAACGGACTATACAAATGTGAGGTATTATTCTGATCACCACAGATTTTCATGCTATCTTATTTTGCACATCCTAATTCAAACTCTTGGGCAACTAGGTGGCTCAATAGGTAGCGCAAAGGGCCCAGAGTCAGTAAGACCTGAGTTCAAAGCTAGTCATATACTTGCTAGCTGTGTGACCCTAGGCAAGTCACTTAACCCTGTTTGCCTCAGTTTTCTCTGTAAAATGAGTATCTTTGCCAAGAAAACCTCAAATGGAGTCACAAAGAATTGGACACAACTGAAACAATCTAAAATATGGTCTATTTAAAAGTTCCCATTTTTGTGTCATGTTGCTTTATGTTTTATTTTTAACTGTACATAGCTCTTTAATAATTTTTTAGAAATGGATGAAAACAAATACATTGAAACACGAAGACTAGGTGTCTCAAGCCATACCCCCTTTTGGACACTGAACACTCAAAGCATCACAGTTCCCATGCTCGAATTCAAACCCCTCATTCCTGCAGCTCCAAGAAATAGAAGATTTCAGCCACTAACACAGTCCTTCTGCTATGCTAGAGGTTCTTACTTGATTGTGCAGAACCGTTATTACTTAACTGTCTTCACTTCGGTACCCTACCTATACTCTCTACTCTGTTAGCTGTAATGGCTGCTGATTGCCCAGATCCGGACATGCCTCTCACTTCTCACTGGGCTCACTAGGCATTCACTCCTGGGCCAATGGATGCCACTAACATCAAGGTTAAATAATGTCTGGCCTCAAATTTCTCTTTCTGCGATTATTGCCATTTTGTCTCTCTATTAACCTTAACTAAAGTTAGTACCTACTGACATCCAGGTCATTTTCTTGGCACCTTTTCACCTAGATGACTATCCTATTGGCCCCATTTTTCACTCATCACCTGCTCCAGGTTTGGCACATATGAATGTATATTTAACTCAGGGTCATACTTGGCATATTTGCATAAGACTCTCATCATTAGTAGAGAGAATCATTAATCCATTGGTCAGAAATCCATGTCTATGTTGAGTGACAGAGTTGGTAGAGCTTGGGAGAGATTTCTTTCTTTTTAAAAAATGTTTATGATACCTTTTGTTTTAATATCAATTATATTTCTTCCAGTATCTTTTCCCTTTACCCCTCTTCCAGACAGCTACCCTTTATAAAACTATTTTAAAGGAAAAAAAAAACAAGAAAAAGAGAAAGAAAAAATAAGCAAAACTAATCAATGCATTAAAAAGGTCTGAAAATCTATGCAATGATCCATACTCATGGACCTGTTACCTCTTCAGAGAAGAGGAAGGAGATATCTTCTATCTCTTCTTTGGGGCCATGCTTATTCTTTGTAATTTTCTAACACACTTTTCCTTTTTCTGTGGTCATCCTTCTTTCAATTTACATTGTTGTAGGAGAGATGTCTTCTGGCTTCTAGCTTCAAATGAAGAAACAAGGCCTCTTCAAGGAAAGATCCCTGAAAGGAAAGAAAAACTGGGAAGAAGCAAACATGTAGAGGAGATGATGCCTCAACAAGTTCCTGATTTACAGCTTGCTACATTAGAGATTTTAGGGAATGTTGCATAGGGTAGATTGAGGTATCTCTGTTACTCCCCAAAAGAGAGCTCACTTACTTTCTATACTGTCTATTACATTCTAATCTTTATAACTTCTGTGATTTGTTGCTTTCAGCTTGGATAAAGAAATTTATTTGATATTCACTAGTTGTGATGGTCTTTATGTAACTGAGATTTGATGGGAAGGGAATCAAATCTTTGAATTTGGAGTGCTTGGAGTACTACTCCCCCATTAAGGGCTGGTGACCAGGAAAGTGCCTTGAACTTAAAAATCATTTCCTGTCATAATACTGGGTGGGGGCGGCAAGAAGATAAAATTCTAGTTTGACATCCCTTCTTTCGGGAAGGAAGGAAGGAAAGAAGGAAGGAAATAAGCATTTATTAAGAGCTTACAATGTGCCAGGCATTGTAGTACATGCTTTACAAATAGTATCTCATTTGATCCTCACAGCAAACCTATGAAGTAGACCCTATTATTATCCTTATTTGCAGTTGAGGCAAATGAGGTAAAAGTTAAATGACTTGTCCAGCATCACACAGCTAGTAAGTGTTAGAAGTCAAATCTGAACTCAGGTTCTAAGCTTTCTACAAGTAATTAATCTATAATGGTGGCATTTAAGACATCAGAATAGGGCTGTGAGACATTTGGGATAATAAAAATAATAGGTGGCATTTACACAGTACTTGAAGGTTTGCAATACACTTTACAAATATTAACTTTTATCCTCCAACAAACCTGAGAGGTAGGTCCTATTTTTATCCTCATTTTACAAGTAAGGAAAATGAGGCAAACAAGTTAAATGATTTGGCCAAAGTCACATAGCTATAAAGTGTCTGTGGCAAGTTTGAACTCAAGCCTGACTCCAGGTCCAGCACTTACCCATTGTGTCACCTCACTGCCTCCAATTTTGGGTTAGAAAGGCCTTTCCTGTGATCCTCAAATCACACACACACTATCAATTTAGATCTGGAAGAGGTCCCACTGGTCTAGGATCATTTTTATTAATGAATATGTCCTTAGAGGCCATCTAGTCCAAGGCCTTCATTGTACAGATATGGAAATTTAGCCCCAGAAAACTTACTATGACTTTTCCAGTGTCACACAGGTGGTTAAGTAACAGAACTAGGTTTCAGGCTATCTGGCTCTAAATCCAGCACCCTTTCTTCATGCCAGGTTCAGCTCAGATGCCATCTTTGCTGGGAAGACTTGATTCCCCTGCTGCCACCCAGTTAAATATAAGTTTGTTGAAGAAAAGAATTGTTTAATTTTGTCTGCCTATCTCCACCACCTGCTTACACAGTGCTTTTGGCTTAAGGAACATTTCTTAAATGAAAAATGATAGCTTCTATATAGAGAGTGTTAAGGCTTGCAAATCATTTTACATAAATTATCTCATATATTACTCCCATTTTACAGATAAGGAAACTGAAAGAGGTTAAGTAACACTAGGAATCACACAATTACAAAGTGTCTGAGGTCTTCTAGAGCTCTATCCACTCAGCCACTTGGCAACTGAACTCTGCTAAAAGTTTAATTAAAAAAAAAAAAGACAAAAAAACCCAGCTCTTCCTCTCTCCCTCCCCAACAACCTAATAGAATAGAAGCCGGCTTCAGGATTGGTTTTCCTCTGACAGCTGGAAAAGGATCTCCACGCTGCCACATGTAAGTGAAGTTAATCGAGTCCAGTCTCCAGAAACACTACAAGGAGCCCCAGACCACTCTAGGCCAACTGCATGGGTGGGAAGGCATTTCCTCATCTGAAAGCTCCCTAATAAATTCTAGGTTCTGTCCTTATCCCCTGTAGAACCTTCAGACTCGAGGCCACAGGTGGCCCTTTTAGGTCCTCAAGTGCGGCCCTTTGACCCAATCCAATTTGTTCTGTGAAGTTTGGATTCAGTCAAAAAAGCCGACCCCAAGGACCTCGAAGGCCACAAGTGGCCTCGAGGCCACAGGCTCCCCACCTCTGCTATAGGCAGACTTGGAGCGGAAAAAGAAAACAAACTAGGGAAAGATCACAGAGGCGCGGCGCAGTCGGGGAGCAGAGGGGCGGAGGCGCGCTAAGCTAGGCGAAGCTCCGATCGGTTACTTTCCCCAGTTTCTGCCCGTCGCTCTCCTCCACGCGAGAGCGCTGAGCCGCTTAGATCTCGGCGTTCGTCCAGGGGGCGGGGCCGATGAGCGCCTCGCCCCTCCCTCCTCCCGCCCCCTCAGGATTCCGCGGCTCCGCAGGGTGGTCTCTCGAGGCCCCGCCCCCTCCCCACCTGGGCGCCGATATCCCGGGGCGGGGACCACTCCCTCGGCTCTCTCGGGACTGTAGGATCGCATCCCCCACCCGCCTCTTCCGCGCCAACTCAGCGTGCTGACGTTCTACGCTCCAGGTACTTTCCCGGCCGCAAGCAGCTGGTGTTCGGCGTTGTAGCTGGGGGTTGAAAGAGGGGGGAGAGGGAAGGAGGAGAAAGCAGGGAAAGCGGATCGCGCATGCGTTAGGCGGCCGCCGCCGGGGAGACGAGTGCGACTCGCACTCGGCTGTTACAGCGAGGACGGGGCATGTGCCTCTCCGGTCGCGGCGGCTCTATTCGCCCCAGGTCTCGCCCGCCACCATGTCCGTCACCATCGAGCGGGAGTTTGAGGAGGTGGATGCTGAGAACCGGTGGCAGCCCATGTACTTGGTGAGTCTTAGGGGTTAATGTGGCGACCGACGCCGCCTACTCTGAAGGGTCAGGGCTCGGGCTGTCCCTCAAGCCTCCCGTTCCCTCCCTCTTTTCTCCCCTCGCTAGGCGGAAGTGACCGAGCCGAGGCGCGCGGGCTGTCCGGACACTGGCGTTCAGGTGCGCGCTCCGAGTGCGGGGCGGCGGCGAAGCGCGCCTGCGCCCACGATTTCTTTTCTCTCAATAAATAAATAAATTTAAAGTAGTATACTCTTTTGTACGCAGGCGCAGAGGTGGTTCGTGAGGCCGAGGCGGGGCCTACAGCGGCCTCTAGTGGTGGGTTGGAACTAGCTTGCTTTGGTTCGTTTGGTTCGGCCTGGCACTAAACCCCTGGGAGGCGCTTTGGGGTGGGGAGGCTGGCATTGCCCGTGCCATAGCTACGCCGCATGCACATGGTCACAGAAGTCCAAATGATGTAGCTTCTCGCTCTCACCCCCCCCCCCCATTACTCTTAAATTACATCTCTCCACACCCTGCCTTCTGAGTGGGAGCAGCAAAGAGGGCCTGTGGAATCGGTCTTTATTCCATAGCCCCGTAGTTCAGGCAAAACAAGTCAGGAGATGAAGTTGGGTGGTTTTTTGGTTTTGTTTTTATGTTGCATCCCGTGTGGGTGTCAGATGGGTGAGATGTGACCTCCATATGGCACTTGAAAAGGTTATGAAAAACCAGGTTAGTCGCAGTGCTTCCTTCACTTGTGAATGTATCTGCAGTCTATATGATTCCCATAGAGGCTACTTGACCCTCAGGCTCTAAACACGGTAGCTATTTCAAAAATGAACTCTGGTCCAAATGGAATTGACTTCACTTCCGTTTGTTTTGCATTAACTATAATGCATTTAGTGTAGTTAGAGTTTTCCAAACTTGGAGCGGTTGGTGGATGTTGCTGGAGGGATGAAACAAACTTATCTGAGTGCGAGGGGTGTGTGTGTTTGTGTGTGTTTTAATGCAATGAATGAATGAAGAAGCATTTTTCATTTCAGTAAGTACTTACTGTGTGCAAAGCACTGGGCTAAGCATTAGGAATACCAGTAGAAAAGTGCTCACATTTTAATGTAGGAGAGGACATATATAGGAAGTTGTAGCTGCAAAGTAAGGTGGAGAGGTACCATAGTCCTTAGGGTTCAGTGGCAAAGCAGATAATGTTTTATTTTTAATGTCATTTTCACTAACAAAATCATATCAGCATATGATATCGAACCATTTCATAGTTTCAGGGACTGTGGTGGAAAGAACTGTCTTTTCAGCGTCTTTAGTAGCTGTGGTGCAGTACCCACCAAAGCAGTTGACAGACCACGTCTTTGAAGGGTGGGGAGATGGGGTTGCTTCTCAGAAAGATGTCTTAGGGCCTGGGCTGGAAGCAAGACCTATGATCTGGGAGATGTTTTTGAGGCATTTTGTATATATGGGGGGATTAACTTAAATGATGCACAGTACCTCTTAAGTCAAGTAAAACTACAGTTCATCTTTATCCAAGTTTCTATTCTCAACTGGACAAAAATTTGTAAAATAAGTATATGCAAGGCTCTGAGGAATACAAAGATAAGAAATAAAACAGTTCCTGCCTTCCCTGCACTGACTGATGAGGGATGCACACAGATCATACACATTAGAAAATAACTAAGTACTGGAAAGGGTGAACAATGGCCAAAAGATTCAATGTAGAGAGGAGAAATCTTTTAAAACGTTTAGTTTTAACCCAAAATATGGCTTAATCAGACATGAGACAAGAGACATGAGACAAATTTTATGGATTTACTCTGTGCCATAATATATCATCATCATAGATCTATAGAACTTGTATAGGAGAATTCCATTTTAAAAAATTTCCTGCGTAACTAGTTGATTTTTCTTCATTCCTATTCTGTTAGAAGTAACAATACATAATAGCTCATTTCCGTATGTCACTGTAAGATTTACAGGTGTGTTATAATAGTAGAAAGGCAGCTAGGTGGCACAATGGATGAGTCTGTCTGGAGTCAGGAAGACTCATCTGGCCTTAGGCATCTAGTAGGTATGTGACCCTAGGCAAGTCACTTAATCCTGTTTACCTCAGTTTCCTCTTCTGTAAAATGAGGCAAAGAAGGAAATGGCAAACCGTTTGCTCCACTATCTTTGCGAAGAAAACCCCAGATTCAGTCACATGGAGTCAGACACAATTGAAAAAACAATATAGTAGTAAGAGTGCTGGTTTGGAGTCAGAGGACTTGGATTCAAATTCTGTCTCTTACTTGCTACCTCTATAACTTTAGGCAAATCACTTTACCTCTGGGTCACATTTTTTCATCCACAAAATGAGATTGGTCTAGATGACTTCTGAGGTCCCTTTCAGTATTAAATCCATGAGCTTAAATGAAAGCAAGACACAGAAGAAAGACTTGCTGGTAGTCAGTCCAGAGCTAGAACTTGAACCCTTCTTTCCACTATGCCAGGCAGAGGTTTTTAACACCCTACTTCACATAAGTGTAGTGTGTTTGATTGGAAATAATGACTTTTAAAAAATGCTTCTGATGATAAATTCTTTAATCATGGAAAGCCTTAAGTAAACTTAGGTGGATTCCACTGAGAATTCTAGTATGAGGTGCCTGCCAACTGTATTTCCTTAAGTTATATTCAATTCAGCAGAGGTAACTGCTTCCAATATGCTTCTTGACACCAGCATGCAAATTTGAGATAGTATGTATGGGTAATGCTCAAGAGTTTATCTAAATCTATTGAGAATTAACTTGGCTGATACAAAACAGTAGATAGTCTTTAATTTTATGAATTTACTCCTAATGTATCATCATCATAGACCTATAGAAAGAACATAAAAGAACTTGGGATTTAGTAGGGGAAGATAAAACGTGTTCATGAGTATAATCCAAGTTGTAATATAACTCATGAGAGAGGTCCATGACTGCAGAATGTCATGAGAATTTTGATGATTGAGGTATACGTTTTAGCTGAGGTGAAACTAGGGTTCATGGAGAAGTTGGTACCTGAATTGGTTCTTGAAGGAGGGAAAGAATTTTAGCAGGCAGAAATTGGAAGTAATGGGATACATTGTAGGAATGTAAAAGGAGGTGGTGAGTTTAGATTTTCTAAATCAGTTTGTCCTTGAAATACATTTGGGCTTCTACTGTATTGATGGAATGCATACATGACTGGTTTGAGGAACTTAATTAATTAATACCTCCAGAATTAAGGGAGTTGAAAAAATATTGAAACTCAGTAGAGGAATCTTGGTCTACTGTCATGCTAAAAAAAAGTACAACTTTTTGGGCATAATTTCACATTTTTGAAGGAATCAAGGAATTGAATTAGCAGAATTGAAGTTTCTCAATATCTATTAGCATAATTTGCATTAACAGGATTATAAAGAGTACAATTTAAAAACATTGGAAATTAGCTTTAAGGCTTCTTTCAGGTCTGAGTTTATGACTTTGCTCTAAATCAGAGGTTTTTAACCTTTTGTGTGTCATGCACCCTTTTGTCAGTCTAGTAAACCTGTTGGTTCCCTCCTCACAGTGATGTTTTTAAATAATTGAAGGGAATGCTAAATTTCAGTTACAGAGTGATGAAAATAAAGATTTTTTTTTTACCATCCAAGTTCATGGACCTCTTGGGTTAATAACTTTTTTCATCAATCCCATTTCAATTCCTTTTCTTCTTCCATTCCATGTTAGGCAGCAGTTCAATAGCTTGTTGATTCTGGTTTAGTTAGCTTGACAAACATTTGGTTGAAAGTACTACTATTAGTCTCTTGAAGGCATCAGAGGAGTACTTTGAAACAGTATTCAGAGTCATTTCCTCTCTAACCTTTTCCAGACACAGCTAACTGTACTATATTAGGCTGGGGTATTAGAAGGAATAAGAATACATATGAGGTTTTGTGAGACTGGAGAAGAGAAGCGAGAAAAGGGAAATGAGAAAAACTCACTCAGTGATTGAAGGTATAGAAAAATGAGTAGCTTTATCTAAAATAACCCATTCAACTATTAATTGATTAAGTCTAGTCAGCAAGTGTTAAGAGTTTACCGTATGCCAGGCATGGGCATACAAAGAAGGTCAAAAACAGTTCCTGCCTTCAAGGAGTTCATATTTTAATGGGGAAGACAACATGTAAATAATTATGTACATATAAGATATATACAGTGCAAATTGGAGGTAATCTCCAAGGAAAAGCTCTATTATTGAGAGAGAACAGAGGGGTTTCTTGAAGAAGGTAGGGTCTTATCTGAAACTTGAAGGAAGCTAGGGAAACCTGGGTGGAGATTAGAGAGTGTTTCCTAAAGGGGGAATGGCCAATGAAAGTGCCCAGAGACGGGAGATTAGAGTGTTATATGCAAGGAACAGCAAGGAGGCTAGTGTCACCGGATGGAAGAGGAGGTAGGGTGAGTAGTGCAGAGGGTAGAGATGAAGGCCTTTATATTAGATCCTGGAAGTAACAGGGAGCAAGTGAAATTGAATCACTTGGGAAAGGGAGTGTGTGCAGTGGGTGAAAGAGAGAAATGGAAACATAAAATTATGCTTTAGGAATATCATTCTGACAGCAGAGTGGAGGATGGATTGGAGAGACTTGAGGGCAGGGAGACCAGACAGCAGACCACTGCAACAGTCAAAATGTGAGGTGATTAGGGTCTGTTTCAGTATCACAAGATAGAATTGCTAGGATTTGGTAACAGATTGATTAGGTGGGATTAGCAAGAGTGAGGACTACAGAATGAGGTTGTGAGCCTGGGTGACCAGGAGGATGGTGGTGTCTTCCACAGTAATGGGGAAGTTAGTAAAAGGAGAGGGTTTGGGGGGAGGAAAAAGATGAATTCAGTGATAATGCACATTTTTATTCAATAGTATATCTTAGTATTTGTCCCCACAGGTCCATAAAGATTTGTTGAATTAATATGAAAGTAGAGTTGACAAGTTCTTCCTTCCCTGCCAAAAGCATCTTCTGCACACATTATGACAATTAGAGATACATTTAAAGATATAACAAATTCTGTGTTTAAATATACCACTGTCCTCCCCTGTCCCGGTTCCTCTCCCCGCCTCCCCAATTAAGCCTATTAATTATTCTCAATTTAGGGTCAATTACTTTTATAAGATTGCTTTCCTTCTATAAATAACTACTCATTGAGGTCAGTAGTACTGAAGGGATTGGAATTTTGATTGGGCGGCATAGTTTTGGAGTTTGGGGTGCCCTAGTCAGAGATTTGCCTTTGCTTTGTGTTTTCTAGGTTGCTGTGGTACACAGGTAGAAATCTTAATTTTAGTGTAAGGAAGAGAGTGGGGGTGCAGGTGACATGGTTTGCAGATAATCTGAAAGTGACTGTTTTCTATTAGACACCATAGTCTTTAGTTCCTCCTATGTCCATTTAGCCCTAGCCTCCCCAGTGGAATCCCTGACAGTAATAAGGATAGCTGACTTTTGTATAAGTGCTTTAAATTTTGCAAAATATTTTGCATACATTCACTTACTTAAAAAAGTAAACATTTGTTAAGTGACTACTATGTGCCTGGTTCTGTGCTAGCAACTGAGGATACAGATACAAAGAATGAAACAGTCCTCCCTTACAATAAGCTTGTATCTAATGAGGGAAAAAAGTACACATAAAAATATACAGCATAAATAGAAAGTTAGCAAATACAAATATATACAAAATGCAAGGTAGTTTGGGAAGGAGGACACTAGCATTTGGAGGTATGGGGAGTAGCTTCATGCAGAAAATGGTAACTGAGCCTCATCCTAAAGCAAGAGAGCATCTCTGAAACTGAGAGGAGGAGGACGGCATTCTCAACTTGGGGGTTGGCTAATGCAAGGCCCAGAGACAGATGGAGTGAAAGCAACAGAAAGGCCAGATCAGTGAGAGTGCAGTGTGGGAAGGGGAAGTAATGTTAACTGGGGTGGGAAATACAGGTTGGGGTCAGGTTGTAAAGGGTTTTAAAAGCTAAATAAGAGAGTTTATATTTTGTCTTAGAGGCAATAGGAAGCCAGTGGAGTTGGTTGACTTAAGGGAGTCATACATATATCATATCTGCACTTAAAAAAGTGGTGTTGGCTGTCTTTGGAGGGTGACTTGGAAGGGATAGAGACTTGAGGCAGGGAGTCCAATTAGGAGGCTTGTTGGAAGAATCTAGGCAAGAGATAAAGAAGGCTTCAATTGTAGCTGTGTGAGTGGAGAAAAGGGGCTGGATGCTAGAAATGTTATTTAAACCTTACAACAACCTATTGAAGTAAATGCTACAGATATGACTTAGTCACATAGCAAGTAAGTGTCAACAGCAGGATGCAAGCCTAGGTCTTACTACCTCCACACCCACACTGTGATCACTAGATACTACCACTTTTCTTTATCTAACTTTTTTTTATTACTTCAGTGAATCCCCGTTTTTCTTTGATTTGAATGAAGCAGTAGTTAAAATGTCTAGGCGTAATGTACCTTTGGGATCAAAATAATCTAGTCCTCAGATTTTTAGGTTCAGAAATTTATTTTCTGTATAACCCTAGGAAATCGATTCACACTAAACAAATACAGCATACTATTCATAAAGTCATTTTATTAATTTAAGTACTTAAAAGATCTGATTTTTGTGGGCTTTCATTGACAAAGATTTAAACCTCTCTACAACTTGGATTAGATGGCCTTGCTCACAGCTACTATGATCAAAAAAATTTAGTACCTTGCATCCTTGTGGTAAGACTTGTAATTTTTAAAGAGAAGTATTGCAAAAAGGACCAGACATTTGTATAGTATGAACTAACGAGTGCATCCTTTTCTTTATAGGGAACCTAATTGGTGAACTAAATCAATATCAGAAGACTGCTTGGCAAATGTAGAATCAGAGCAAAGGGAATTGAAAAGTGTAAAGGGAATTGAGTGGCTCTTCTTCCTGGCATCCTTGCTGTTTTTGTAGAATGGTCAGGACGCTCGTTAGCCCAGACAGTGCTGGGGGAACACTGACTTATTTAATTCAACTTTTTTCTTTTTTACAATCCATCAGAATCATCATTCTTGTTTTTGTTGTCATTGCACCATCTCTTTACTTTTCATTTGAGCATACAGATAATATATTACTCCTAAATTAATAGGTAGTTTTTTACTGGCTGCATTTTAATTTAGTTGTTTCTTGATGACACCTAGATTGTTAGCTAAATTTTATCGGAAATGAGAACCTCCAAATCATCCACATTACTTCTTGATATATCCCCTGAAAATAGCCAGGCTTCTTGAATTTTTGACATGGGTTTGGGAAGATGTGAACTTGAATCCTGCCTTTGACAGGACAAGTTACTAAACCTCTAGAAAGCCCAGTTTTCTCATCAGTAAAATGAGGATGATGATACCATAGTCCTTGCCTCATAGGGTTGTGAATTTCAAATGAAATAGGGTATGTAAAGCTATTTGCAAACTTTCAAGTGTCATGTCACCTGCCATTGTTTAGTCATGTCTAACTCTTCTGGACCCCATATGGATTTTTCTTGGCAAAAGTAAATTATTTTTACTGCCATAGTAAATTATTATTATTGGAAGTTGAATCTCAGGAAAGTGTGTGTTAAGTGTGCGATTAAGTGTGTGTGCGAACCACCATTCAGGATGTTGGAATAGATAAAAGATTAAATTAGAAATGGTCCCTGTCCTTATGGAGCAAGTGGTATTTCTTGAGAACATTTTGTCCTTTTGTTAAACTCGAGCCCTGATTTTAGAGTCCGTCTTAGGGAATTGTAACCCTCTGCCTATTGACTGAATGAAAGCAAGGAAGGGAAAACTTTTCTACTTACTGCAGAAATTACCTGAATAGCGAAGTCATGCATGACCAGCAGCTGGAAGACTTGGGAAATTTGTAGACATGAGAAGAAAGAGCATGTCAAAGAGAAGAGAGTAGAAATTAGCAGAGTATGACGATCTAGGAGAGGTATCAAAGGTACAGCTATTCTTCTAGTCTCCCAGGTTTGTAACCTTGCATTATCCTTGACTCCTCACTCTACCTCACCCCGTATTTCAACTCAGATGATGAGTCTTGACATTTCTACCTTTACAATGTCTCATATACAGTTTTGGCCACCACCTTAGTTCAGATCTTCCTCACTTGCCTAGTCTATTTCAGTATTATCTGGATAGCTCTCCCTGCATCAAATCTCTGCATTCCAATCCATCTTCCACATTGCTGCTAAAGTGATTTTTCTTAAGTACAATTCTAACAATACCACTTCCCTACTCAGTAAACTAGAGTGCAATATCCGCATTCAAAAAAGAAGTCACATTCAAAATAATTAGAAAATGTATAAAAACAATTAAGAGCTAATCAGTGAAGACACACTTAAGACACACACACATATAAAACATTCTTTCAGGAAATTAAGATTGATTTAATGGGGCAGCTAGGTGGTGCAGTGAGTAGAGCATGGGCCTTGGAGTCAGGAGGACCCACTTCAAATTTGATCTCAGACACTTGACACACTTACTAGCTGTGTGACCTTGGGCAAGTCACTTAACCCCAATTGCCCTGCCCAAAACAAACAAAAGATTGATTTAAATAATTGGAGGTATTTTCATTGCTCATAATTGGGCCATGTCAGTATAATACAAATGCAGCCTATATTGTTACAGTTTTAGTACCATACTAGTCATGTTGCCAAAGGGTTACTTTAAAGTTCAAGATAGAACAACAGAATTCATTTGAAAGAATAAAAGTTTTAGAGCCAAGGGTTCTTAACCAGAGGCCTATAAACTGTCTTTTAAAAAAATGGTAACTGAAAATTTGATAAGCAGAAGGCAAGAGCCTTCACCAGTTTTAAAGGGGTCCATAACAAAAACAAATTTCTGGTCTAGAATCTCAAGGTAAATAATTTTTAAAAGTAGGACTGAAGGGAAAACAGCTTTTCTAGACCTCAAATTATACTATAAAGTCATGGTCATGAAAGCTTTTTGCAATGCATTAAAAACCAGTTTAAATTATGATGAATCAGAAAAGAATTCAGTAATCCCTTGTTCAATAATCATGAGAAGATATATTAACTTGGAAGAAATCTATATTTGGTAAAAACTCCTAGGAATTGGATAGTTTGTTGGAAATGAGATTTAGAAAAACATCCTGTTGCAGTTTAATATTTAACAATCAATAAGCACTTACTACTACTACTACTACTACTACTACTACTACTACCACCACCACCACCACCACCACTACCACTACCACACACTACACACGCTAGTGTTAGCTGCTTTGAATCCGAAGTCAAAACCGAAATCGTCCCTGCCCTCAAGGATCATACATTTTATAGGGAGAGACATACACACATGCAAATATTTATATCTATATCTGTCTGTCTAATAAGGTAATTTTTAGGAGGAGAGGCATTAGCTGAGTGAATCAAGACATGCCTCGTGTAGGTGATACTTGAGCAAATCTTTGAAGGAAGTTGGAGATCCTGAGGTAGAGGTGAAGGAATGTGGGACAGCCTTTGCAAAGTCATGAAGATAGGAAATGGAATGTCACATGTGCTATGGGTGGTTCATAAAGTATGTAAAGAGAAATAATGTATAATAAACCTGAAAACACAGGTTAGAGCCATATTGTGAAAGACTTTAAATGTTAAACAGGAGTTTCTACTTGATTTTAGAAGCAGTGGGGAGCCATTGGATCTTTTTTGGGTAGGAGAATAACATGAGCAAACCTTTGTTTTAGAATTATCAACTTCTTGACTGTACTGAGGATAGATTACAGGAGGAAGTGACTGAAGGCAGTGGATAGGATTTGAGTCTATTAGAGTAGTCCAGGTAAGAGATGAAGGCCTAAACTAGGGTAGTGGAGGTGTAATCAGGGTAGTTAATGTGGGCCATGGATAACACGAAGATTGCACAACTGGTTGATTGGAGAAGGCATAGATTTTGAGGGAAAATAATGATTTCTGATTTGTTGAATTTGAGGTGCCAATGGCCCATCCAATGGGAAGGGTCCAGTAAGCAGTTAATGATTCAGAACTGGAGCTCAGGAAAGGTGTGGGTATATGGATTGTAGATGTGAGAGTGATCTGCATAGAGATGATAACTGAATCCATTGATGAGGTCACCAAGATACAGTGTTATAGACTGGATCCATTACAGATTTGTTACATAACCTTAACTGGGTCCTCACTGCCGCAAGGCAATCCTTTTAAATCTCCCTAATTAACTCACTCCCCCACTCAGTGCAGTAAAACTCTTCAAAGTTTTTTGAACTCTTGTTCTTGTTCTTGTTCTCATCTTTATAGGTTTTCCAAACACTACTCTTTCCTGGTTTTCCTCCTCAGCTTTCTTTGCTTTTTGTCCAGATTGTGCCTGCTAACCTGGGTGTCCCCCAGGGCCCTGTCCTGAACCCTTTTTCTTCTCCTTCTATACTGTTTTACTTAGTGGTCTCATCAGCCATCATGATTCTCAAACCTGTTTCTCCACCCTAAACTTTCTGCTGACCTCCAGTCTCACATCTCCAAATGCCTATTAAACATTATAAATTGGTTGTCTCATAAACTCCTTAAACTCATTGTGTCCACAGTTGAACTCAATAGCTTGACTGTCAAGCCCTCCCCACTTCCAAACATCCCTATTACTGTTGAGGGTACCACCAGTCTCCTGGGCTTGACACCTAGGTGTCACCTTCAGTTCTTCACTCTCTCCCTCCCCATAATCTAACCTTTTAACAAGGCCTGTCAATTTTACTTAAATGACATTTCTCACATATGCTCCCTTTCTCTCCTCTGACATTGTCATCACCCTGGTACAGGTTTTCATCACCTCATGCCTGGACGATTGCAGTAGCCTTCTGGTTGGTCTGCCTGCCACAAGTCTCTTCCCCACTCCACTCATGCTACACTTAGCTGTCAAATTGATCATCCTAAAGTGCCCCTCCTGTTACCACCTCCTGTTCAGTGAACTCAGTGGCTCCTGTCACCTCCAGGACCAAATGCAAAATCCTTTGGCCTTCAAAGACTGCCCCTTCCCTGCTTCCCCTCCACCTTTCCAGTCTTCTTATACCCTATACCATACCATATTCTTTGCAATCCAGTGACACTGGCCTTCTTGCTGTTCTTGAAAAAGACACCGCATGTACTGACAGGAGGATAACTGGCTATACCTCATACCTGGAACTCTGCCTCCTGCTTCCCTCACTTTCCTTCAAATCCCAGCTAAAATCCTACTTTCTACAGGAAGCCGTTCCTGATCCCTCTTTAAAATTCTAGTGCCTTTTCTCTGTTCATTAGTTCCAATTTATTTTGTATATAGTTGTCTGTATGTTATTAGAATATAAACTCCTTGAGGGCAGGGACTATCTTTTGCTTTTTCTTTGTATCCCCAGTGCTTAGCAGTGCCCAGCACATAGTAGATGCTTAATGTTTATTGGCTGATTGAGAAGAGGGCCTAGAACAGAGCTTTGGGAGTACACCCATAATTAGGGGGTGCAATGTAGATAATAATCCAGCAAAGGAGCCTGAAAACAGCTTTATAGGTAGGAAGGAAATAAGAAAGAACAATGTCATAAAAACTCAGAGGAGACTGTAGCAAGGGAAAGTGTCACATGCTGCAGAGAGGTCAAGAAGGATGAGGTTTGAGAAAAGATCTTCAGATTTAGCAATTTAAAGATCATGGGTAACTTTGGAGAGAATGATTTCTCTTGAGTAACCAACCAGATTGTAAGATTAAAGAAATGGGTGAGAGAAGTGGAAGAAGTCAATATACAACTTTTTTTTTTCTACCAGGGTTCCTACATTCTTATGTTGGTAATTTTTTTTTTGAGCTGACGCTACATTTATCCCCATTTAATTTCTTATTGTTAATTTCCAAGCCTATCATTTCATCTTGCTGATTTTCTGAATCCTAATTCTCATCCAGTATTTGCCTCTTCCCAGTCACGTGACAACCCAGAAATATAAACATGTCGTCCATGTCTCTGTCCAAGCTGTAGATAAAAATATTGGAACAAAACAAGGCCAGTGCCAACCTGGTAGTTCTATACTTGTTGAAATCTTTATTGAATTAAGGTAAGCAGAGTCTCTATTTTTCCAGATGAGAAAATTGAGACTCAAGTGAAGTGATTTGTCCAGGGTCACACAGCTGCTGTTTGGTCAGCTGTTGGTTTTCTGAGAGCAGATCTAGGGGTATTTTCATTGACCTCAAAGATTTACAGTGAGAAGCAGCATGGAGTGGTAAATAGCTGGCTTGGAATTAGAAAGACCTGACTTCAAACCAGCTATGTGACTCTAAGCAAGTCATATAACTTATTGTTTTTCAGATTCCTCATACCTAAAATTAGGGGCTTGGACTTGATGAGCTTTGTGATTCTTTTTAGCTCAAAATCTCTTTCCTGTGGGCTTTCTATAGGTGGAAAGGACCTTAGAAGTAATCTAATCCAATCTTTCAATTTGCAGATAAGGAACCTGGGAAACAGATTAAATGATTTGCCCAACTGAGCAGGTGTTTAAATACTGGTCCTTAACTCCATATCCAATATTCTTTCCACTATATTATGCTGCCTTTCACCACACTCCACGTATGTTTATGGTGTCCATAAACATTTTTTTTGTCTGCTAGTTTAATAAATGTTGGACTGGTTAAAATAGAGAGGTAGTGAGAATGTATTCAAATGAGACTACATTTATTCAAGCAAGCTCAAAGGACATTTATTTGAATCAAAACTGAAACAAATTGATAGATGACTCAACAATAAGAGCCAAGGACACGAATATATAAGTAAAATATTTTAAAATTACATTATGTACAGTTTGGTGCAGTGATCTTTTTGATAGGAATAAGTCTTAAGAGGCCTTTGAAAGAAGGAAATTTTGGCCAGATTGCTAATACAGTTAATCTTTGAATGTAGGACTGATTGATTCTTGAAAAGATACTATTAAGTTGAAAAATGATTTTCTCCTAGGGACAATGACATCATAGGGAGTTATATTCCTGATTTGGGGTCTGATCAACTTTTAGTAGAAATAATTATAAATATATTTGATCAGCTCTGAATTGTAGTATTGCATTATATAAATCTGTCTGAAATAAACACAATACAGTTTAGGGCAGCACTGTAATCAATTATAAAAAAACAGTCAAATATATTATGATTCAGTACAATTAACAGAATATGGTATAGTAGTATAATATACTATAGTAAGTTCTTATTTTAATTCCTGCTTAATTTTTTCTTGCAATCTATCGAGTTTAGAGAAGTGAGTGAAATAAGCATTAAAGGCAATTGATATAGAAAACTTTTTTTTTTAAGTGGTTTTCCATATTCTATACTTGATGTAGCATGCTCTGATGGAAATAACATTAGACTAGTAGTCAGAAGACCTGGATTCATAGCCCAGTTTGGAGACTTGGTAAATTTGTAACTTGGGCATTAGTTCTGTGATTTTGAGCCAGTTTGCTCCTTTGTAAAATGGAATTTGAAAATGGATGATGACACTTGAACTACCTACCTCATTAGATGGTTGTAAGAATGAAATAACATAAGAAAATGCTTCATATATATTCAGTTATATCATATTAACTATTTCCTGGATGCCAGGCACTGTGCTAGGTCCTGGGAATACAAAGATTTTTTTTAAAAACACACCCTATTCCAACAAAGGAGAAATATACATCTATAAGAATATCTGAGGTATATATAAAGCCAAATGATTGGGGGGGCTCTAGGATCTGAGATTAGAAAAACACATAAGAGGTGAAACTTGAGCTAAGCTTTGATTCCCGCTCCCCCCCCCCCCCAATTTAGAGATGAAGAGGGCATAGGGGACAGTTTGGAGACAGGAAAGGGAAATGATATGTCAGGAAAGCCATTTTGGCTCATTTTGTCAAGTACAATAAGGGGGATAATGTGAGGCAGCTAGGTGGCATGGTAGAGTGCTCGAACTGGAATCAGGAAGAACTGAGTTCAGATGCTATCTCAGACTTCTTAGATATGGGACCCTGGGCAAGTTTAATAATTTCTAATAACCTTCGCCTGCCTCAGTTTACTCATTTATGAAATGGAGATTACAATAACACCTATCCTCCAAAGTTATTGTGAGGATTAAAATGAAATATTCATGAAGAACATTGCAAACTTAAAAGCCCTATATAATAAGACTAGAAAAGTAGATGGGGGGATTATCTGTTGCTTTTTTATTAATGAAATTTCTCTGTAGCCATCATAAACATTAGAAATCAAAGTATTTTTTTCTTGTTAAGTCAAACAATACTCTGTGCCAGTCACTGTGCTGGGTGTTGAGCATAAATAAACAAAAATATGAAGCATTCTCTGTCCCTGAAGAACTTAAACTCCTTTGGGATGAAACAACATGTACACAGATAAGTAAATTAAATTAAAAACAAGTCCATATTGACTATTATTGCCTGGTTCATTTCTTGCTGTAGGGTGGTGAGATACTAAATATGCTTGATCATAGTTAGGTTTGGCTACAGCTGAGACTTTGCTTATAATAGACAGCCAGGTGTTGGAGGTTCCTGAAAGGTACAGTAAAAGTTAAGATCTAGCAAGGATCATATCTTAACTAAAACTATTTCCCCCAGTGCCTAGCACAGTATTGTGTATATAACTAGTAAGTCAACTAGGTGGCACAGTGGATAGAGTGCTGGATCTGGAGTCAGGAAGACTAGAGTTCAAATGCTGTCTCAGGCGTGGGACCTTGGGCAAATCTCTTTAACTTTTGTCTGCCTCAGTTTCCTCATCTAGAAAATGGGGAAAATAAAGGTACTTACATCCCAGTGTTGACGTGAAATGAAGTTTTGTAAAGAGCTTTGCAAACCTTAAAGCACTATATAAATAACTAGTACTGAATATATAATTGCTTAATTGTTGAAATATACAGTCTTTGTTTCTGTACAGAGCATTCTGTTCTCTCAGAAGAAAATAAGAAACACCTTTTTTCCTTCTTTTGAGCCTAGAATGATGCCTAAGCTTCATCTTTTCTAGGTGCACAAGCAAAAGGCAACTTTCCAGCAAAGACCTAAAAGCCTCCATTCCTTTCCCCTTCTTCCAATTCTACTGCCCTTGCTTATTCATTGTTTGACCTTTTCATCCTCAAATCTCAATTTAACTACCCTTTTCTTAATTTTATAATCACTTCATTCTTCCTACCAGAGTCCCATTCATAGGGCTTCCTGTTCATCCTTCCTTTTCCAGAAGGACCTGTGACATTATAGGACATTGTCTTGACTCGCGTGTTAAATTGGAGTTAAGTGAGGCAGAGTTATACAAAGTAGTCAGCTTCACTCTCTCTTCTGGTAACAAGATAAAGTCAAGATGACTGGCAATGGCCTGGGATGCAATGGATGACCTTGGTGTCTTCTTCAGTGTCTGACCAAGCTCTAAGCACCCCTTAGAGCCTACGCCAGCTGTCTTCATGGCCATGGCCATTTGAACAAATTGTTCTCGTAACCCATTCTGCCTGGGAATTCTTCAAATGCTTGGGGTAGTCATTCACCTACCTCACTGATGGGTTTAAGGCCTGTTGGTTTGTTACCCTCAATGGTTTAGTCTGTCTGTTGAGATGGTTTTACCAGGGTGTGACCACTGGGCAAGCTGCAGCTTCTTGGAGCCCCATCTGAGAGTTGGGCAAAGTTGGACACTAAAAGTGGATGAGCAAGCCCTCACACTAGGTGTTCTAGTGTGTGTCTGTAAGTAAAAATAAACCTGCTTGGGGTTGGTATGGATTCATATGACTGACTACATAAGGAAGGAGGAAGGAAGGAAAGTCTGTTTCTGTGAACTAATCTTTTTTTTTTTTCCCTAATGGGTTTATCTTTTTGGCCAGTTTTCATCCTGATTGAATTTTTGTGTTTTTTTTTAATTACTCAACAAACATTAGGCTTTACTTTGTGACTTCTCGCCCCAAGATAAGGATGATAATAATAATAGTCTACATTTATTATTTACATATTATTACATTAACTTACATTTAGAAATGCTTTGCTCACACCAACTCCAGGTTAGGTGGTACAAGTATTATGTTCATTTTAGAGATGAGGGAACTGAGGGTCTAAATTTCTCTAAGTTTAGTATTTACCCAAAATTAATAAGTGACAAAGCTGGTGCTTCAGTCAGTCAGCAGGCACTTATTAGCCGTCAGCTACGTTCCAGGGGCTATGCTAGGTGATAGGGGCACAGATACGCAAGAAAGACATCTCCTGCCCTCAAGCAGCTTAAATTATACTAACAGGGAGTTAGTTGTGATCAGGAAAAAGGACTTTGATCTAAGCAATTATAGGGATTGTGAGTGGAACAGTAGTGGCAGTAAATCGTCAAAATCTTTCCAGTAGCATTGTCCTTGAACAAAAAGAGAGGTCACAGTTTTGGCATTGTTGCAGAGCTTGTTCTGGCTGGGTCCTGGTGGATGACTGGAAGAGATAAAGCATGGTCTTCAGGTCTGGGGCTGGCTGTAAATATAGGAATGAGGTGAATATTGACTCAGTGACTATCATCTAGGCAGCTCTATTCCAAGGCTGTTCAGAATGAGTGGTTTAACTTTCCTGGTGTATAGAGAGGAGAAGGCAGAGAAGAGGCCTAGAATTTGAACCTGTATTTTCTGACTCTTAAATCCAGTCCTTTTCAAAATTCTGCTTAATCTCAGGTACCATTAATGTTAACCAGCAATCAGCCAATAAGGATTTATTATATGGTATGAAAAATGTCTGAATATGTAACTGGAATAATAAGTTTTTACAAAGAAAAACAGATTTAGGTAATAATACAAAATATATGTGTTCTCTAAACTTTAAAAAAACAAAGCAGGCAGCATAGAATAAGGTAAAGAACACTAGATTTGAAATCAAAGGATATGAGTTCATATTCCAGTGTTCCACATACTGCCTGTGTAACCATAGGCAAGTAACCTCACTGGGCCTTAGTTTCTTCACCGCACTCTTTTACCTGAATTTGTAGCTGAAAGCCCCAATTATGATACCTGACTACTTTGAAGTCTCAGCTAAAATCACATCTGCAAGAAGCCTTTCCTCTGTGACTGTCTCATTTTTCATATAGATATCTATATGGATGTAGATAGATATATACATCTTGTTTGTACATAGTTTGCATGTTGTCTTTCCCATTAGACCATGACCATTAGTTCATTGAGAGTGGGGACTGCTTTTTGCTTTTCTTTCTATCCCCAGCACTTAGTACAGTACCTATAGTTGGTGCTTAATAAATGCTTGTTGATTCACTATGTAGCATTCCATGAAGTCTCTCTACCCCTAGACTTTTTCCCCCTTGGATTTCATGTAGCACTGAGGAGAAGGAAAAAAATGCAAATTATTCAGGGAATGGTTAGTAGTCAGTCTATATGGAGTATAGAATATCTAGATCGTTGTTAGAAATAGCTCTGGCCTATCTTGCATTTCCACGTTGCCCTTTGGGTCACCCTCAACTTCGATTTCATGTATTTTATATAGCTGCAGGATTTACAGTCATAAAGAATCACCAGGGATGATTTTAAAGGTGTTTTTAAAGTTGAGTCGTTGTCCTAGGAAGCACTTTTATTAAAAGCCCTGCTCTCTTTGCCCCCTTCAATTCTAGGACCAATATAATGTTCATTTCCAGTGTCCACATCAGATTGTTCTGATACACTAATTTAAAAGACTATCCATCTGTGTATCCAGATCAGTGGTCTTCAAACTTTTTGATGCCTCATCAGTTTAAAAAATTAGGTATAGGGCCTGGACCTGTGATTTTACTGATTAAGAGGAACTCCTTAGTAAGGAAACTCCCTTTTGGCACCTTCTCTGCATTTTAAGAGTCTTAGAGTATCTGAGATTGAGCACTTAGAGATTCAATGACTTGCCCAGGGTCACTCAGCCACACTTGAACTCGAGGGTCTTCCTGACTCTGAGGCCAGCATTCTCTCTACTGTGCTATGTTTCGTTTGTTTCCCATAAACATACATAAATTAGCAAATAAAGTTCTAACATGTATGTCATAAAACATACAAAATAGAAATGAAAAAAGGTGAGATGCAGATAAATAATATAAGCGTTTTATTTTGTATCTTAATGTTATAAAAAATCATAATGATATTTTTAGTGAAAGAAATGTGATCAAATCTTTCATTACTTGGGGAAAACACCTTTATATGTCCTAGGAGATAAGGCAGATTTATACACGTTCGTTAGTAATTAATTATTCTGTTAATTTGATTGGTATAACTAGCCAAATAGGTGAATTTCTTTATATGCTTCTTATTGAAATATGCAATACAATAATCAAATAATATATCAGAGCAGTCATTGAACTTGACAGTTTTTCAGCAAGTCGTGTTTTTTCTGTGTGTAGTAGTAATTAATCATACAAAATGCAAAACCAAACAAAAATTAATTGTTTCTAATTTGAACTCAGCATAAAGTTTACACTGTCAATTCATTCTTCATTCTTTATGTGGTTTTGCTTATTCACATTTGAATATTTTTTGCTGTATTTTTGTATGATGTGAGGAACCCCTAGAAGGCCCAGTTGTGAAGGAGATCATGTCTGATCCTCATGTCAGTTGGAAGTTGCTGGAGTTTATTGAGTTGGGATATGTCATGGTCAGATTTGTATTTTTAAAAAATCAGTTTAGTTGCTCTCTGGAAGAATAAGTGGATTGGGCAGAGATTTGAGACAGGCTAGGAAACAATTTCAATAATGCAAGTGAGACATTATGAAGGCCTGTATTATGCAAAGACTTGTACAAGTGGAAAGAATGGGGCCATAAGAGAGATGATATGAAGGCAGAAATGATACAATTTGGCAATTAATTGACTATATGGGATGAGAGTGAGGCATTGAGGAAGATATTCAAGTTGGAATCTTAAAGTGGTGATGATGTCCTTGATAATAATAAGGAAATTAGGAAGAGAGGCTGATTTTCAGGGAAAGATGAGTTCTGCTTTGGACACGTTGAGTTTGAGGTGCTACACATAAATCCAGTGTGGAGATCCAGATCATGCCCTCTAACTGTAGGTGTCCCACAAGGTTCTGTCCAGGGGCCTCATCTCTTCTCCCTCTATACTACCTCACTTAGTGATGTCATCAGCTCCTGTGGATTCAGTTACCATCTTTATATTGAAAATTCTCAAATCTTAACTATCCTCTCTAACCTATCCCTTGACCTCCAGTCCCACATCTCTATCTGCCTTTCAGCATCTTGAGCTGGATGCCCAGTAGACATCTTAAACTCAGCATGTCCAAAATGGAACTCATTTTCTTCCCTCCTAATCTCTGCCTTCCGCTCCTAATTTCCTGTTGTTGTACTCTTCCCAGCCCCTCAGGGTTGCAACCTAGTTGTCATCCTTTTTATCCTTGACTACTCACTTTCTCTCCCTGTCCAAAATACGACCTTTCTTTTCTCTGACTTTGTCACCACTCTGGTGCAAGGTCCACCTACTTCAAGTGTTTCTCCGCTCCAGTCTATCCTCCATTCAGACACCAAAGGGAGTTCCTGAAGAGTAGGTCCAATCATGTCACCACTACTAAATAATCTCCAGTGATTCCCTGTCTTTTCTAGACTCAAATAGAGTCGGGAGGTGGAGCCAAGATGGCGGCTGGAAAGCAGGGACTTGCATGAGCTCCCTGCCAAGTCCCTCCAAAAACCTATAAAAAATGGCTGTGGACCAATTCTAGAACTGCAGAACCCACAAAATAGCAGAGGGAAGCAGGGCTCCAACCCAGGACAGCCTGGATGGTTGCTGGGTGAGGTCTTTCGCGCACGGAGCTGGGAGCAGAGGGGAGTGGAGCCCAGTGTGGGCTGCAGGGACCAAAGACACCAGGAGCCGGGAAGAGTGTGCCCTAGTGCCCTGAATCAGTGAGCTGCAGCAGTTACCAGACTTCTCAACCCACAAACACCAAAGACAACAGAGTAGGTTAGTGGGAAAAGCTGCTGGGGACAGGGAGTTTGCAGTTCAGCCACCACCCCAGGGGCAAGGGAGGTAGGGCAGCTACAGAACTACAGCTGCAGTTGCTTCTGGCCCCAGGCCCACCTGGTGGGAGGAATTTAGTGGCTGATCAGAGCAGGAGTGAAGAGCCTGCTGATGATCTAAGTCCAGTCCAGGTTGGGGGTTCTTGGGGAAGGAGGAATG
>CM053622.1:193870237-193899195 GCA_028646595.1 Phalanger gymnotis
TGGAAAAGGAGGTCCAAAAGACCACTGAAGAAAATATTACCTTAAAAATTAGATTGGATTAAGTGGAAGCTAGTGACTTGATGAGAAAGCAAGATACTATAAAACAGAACCAAAGGAATGAAAAAGTGGAAGACAATGTGAAATATCTCATAGAATCAAATAGAGTCCTCTGTTTGGTGTTCAGAGTCCTTCAGAAACTAGTCCTCTCCTACCTTTCCTGTCTTCTTGGGCCTTACACTCCCCTCCTCCCATGGACTCTTTGATCCAGTGACAGTGGCCTCTTTGCTCTTCCTGTAACACTCTGTCTCTTGGCTCTGGGCATTTTCTCTGGCTGTCCCCCATCCCTTGATGGATTGCTCCTTTTCCTCATCTCTGCTTCTTGGCTTTCATGGCTTCTCTCAAGTCCCAACAAAAATCCCATCTTCTACAGGAAATCTTTCCCAACCTCTTAATTCTAGTGCTTTCCTTTTATTTTCTGTTTATCCTGTACAGAGCTTGCTAAGTGGCGAAGTAAATAGAGTGCCAGGTCCAGAGTCAAGAAGACTTATCTTCCTGAGTTCAGATCTGGCTTTAGATACTAGCTGTGCACCCCTAAGCAAGTCACTTAACCCTATTTGCCTCAGTTTCCTCATCTGTAAAATGAGCTGGATAAGGAAATAGCAGACCACTCCAGTATCTTTGCATTGAAAACCCAAATGGGGTCACAAAGAGTTGGACACAACTGAAATGACTGAACAACAACCCCATTAGATTGTAAGCTTCTTGAGGGCAGGGACTGTCTTTTATCTCTTTCTATCTCCAGCACTTAGTTAAATGCCTGGCACATAGTAGCCACTTAATAAATATTTATTGACTGAGTAGAGATCTTTGGTCTAGACAATAAGAATTTTTATCCACTTAGTTTATCTTATATGGATTTTTAGGTTATTTTCTTTTGAATCGTCTTGAAGAAATTCTGTATTGTATCTCAGCTTTGGAATTACAGAATTTTTTTTATCTGGAAGGAACCTTAGAAATTGTCTAATCCAACTCCCTCATTTTACAGATTAAATTAGTGACAGGTGACAGAGTTTAAACAATTTGCCAAATAAGAAATTGTAGATGGCAGAGCTGAGATTTAGATCCAGGTCCTGTGACTCCATACCTGGCATTCTTTCCATTGCGTTAACTGCCTTCATTCAGCTCAGTATCATATGTAAAGAGGGGAAATTTGACAAGCATCAAGCAGCTATACGGCTCAACCATTGTACAGGGCATTCCCTGAGATTTTGGAAAATGCTTTTGGTGAACTTCTCTTCCTTTTTTTATGCTTCTCTTAAGCATTAAATAATGAGGATCTCTGAACAGATTTGTATTTGTAGTTAGAGAATTTTGTATAATTTTATCATGAGGAACTCTTAGACCTCTCTATTAAGACTTTTGTTCTTCTGGTGAGCTTTTTTCTCTTTTTGTAATCAGCAAATGGTAAACAAAATGGGGTCTGGTTGTTTCTCCCTCTTTCAGTCAGTTCAGTGACACTAAAATTGTAATTTGCTGTGGAGAATATCTAAGAGCCTACCTGTTCCCTTCTCATTTTCATCAACAATAGCCTCATTGCACATGTCTATCATTTCATAAAATTTTTGTAAAGATGAAAAAGGTGGCATGAGTTTAAGTAGCATAATGTTCTCTTTATTATCTTTGAGGATTTTAATATTTGTGATTTTTTACATTTCTTTTTTTTTTTGTCTTTATTTCCGTGAGATCTTATAAAGTAATCCTTTAGTGCTTTCAAAGTTGTGTTGCCTCCAGCATTGTTTACCTTGCTGTATACTTGGTCTTATTCAACTGTTTTTCTCAATTTCTTAAGTATTATTTCTACTGCTTTGTATAGCATATTAGATACTGTTTCTTCTCTCTATAACTTAGTAATAATTCCAGTAGGCCTATAATTTCATCATTATGGTTATTATATCAATCAAATTGTAATTTTTTTATATATTCCCTCATATTTTTCCTTGTTCATGCTTATGTTGAAGATAGTTTATTTAATGACTGGGAAAGTATTTTGTTGTATAAAGTGTGAGAAGTTTAATTATTAAATTATATTTTTATTATTTTAAGGAAATTCGAAATCAGTCCCATGACTACCCTCATAAAGTGGCGAAATCTCTAGAAAATAGAAATCGAAACAGATACAGAGATGTCAGCCCATGTAAGTACTTAGCGATTTTGGTGGGGGGGGGCGGTGTCTAAAAGGTATAATTGGACTTAGAGTGGTGGTTGGGGAGTGGAGTTAGGACTTCTAAATAGTTAAATGTAATGTAAATTTAAATATAAAACTAAAACAAGTGTTAACTGCGTGTATGATTGGAAAAACTACCTGAAGTGGATCAGTGGAATAGATTGGGTACACGATATACAGGTAATGATCATAAACGTAAAGATCCCAACTTTTGGTACAAGAACTCACCATTTGAAAAAACTGCAGGGAAAATTGGAAAGTAGTTTGACAAAAACTAGGTATAAACCAACATCTCATACCTAAAGATATGGTCGAAACATGTATGTGAGTTAGTTAGACATTAAGGGTGATGCCATAAGCAAATTATGGGAACATGGAATATTTTACTTGTCAGATCTATGGATAAGGGAAGAATTTATGACCAAACAAGAGATAGAGAGCATTACAGGATGTAGAGTGTATAATTTTGATTGCATGAAATTAAAAAGGTTTTGTACAAATAAGACCAGTGTATCCAAGATTAGAAGGAAAGCAGAAAAATGGGGGGAAATTTTTTACAGCAGCTCTTACTGATAAAGGCCTAATTTGTCAAATATTTAGAGAGCCTTGAGTCAAATTTATAAGAATACAATCCATTCCCCAATTGATAAATGGTCAAAGGATATGAACGGGCAGTTTTCAGATGAAGAAATCAAAGCTATTTATAATCATGTGAAAAAATGCTCTAAATCACTATTGATTAGACAAATGCACATTAAAACAACTCTGAGGTAGCACCTCATACCTGTAAGATTGGCTAATATGACAGAAAAGGAAAATGATAAATGTTGGAGGGGATGTGGGAAAATTTGGACAGTAATGCATTGTTGAGGGAGTTGTGAACTGATCCAATCATTGTGGAGAGCAGTTTGGAACTATTCTCACTGGGCTGTAAAACCATGCACATTCTTTGATCCAGCAATGTCACTACTAGGTCTATATGCCAGAAAAAAAAAAAGGAAAAGGACCTATTTTTACAAAAATATTTATAGCAGCTCTTTGTGTGGTGACAAAGAATTGAATATTGAAGGGATGTCCATCAATTGGGGAATGGCTGAACAACTTGTGGTATATGATTGTAATGGAATACTGTTATGCTGTAAGAACTGATGAGCATGATACTTTCAGAAAAAAACTAGAAATACATACAAACTGATAAAAAGTGAAGTGAGCAGAACCCGGAGAACATTGTACAAAGTGGTAAGAATATTGTTCTGTGATCAACTGTGAATAACTTGGTTATTCTCAGCAATATGGTGATCCAAGACAATTGCAAGAGACTCATGAAAAATGCTATCCACTTCCAGAGAGGGAACTGATGGAGACTGAATGCAGATTTACTTTATTTTTTTTTTGTTTTTTCTTTTGGTCTTTGTTCTCTTTCACAGCATTACTAATAGGGAAATGTTTTGTATGATTGAACATGTATATGGTATTGAACATGTATATGTGTATAACCATAACATGTATACACATTGAATGCCTGCAAATGTATAATCTATATCAAATTGTTTGTCTTCTCAATGAGAGTAGCAGGGAGGGAGGAAAGGAGAGAATTTAGAACTCAAAAAATTTTAAAAATTAAAGTTAAAAATTGTTTTTACATGTAATTGGGAAAAAATATTTTAAAAGAGAAGAAAAAGAAAAACTATCTGAAGTAACAGCCAGTTAATTTTGAAGTGATTTTAGCAGATACCCAGTCTACTTCTTCCCTGAAACACACAGTGTAGTTTAGTCTGATTGAGACTTTTTCTTTTAATAGATATATTAGGGCTTGTTATCTGCTCCTGATTGTTGTTTAAAGTTTGTAGGGATGAAAACTGGTCACATTTTCAAATTAGTTTGTTTATAGTAGCATTTTTGTTTTTTATTTCTCTGTGTCATTGTGAGCATTGTGCTTGTGAACACGAGCCAGTCAGTTTTACATACTGTTCCATGACTACAGACAATATATAAAAAGAACAGACTGAGAAGAATGTGTTATGAAACCATGAATATTTAATATGTACATCTTGCTTTTTTTGTTTCAATTATCAAGCATTTCTCTCCCCTCGCCCAAAAGAAAAAAAAAATGTTGTAACAAGTATGAGTAATCAAGCAAAACAAACTCCTCCCCCATTGAGCCTTTCCAAAACTGAATGTCATCTATCATCTCTCTTAGGATATCAGGTAGCATTTTTAATCATTGGTCCTTTGGAATCATGGTAGTTAGTTATGTTGATCAGACTTCTTAAGTCTTTCAAAATTCTTTATTTTTAAAGTAGAAATTGTTTTCCTGGTTCTGCTCCTTCATTTTGCATTAGTCCATTAAGCCTTCCCAGGTTTCTCTGAAACCATCTCTTTCATTATTTCTTTCAGCAGAATAGAATTGCATTATAGTTTGATAGCATGATTTTTTCAAACACTTTCACAATTGATCAACTGCCCCATAGTTTCCAGTTCTTTGATACTAAAAAAAGGTTTGCTATAAATATTTTTGTACCTACAAGAACTTTTTAATAAAATCTATTTGGAACTATAGGCTACTATGGTTATCCCTAGGTCAAAGGCTATGCGTGGTTTAGTGACTTTGGGAGGTTAGTTTCAAATTACTTCATAGCATAACCCATAGCACTTTCCTTCCAACATTTGTCATTTTCTTTTTTTGCCAACTTTGCCTATCTCTTTGGTATAAGGTTGAACTTTAGAGTTGCTATATTTTGCATTTCTCTAATTACTGATCATTGGGAGCATTTTTATCTTTTTTTAACATCATCAAAATTTCCTCCATATCCCTCTTCTTCCCAGTCATCCAATAAAACAGTAATATTTTTAAAGAGAAAAAAGAAGAAAAAAATCAGCAGAACTTAAAAGTACCTCAAATCTGAAAATATGTGTACTATGTCATTAGATACCTTTGTAAAAGGGTGAGAGTATCTTCGTACATCCTTTCTTTGAAGCCATGCTTTTTCATTGTAATGTTTCAACATCGATTTTTGATTGTGTTAAAATTCTTTCAATTTACTTTGTTGTAGTCATTGTGCATATTATTTTCTTGATTCTGCTTACTTTACTCAGCATCAGTTTGTGTTAATTTTTCCGTGCTTATATGTATTGATGATATTCATCATCTCTTATAGCACAATAATATTGGGAATGTTCTTTCCTGTGTCAAGAGAGAACTTCCTGTTCATATCCTTTCACTACCTATCAATTGGTAAATGGCTCTTTTTCTTATAAATTTGGATCAGTTCCTTATGTATCTTGGAAATGAGACTTTTATCAAAGAAAATCGCTGAAAAGATTTTTTTCCTGCTAATATTAGCTCCATTGTATTTGCAGTTTTCTTTTTAAAAAATTCATAATCCATTCAGCATATTAATTCAAAGCTACTTTGCTTGTCTTTTCCCTCTCAATATCCTTTTCTTTTGTGCATTTTTTATATTCTGTAATGACAGCTTTTTCTTTCTTCTTTTTTGAGGGACATCACTGTATTTCCATCCATTCCCCCTGTGCCCCACCTTAACCTTTCTTCCTTTAAAAAAAAACTAAAATAAAAACAAAAAACTTCCTCTGTAGCAAATAAGCAGTCAAGCAAAACAGATCAGCACATTGGCCATGTCAGAAAAATCTTATTCTGCACCTTTAGTTCGCTATCAGGAAGTGGATGATATGCTTCATCATAGGTCCTCTGGAGTTGTGATTGGTCCTTGCATTTATCACATTTCTTTCGAAGTTATTTTTCTTCACAATGTTAGAGTCATTTATTGTTCTGGTTCTGGTTCATAAATTGTTCTGGTTCTGCTTGCTTCACTCTGCATCAATTTAAGTTTTTCAGAGGATTCTCTATACTTGTCTAGTTTAACATATCTTATGGCTCAGTAGTCTTTATTACATTTATATATGATTATAAATTTTTGTACATGATGCTCCTTTTTTCTTTTATTCTTAGGAGTGATATTACTCTGAAAGAGTGTACACAGTGACTTTTTAGATATAGTTCCATATTATTTTCCAGAATGGCTGGACCAATTCTACATAGCTCCAGCAACAATACATTCAGGTGCCCATCCTGTCATGTCTCCCTCCAACCGTAGTCATTTTCCATTTTTGTCATCTTTGCCAATCTGGTGGGTGTGATGTAGAACTTTAAAGTGATCTTATTTTGAATTTTTGTTACTATTAGTGACTTGCAGCATTTTTTCTTATGATCATTGATATCTTAGATATCTTCTCTTGAACACTGTCAGTTAATATCTTTTGGCCATTTAGCTATTGGATAATGGCTCTTATTTCTTATATATTTAAATCAGTTCCCTATATGTCTTGTATCTTATCAGAGAAAACTGCTGTAGGCATTTCCCTCTATAGATAACTTACCCTTTCAATTTTAACCGCATTTATTTTGTTTGTGCAAAAAAGCTCTTCAATTTCATGCAATCACATTTGTCCATTTTTTTCTCCTGTTATTCTCTGTAACCTTATATTTTGTCAGGAACTGTTCCCTTGAAGGTATATACTGTCTTAGTCTTCTAATGTTCATTTGGAGCTTATTGTGATGTATGTAAGGTGAAATGTTAGTCATACCTCAGTTTCTGTCACACTTCTTTTCAGTTTTCCCAGCCATTTTTGTCACCTGAGTCCTTACTCCGGTAGTTAGGGATCCTGGAATTTTCAGATCCTGTGCTGGTACAGTGTTCATTTACTTCAGCATTTATTAAGTGCTTATTATTTGCCAAGCACTGTGGTAAGCTCTGGAAATACCAAAATCACTCCTTACCCTCAAGGAGCTTACATTCTGATGGGGGAGATCACTGTAAATAACCAGATATGCAAAAGATAGATGGAAAAGGGAAGATATTAGTAGCTGGGTGGATCAGGAAAGGCCATTCTAAGGATGAGGGAGAGCTAGTGCAGAGGTAAAGAGATAGAGACAGAGAGGCCTGTTCAAGGAATAATATATATAGATCACAATAGCTGGATTGCAGATTTGTGGGAGCAAGTAAGGTAAAAGAAACGCAGAAAGTTAGGAAGGGATTAGGTTATGAAGAGCTTTAAATGCCAGGTAAAGAACTTTAAATTTGATCATGGAGATAATAGGGAACCACACTGGACATCATTGGCCCATTATGCAAAGTGAGGTTTGAGGACATAGTCAAATCTAAGCTTTAGAAATATCACCTTGGCCACTGGGTGGAGAATGTATTAGAGTGGGGAGAGACTTCAGTTAGGGAGATGTATTGTTAATGTTTTGAATGTATTGTTACTGCCATGGGAGGATCTTTCCCTTCCATTAATAGGCCCATGTGGCCCGCTTAGTCACATGCAGGCCTAAGTCACATGAGTTTCAGTCACATGGAGCCTGTGGTAGGAGGAGCTTGCTGAAGGGATGGAACAGGAAGAGGTGGAGCAGAGTTGAGAGGAAGCAGTCAGAGCTGAGAGAGGAGGCAGTCAGAGCAGTTATCATGAGTGAGAGCCAGGGAGAGATTTTGCTTGAGGATGTTTGTGGGAAGGCCCTAACATAGGGAAAGCTTGGGGGATGGTGGTGTCCCCTGCATTGTTAATGTGTATAGATCTCTTTATTGCTATGATGGATTTGGCTTTCTGGTGTTGAGATTAGGCTTTCAAGTGTTTGAATAAATATTTTGGTTCTGTCTTCATGTAGAGAGTCTGTTAGATTTTGCTATTCCTAACTACACCAGCATATTCATAGCCACCATAGGTGCTGTGAGTATCGCATTGGCACTAAAGGAGATCAGTTAGGAAGTTATTCCTTTAGACCAGATGAAAGGTGAGGATTCGAACTAAGGTGATGGCTATGTAAATGGTAAGGAGGGGACATATTTAAGAGATGTGGTTGTAGGAACAAGGTTTGGTAATGGTTTTGGACATGTGGGGTGAGAGTGATGAACTGTGGGTGATATGGAGATTACCACATGGGTTGATTGGGAGGGTGGTGGTTTCCTTGATAGTAATAGAGGAGATCAAAAAGGGATTTTTTTTTTTTGCTTGGGGAGGTAGAAAATAATGAATTCTTTTTTTTTGGACACATTGAATTTAAGATATCTTTAGGACATCCAGTTTGAGATGTCCAGGAAACAGTTGGAGATGCGTAACTGTAGCTCAGGAGAGAGATTAGGGCCTCATATATAGATTTGAAAATTATCTGCATAGAAATGATTGAACTGATAAGCAGGTGGATTTCAGAAAAACTCAGAAAGACAGGAATTGATACTGAGCGAAGTGAGTGGAACCAGGAGAATATTGTATACAGTAACAGCAACATTGTGAGATGACCAACTTTGATAGACTTAGCTCTTCTCAGCAAGGCAGTGATCAAAGACAATTCCAAGGAGCTTGTGATGGAAAATACTGTCCACATACAGAGGAAGAACTGTGGAGTCTGAATGCAATAGGAAACATACTATTTTTTCTCTTTTTTTTTTCTTTCTTGTGGTTTTTCCCTTTAGTTCTGATTCTTCCTTCACAAAATGACTAATGTGGAAATGTTTAATATAATTGCACATGTATGGTCTATCAGATTGCGTGCCATCTTGAGGAGGAGGAGGAGGGGAAAATTTAGAACTCAAAATCTTATAAAAGTGAATGTTGAAAACCAAAAATAAATAAATAAATGAAAGAAAAATAATAAGTACTTGAAAAAAGAGAGAGAGAAAGAGGAGGGAGCCCAGGACAGCACCTGAAGGAGCATCCACTGTTATTGGGTGTGATCTGGATGAAGAACCAGGAAAGGAAGACTGAGTCGGATTGGTTGGATAGATGGGAGTAGAACCAAGAGAGAGCAGTGTCGCAGAAGCCTAGAAAGGAGACAGTATCCAGCGATTTGCCTTATGGTTCTAAATTCAATTTATTTCAAAATTTAATTTTAATGGTTGTCCTAGATGAAAAAGATGCCTCACAAAGGTATTGTAAAGTGTTACATTTTTATATTCTTAAAGTGTTCAGAGCCCACTGAAACATTTTGAGGATTTTTAAACAGGTTAGAAAATTGTTTCCAAGTTTAAAGTGTATGGATAAAAGAGTTTATGTAGGTGATACATAAATTTTGGCAATGAAAATTTAGTTTTTAAATATCTTCCCTTTTTTCATTAATGTATAACAAATGGGAGAAACCATGAGAAATAAAACAAAAGAGAAAGAGCGTGCTTCACTCTGCATTCCGACTCCTAAATATCTTTCTAATAAGCATGGCTTTATAATATCATTATCTAATATCTCATATCACAATATACACAAATCAAGGTTCCTTATTAATTGTAGTACATGTAAATTTTTATTTCAAAAAAATCTTTACTATTTCAATTTGGGGAGCCAAGTTCCTGTCAGATCTTTTATTAGATTAAAAACAATGGCAGTCTTTTAATATGGCAGGTACTAGGAACAGAAATGTCAGCTCTGCAACATTTTTTTTTCTTGGAATGACATTATTTATGCTATCTCCAAACTTCATTTTCTTTACAGGAGCCCTTTTAAGCCACTTTCCTTTTTTGTGGGTTAGTTTAGTTTAAAAGTAGATAGTATAATCCATAATTCCTCCTAAGAAGGCATACATAAATAAGTAGCAGTAGAAATTTAATTTATTTTGTCATACACCCTATTTTGGAGACTGCTGACCTAGACCAGCAGACCCAAATTCTTGTATCACAGGCCTCAGGTAGACCCTCCTTCCTCCTGTACATTGCTACATGAACATTTCCTCAATTTCTAATCTCAATACTTTTTATGTATTGGTTCCTGTCCCTGCTGCCTACAGACATCCGCAGGACTCCCCTTAATTTGGGCCACTTCCTACAGCAATTAGAATGAAGGCTGTTTGAGTTTTGAAACAAGGAGACTTAACTATTTCCCCTGTTTCACTTCCTTACATTTGGCTGCAAAGACCTCTCCAAAAATAATTGATTTTTTGGCAATTCAGCACCTACATTAGGTATAGGAAGCCAATTAATCAACAAGCATTTATTAAATACTTGCTGTATGCCAGGTATTGTGCTAAGTGCTGGAGATACAAAGACAAAAATCAAGCAGTCCCTGTCCTCTAGGACCTGAAATTATATCAAGGAGACAAAGTGGGGGGGGGGGGGAGCCCAAGCACTAGATTTATCTGTCCAAATGAGATTAAAGGATTATCTAGCAATGGCTTTAGGAGGTCTTGGGAAAGAAGGGTGTGTTGCCATCTTCAGTCTGTGTCCATATTAGAGTAGTGGGGTGGCAGCTCCTTGAATGGCTTCTTAGCTTTTTCCTTTGCATAGGAGTTATCCCATATCTGTGTTATGGATCGTCCCTCGCTGTTACAGGTTCCAGGATAGCAATTGTTGAAGAAGTAAGTTGTTGTCAGAGATCTAGGCTTTAGGATCTTTGAGGATTTTATTCAATTGAAGATAGGAGTAATTGGAGTTTCCAATTCCAAGTAATTGGAATTATTCCCATCCCTCCTTTTGCCTCTCAGATCCTGTGGGGCTGTTTGGACCCAGGTGTACACTTAACTGTGAAGTTATAATTTGGAAGAGAGAAGGAAACCTTCTTGTTTGGCTTTAGAAGGGAAAGCAAAAAAAAGAACATCATTAAAAACTGCATGTGTTTATAGCAAGGGATTTCTGAATTTAGGTGGGAAAAAAATTACATCTTTATTTCAATATAAAGATATACATCTTAATTTCATTTGTAATATATATGTGTATATATAGCTTTATGCTTTTAAAAACATACCGAAATGGGGGTCTGTGACACAAAAAAAGGTTAAGAGCCTCTGATCTATAGCATTACTATGGACACTAGTCTTTCCCAGGAAGTTCTTTCTCCAAACTGCTTGACCATGTCTTTGGGCTGTTTTCTGAAGTGAGTAATGAAATGGTCTTTAATGGAGGTGCTTGTAACTTTTTTTTTTTAAATAAGAACTTAATCAAGAAATAAAAATATTCTGGTACACAAAGGAGAAAGAATATGAAACAAAGAACTAGCAACAATTTGTTTTTCAAATACAAAAAGATCCCAATATGGAGGTGCAAGATTCCTATTATTAATATAACAGTAAATATATATATGCCTGTATTTATTCTCTAGCAAACAATAGCAATGCTTTTGCATTGCTCAGAGGAAGGATGGCACAATTTTTAGACATTCTAAGAAGCAACTATATATATAATTGTATTACAAAAGGGTCGTGGCAATGATAGACAATGTACTATGAAATGAATCATGGCAGTTTAAAAAAAAAACTTACAATGTCCCATTCCTTTTTTTTTTTTAAAGCCTTATTGAATATCTCATTCTCTCATACTCTTGCCCTCTATCTTGAATAAGCATTTATTTTGGAGCTTGAGCTAGAAACCTAGCTGAAGATAAAGAGGGGAAAAATAGTCCTTGCCCTTGAGGAGCTTAGATTTTATTGGGGGAAACAACATGTACACTTTTAAGTAAACACAAAATACAGAGTAATGCCCAGGAGATGAAGCCAATCTGTTAAGAGTCGAACAAGGGCTCTAGAAAATACGATGAAAAGGTAGAGAAGAATAGGAAAGTGGCAGTGGTGGGAAGGAACTGATACAGATTTGACATTGAAAAAGTGGTCCAAAACCAGATTGGACAGCATTTTATCTTTGTACTGACAGACTGAAAGTAAAGATTTGGATTCTGGCAGTTAACACCAGGAAGCAAAATTTGCTTGTGCTTAGCTCTTTTTTGTGATCCCAGTGCTCCTTGGTGGCTGCTGCTGCTGCTGCTGCTGCTGCTGCTACTACTACTACTACTACTACTACTACTACTCCTCATCACCAAAAAGAATTTATTAAAGTACAGTGTGCCAAGCACTGAGCTTATCACTATGGATACAAAGAAAGGAAAAAATACAATATTTGTCCTCATTCTAATTGGGGAGGTAATATGTGAACAACTATACATACAAGGTATATGCAATATAAATGAGAGATGATTTAAAAGGCCTCCTGTAGAAGGTAGGATTGAGTCACCGTAACAATGTTGCTCGCGGCTGTTGTGGGGGTGAATGACCGATAATACCAGCACACAGAAGCTCTGCTAGCATAGGTCCTTTGAACTGCTTTTCTAAGGAAAGCAACTTTAAGGGGTTAACAGTCTTACTATAATTAAACATACATATACCGTTCACTTAGTTCAGGGGAAAAAGTCAGCACCCTGAACTTCAGAGCAAATACAAACAGATCAACAGACAGGCTTTTATCTGTCTGACCAAATCACAATACATACATAGTTACCAAAGGGAAGCACCACCATCTGGATTTTTCAAAGCGGGGGTGGGGGGGTGGTGAGGGGAGGAAGCTGCTTCAGTGGCTACCCAGAGTCTCGTCACTCACACTCTTCCAGTGAGTGTGCCCCAAAAGGCAAACCGCTAACCTCTGAGTTTATGTACACTTCTTCAGGCCAAAGGGCATCACAGCCATGTGACTCAAATCCCTGTGAAGTAGGCTGTCAAAGACTCCCCATTCAGTCAAAGATTCCTTAGTGCTGAGAAGCACTCCAAAACAAAGACAACAAAAAGTCCACTTTGCTTTTGAAAGGCAAAACTCATCAAAGGTACTCTATTACCTCAGCATTCCAAAAGAGAAAACAGTAAAAAAAAGTCCCACCCTAATTACTATAACAGTCAGGAAGGAAATTAGAGAAGGCAGGAGATACAGATGAAAAGGGAAGGCATGTAAGGTATAGGAAGTGGCCAATGCAAAGGCACAGAGTCAAGAGGTGGGCCCGAGTTAGCCAGAGAATATAATGTATAAAGGACAGTCAGGTGTAACAAGACTAGGAAGAAGAAAGCCTTTGTAATACAGAGGAGCCACTGGAGTATATTGAATAAGAGGGGTGATATGGTCAGGCCTCCACTTCAGGAAAAATCACTTTGACAACTGAATGGAGGATGAATTGGAATGAGGAGAGACGAGGCAAGAAGAGCACCTATCAGCCTTTTGTATTAGTTGAAGCATGAGGGTCTTTATCAGGGTTGTGGCTGTATGAGCAGAAGGTAGAGAGAAGGGGACATATATAAGAGAAGTTGTGAAGGAGAAATGAAGGGTATTATGTGGAATGAATGTGAGAAGAGTTGAGAGTGGCACCAAGGTTGTGAGTATGGGTGACTGGGAGAAAAGGGTACCCTTACTGTAATAGGAAAGTTCAGAAGAGGGAAGGGTTTGGGGAGAAAGATAAAAGTGTTCTGTGTTTGACATATCTAAGGGACATACACTTTTGGATGCTCAGAAGGTTAGTGGTGATAAAGATTGGAGCTTAGGAGAGAAGTTACATCTGGATATTCACATCTGTAAATCAGCTGTGTAGAAATAATTTAATCCTTGAGAACTAATGAGATCACCAAGTCAGATAGTATGGAGGGAGAAGAGAAAAGGGCCTAGCCACGAATGAGTATATGTCACATGAAGAGCTAGCAAAGGAGACCTGAGGAGTGGTCAGATAGGTATAAGGAGAACCAGGAGAGCAATGTCAAAAACCCTAGGGAGAAGAGAATGTCCAGAAAATGGTGTTCAGCAGTGATAAAGACTGCAGAGATCAAGAGGTATGAGGATTTAGAAAAAGCTCCTAGATTTGACAAATAAGAGATTGTTGACTTTGAGCAGTTGAATGAGGAAGTCAGTAGCCAGATTGCTGAATGTTTAGAAGCAAGTCAGAGAAGAGTGAAGGTACCAGTTTTAGACAGCTTTTTCAAGGAATTTAGCTGAGAAGGTGTAGTAGGAAGGCCGAATTTATAATCTCAAATATAATCATATATATGTTTGAATGGTTCGAAATCGCAAGGTATGAGAGATTCTCTAAGTAGAAAACAACAAAAAATTTCTTTAGGCCCCACCGCAGCAGATCTGTGAACCAGCCTCCCCATTCCGACATCTTGACAAAAAGACTCCAGGCCCAGAAAGCCCGCCTCACAAGAATAACCAGGAGGCCACAGAAAAACAAGATAGTATTTAGCCAAATCATTTTTACTGGCCTCAAGTTCCTGCTCACACTCCTGGGTCTACACACAGGTCAGATCTGCCTCCTCAGCTTCCTGCTTCCACAGCTTCCACTGTAGTTGTCTATTGGCTGACCTTTGCTTCTGGTGTTCTCAAGCCCCGCCTCAACGACCAGAGACCATTGCTTCCCGAGTTGGCCCCTCTTAAGTCATCAATCTACACCCACACAGGTTTCACACCTGATAGGGCTTTGGGCCTGGGGCTTAGGACGTAACAGCTGAAAGTACTTTCACTCAAAAGGAACAAAAGCCATGCTAAGGAGATAATTTTGCTTAACAACACAGAAGGTAAGAAGGGAAAGATTGAAGATGAGAGAGAGAGAGAGAGAGAGAGAGAGAGAGAGAGAGAGAGAGAGCACGAGCAGTGTGACCTTGGGAAGTCACAAATTTGGGACCTCAGTTTCACCTGTTAGTAAAACAAGGTGCTTGAATTGGATTACTTTTAATGCCTAATGTAGTGCTAATACTTTTTGATTGTATCAGAGGTATTTGATGTAAGGACAAATAGTTATACTTGGTAACAAGAGAGGTATAGCAGTGAAATGAAGTGGGCAGCAGAGGATTTAGTAGAAGACCCAGGAGGGAAAGCTATTTAGCAATATGTCTGGGCAGGTCACTGAAAAATTCATTTGTAAAAAGAGAACATTTTAACTAGTTATTTCATAGGGTTGTGTACTCCAGAGGAGTACAGCCAGGTTGGAAATAAAGAGATGACTGTCCAAATTATGCTAAAAAATGACTAAAATGACCAAACCCTTGATCCAGAGACTCCCCTGATCCCCTGATGGATACATCCAAAGTAGTCATAGTAGCTTAAGCAAAATGCCTGTCAGTTGGGAGATGGCAAGATAATTTGTGGTTGTACATTATATATAATATTAATTATTGATACAATTCTATATAATTATATACAGCTGGGCTATCCAACCTTAGGTTTTAATTGAAATAATAAACAATATATTTTGATTTGCCATTTTAGTGAGAGCTCTGTGGTAGCTAGGCTTCATTTACTAAAGTATTTATGTAAATTTCTATGCTTGTAGGAGAGCCTGCATAAATAGCACTGTGGGCCACATGCAGCCTGCAGCCCCATTTCGGACAGCCCTGATATACAATATAAAATAAATATAATTATGTGTTGTGTCTTATATTAATATAATTATTAAATATTATATTAATGTGTTACACTATGACTGCAATGTAAAAATATTTAAATATAAAGAATTCAGTAAAGCATAGAAAGACTTATACAGACTGATGTACAGTTAATTAGGCACAACAAGTAACTGCTGTGTGATTATAGACATATGAATGAAAAAACTAAAAAATTACACTGGTTGCTGTGTAATTATAAATGCCAAGCTAGAAGAGCTGAAAAAATGCACCTTCTTGCTCTTTGTAGATTTACATGACTGGATGTAGAAAACTTGGATGATGTGCTATTTAGTTTTGCTATATTGCTTTTTTTCCCCTTTCTTATAAGAAATGGTTCACTGTATAGGGAAGCAGGGAGAGATGTATTCATAAATGAAGGTGTTATTAAAAACAAAAGATTAGAATGTCTTTTAAAAAATAATATGTATATAGCACATTAAGGTTTACAAAGTACTTTACATACACTGTCTCATTTGATCTTCATAACAACCCTGTGAGGTAAGTGTTTTCATCTCCATTTGCAAATGATCCCTTCCAGCTTTAAATCTATGATCCTATGAGGAAACTGAGCTACAGAGAGATAAGATGACTTGTCCGTGGAAACACAGCTAGTTGGGTTTGAACCCATGTCTTCTTGACTTACATCAAATATCCTTCTCCTTCCTCTCCACGTTATGTACTTAAATTCTTTAAAGATCAAGACTTATTTCAGTTTTGTCTTTGTGTACCCTAGGTTATACAGTGAAGGCACTTAATAAATGCTTGTTGAATGATTTATTTATGTATGTTTATGTGGTATCTCTCCACTGTAGAATGTAAGGTCCTGAAGGGAGGGACTGTTCTTTATCTTGGACTCTTCTGAGTTTAGCATAGTTGTTTAGTAAGGCTTGTTGGGTTGTATTACATTGGGTTGAAAGGAAAGAAAAAGACTAATTCTAAGGCTGTTAACCTGGTGACAAGCAGGATGGTAGCAGCCTTGAAAGAAGCAGGTAAGTTTGGAAGATGGGCAGATTTAGACTTAAATGATTTAGGAGAGATCGACTATAGGCACATAGATTTAGGAATCAACCACAAAAAGATGATAACTGAAGCCTCAAGAGTAAATTAGGAGAAAGTATATATAGAGATGAACTTCTCAGTACAGAGTCTTGGGAAACATCTACATTAAAGGGTGGGCAGTGGACAATAATCCATCGAAGGAGATTGAGAAGAAACAGTCAGACAGGTAGGAAGAGAACTTGAAGAAAGTAATCAATCAATAAGCATTTAATGTGAGTAATGTCATAGGAACCAAGAGAGAAGCTTCCAGAAGTATCCATATAGAGAAGGGTAGTGTATGGTACACATTTTATCATTCTTTGATCTTTTGGGAATTCAATTATTGGGTCTTGAGGTAAAATGAAATTTCTTTAAAATACTTTGAATTCCTTAGAGGAAATAGTATAAAAATATATACTGTTATTTCAATTTAACAAATATCTCACACAGTCATTTAGAATAGTTGAATCAAAAAAAGAAAAAAAAAATACATTCAAAAGCTATATCAAGAAACTCAATGTTTTTGGCCCAGTGAAACAATCGTAAAATGAGTATTTATTTGAACTTTATTTCTAGTTATGAGTATAAATCCTATTTTCAACTTCCAAAAGTAGATAGAAGAATAATGGGGATCAAACTGAGTAAAATTGTCAAAAGAAGCAAAAGAACTTGATTATGACAGTATTGAAAGAGGAAACTAATCTGTCTTGTCAGCTGAGTTCAGGTTTAAAACTAGTCATTTCTTGACAGAAGAAACCATTTCTCAGAAAACCTACTGCTGTGGGGGAGGGGTTTCAGAAGTTTGTTTTATTTTTAAATAATCTTTGACTTGAAAGTTAGTAATATGTTTCATTATGGTATTTATTATTAGTATGTTTAAAAACCTCAGTGACAAGAGTTTAAAGCAGATGTCATTTAGAAAAACTGTTACTTCTGTGACTGATGTTACTAGATGTTGAAATCAGACTTCCTGTGGAAGTGTGGTTTTCGTTGTTTTTGTGATATGTCAAGCAATAGAGTTTGAACCACCATTTCTATTGATTGCATTTTTTGCTGTTCACAATATCTTTTTTAAAAAGAGAATTAGAGAAACTTATAAATAATGGTAAAGGAAGTATGTTAATAGATACAAAAGTCTATTCACTTTATAACACAGAATTGCAAGAATATGTCATGCTAATTCACTGTTGAGTTACAAAAGCCAGAATAAAGTGTGGAGCAGAGAAAGCATTTTCTGGTTACTCTCTTTTGGAAATTAAAAATTAACTTGAAATTTATTGATGAGACAGTTGATACATTGTGGATAGCTTATTAGGAGATGAATTGGTGCAGGAGAAGTTGTAAGAATCTGGACATAAGGAAAGGAGTTGGCACGTTGGAAATAGAATTTTAGATACTTAAGTGTTGTGATTCTGTAATTGGAGAAGTGGCAGTGCCCTACTTCTATTGTTAAGTCTGTACTGGAAATCATGAATCACACAGTCATTTTTTCAATGTTCATTTAAAAGACTTTGATAGTTTCACTTCTTTTGAAAATGTCTTAATTTTTTTTTTTGTTCAAATAAGCCAGTCATTTTTAAGGTGGTATGAATTGTAGTTAATGCCCAAAAAACCCAAACTCCTTCCCACTTCCACTATGAATAGGTCTATTTTGATTCCTTAACCTTTTGTAATTTTTCTTTTTTAAAGGTGTTTTAAAATACCATAATATATACACACTTTAATCTTTTTTAAATGAAAGAAAAAAATCCCCTTTTATCTTTGATCATCATATGTGAAGCTCACTCCACCCATCCTCCCACCTCCAAATGTTCCTTCGGCTAGCTAGAGATGTTTTGGGGACAGATTTGCTATAAGGGGCTAGATCCTATTAGATCATTTTTTATTGATTTAGCTTCTTTTTAAAAAATTTTATCATCTGAAAGACTATGTGTTCTAGAAGCTCTAGTAGAGCACCTTTGCTGGTTTTATGACCATGATAAAAATAAATTTAGTAGAGAAATAGTTGCAAGAAGTGAGATTAAGTTGAAATGTGAACATTTGATTTTTAAAGTATTGAGGTGATAACTAGTTGAGGTGCTTTAAAATTGGGGGGGAAGCATGGAAATTCCCCCCATCCCATCTCCATTTCTGAAATATAGGGAGGTTCAATTGTTGACTTATTTCATTGCTAGCTATGTAATGTAGCTATAGCAGAACCATACTGAATTTTTCCTGTTTAGAGTCTTTTATTTTGCACCAACTGAAATACTGTCACAGCTGTGTAGTTGACAGTGCTTTGATTTTTGTGTTTATGGCCTTTTCTATGCTTTACACAAGGAAACAAAGTCTTTTGGTGTTGATTTTAGTAGTACTTTGAAATTAGAGTTTATTTGACATTATAAAAAGGCATTTTCATATATTTCTTGTTACAGTGAGCTAACTTTCTGGGATATGTGGTTTTTATTCTGTTAATTGTGTAGCTGGCTTTCTCTTCTCCAACATAATAAAGCAGTTAAAGGGTGATTAAACTGTTAAAAAACAATGCTTGCTGACCTCATCTTTCCGAGAACACTAGTATGTGTGATTTACTATAACAAGATCTTAGTTTTTCCTGTTGGCAAATGACATGTAATATTTACAAAGGTCTTGGGTTCAATCCAGCAGAAACATCTCAGATAAATTGATATGTGAAAGTAAAACCCGTTAGCATTTTCTTTTCTTTGGAGATCATGTAACTAGAAAATTTTTAGCTTAAAAATATTTTTTAAACTGTAATATAGATTTGGGGGCAGCAAATTGTAAACTAGATTGTAAAATTATTGTATAGATGGTTTTCTGTAGAATTAAGCACCAAATCTCCATTCATTTTTGCAATCCCGATTTAATTATACATATCTGAAAATATACTTTCAGGATTGCAGGTTAACAACTCTGTTCTTTGTGCAGATATCAACAGTCTGTTTTTAAATTATCTTGAAGTGAAGATGTATACGGAATAATGAGTGTGTGTCTTTTAGAAGCTGGTCTTCTTAAAGTTGTCCCTCTTAAATCTTTCTCTCTTTTGTACTTATAAATTATATGAAGTTTTTTTTTTGCCCAGTCTATATCTAAATTATCCTAAACTTATAATTAGTGAAATCTGATTTTAAGGAATATAAAAGAAACAGCAGTTTATACCTAAATTGTAAAACATATTCATTTAAAAAATATCTTTTGTTTTTAATATCCCTAAACATCCCCTTGTATTCCTCTTCTTGCCCTCCTCCAAACCATCTCCTATAACAAATAATTTAAAAAAATGTGGGGGAGGAAGGAGCAAATCAAAACCAATCAGTGCATATAAAAACCTGATGATATATGAAATGTTTTATACCCATGGATCCCCCCACCTCTGCAGAGGAGTGAAGGGAACTGCCTTCACTTCCCTTATTTAAGGCCATATTTGTACTGAACTATATTTTACAAATTATGAAACTTCTTTTTAAGCCTGGTGAACCAAAAGTAGGAATAATCTACATTCTACCTTTGAGGATTTCTTTAGGAGCAGTTATTAAGGCATTTCAAAACAAAAATACAACTTAAGTATGCCATAAGTAAGGACAGTGAAATATGCTTCTACAAATTTAGTCCTGATCTTTTTGTAGCTAATTTTTTTTCTAAGCAAACCAGTTACTACTTAAGCAAAGAATTAATTGCCCTGAAGTAAGCATTTTGTTTTCAACAAGGAAAGTATTTTATTTTATTGTACTGTAGGATTTCTCATTTAAGTCATCATTAATGATTTACACAGCAAAAAATACTGGCTTGATTCTTGTTACCTTTCTAATTATTGAATAATTAACAAGATAATTTCATGATGTTTAATAAAAGCTATTAACTGTTTCTGAGAAAATACAAAATGTTCTGGAGTAATTTATGGTTTGTCATTTTGTTTTTATTTTTAGATGATCATAGTCGTGTTAAACTGCAAAATACTGAAAATGATTATATCAATGCCAGCTTTGTTGCCATAGAAGAGGCACAAAGAAATTACATCTTAACACAGGCAAGTGATATGATGCTGAGTAGTTTCATAAAAATGGAATTTTATAGGTTCTGAGTTCCCTCTCTCTCTAGGAAAAAGTGTTGTACTTTGAATTTAAATACAGTCAACTTCATTAAGTAAAAGTAGATTGTGTTATATTTTATCTCAAGAAAATCTTGCTTTGTGGCTCGCCAAGCATGTATTCTACTAATAATTACTTGCTTAGTTGATAATTTCCATGCCTGTTTGTTCTTGTTTTCATATTGTCTGAAGTACAACAAGGAAGTCCTTTGAAATTCTTGTTCCAAGGAAGGGTTGAAAAGAGAGTACAGTAATACTTTGGTTCATGTTCCGTATTACTCAGAGAAAAGGAACTTCTTGTCCCTTGCAAAAATTGAGTTGCTAGGAAGAATTGAAGTGAAAGGGGCAGGTAGAAGGGGAAATTGGTTGGTGCCTTGCATTATTTTTTGTAAAGTGAATTTTCTGTGTATCTGACATGCCCATTCACATACAAATGCACTTTCATTTTAAGCTCAATATAAATTGCATTGGATTACACACCTTGGTTATTCTTTATTAGAAGAAATGTGGGGAATTAAACTGATAGTACTTTTTGTTATTTAAATGGTTAGCTATATATCTGGGATAAGAAATCCAAAGTACTGATACTTAGAATAGAAATAATTCTTCTCAAGTTGTCAGTATATTGGATTAACATTTCTGTGGTTTTAGAAATTGGTCATCATTTTGTAGGAAAACTTATTTTCTTGCTCTGTATTTCTGCTCACCTTCCTTTCTTCTTAACCTAAATTCAAGTTTTTAGATTACTCAATGTTGACAGTACATAGGTAGGTGATATAATGGATCAAGTGCTGGGTTTGGATTCCGGAAGATTTGAGTTCAAATATGGCCCCAAGCACTTATTTGTTGGGTGAACCTGGCCAGATCTTTAACGTTCAGCTTCAATTTCCTAATCTTCATGGTGAAGATAATTGTGCCTATCTATATCACATGTGTGTGGTGAGGACAAAATGAGTTAACATATATAAAGAACTTTTCAAAACTTCAAGTGCTATATAAATGCTAGTTATTATTATTATTTTATGTTTAGTGTTTTTTATTATGGTCGTCTGTTTGCTATAAAGATCATCTGTGTAATGTACATCTTTGTAGCAACTTAGAAATGCATTCATATGCTTAAGGCAAATTGCAACAGAAAGGTTACTAAAATATTAATTATTCATTGTAAATAGTAATACGATTTATAAATTTGTGTCTTGGTAGGATAGATTTGCTTATGAATTAAAATTTAATTTGACAATTTGAGCTTTTATCATTATTTTTGAAGAAAATGTTGTAAGTTTTAAAGCTGTGATTCTTACATATTATCTAGTAGAACAACCATACTATTATCTCAAGTCAGACTCTTCAAAACTATACATTGTGAAAGTGTTGGAAATAATGACATTGGTTATGTCAGTGACCTTTATTTGTATGTATATTTTTCTACTCAAAGCTACTATTAATCGCACACTATCTATCTCTCTATCGGGACATATATATGTATGACTTGAAATAAAAGTATGGTATTTATATAAGAAATATATTTTAATAATTTTTATATAGATGAAAAGATTGAAGTTGAATATGCCAAAAATATTTTGAAACAAATTTGTTCCTTCCTTTGTGTACTTCCTTTGAGTTTTCTCACTATTACTTCCACCCATTGCTCCTGGTTATGCCCTCTGTGGCTGCATAGAACAAGTATAATCCTTCTTCCTCGTGACATTTCTTCAGATACTTGATGGCATCTTTCAGCCCCTAAACCTCCAGTCTTCTTTTCACCAGACTAAACATGACTAGAGACCCTTCACCATCCTGGTTGTTGTCCCTTGGACACTCTCTAGCCTATCAATCCTCTTAGACTATGGTGCCCAGAATAATGGGATTGTAAATCTGCCTATTCCTGTAAGCTTTGCCCTTTTGGGGGGGGGGGGGAAGAGGAATTTCTTTTACTTAAAAAATATTTATTACTGATCTTTATTTCCAAATCCCCCCACACACATACACACACTAAGTAATTTCTTGTAATAAAAAGTATGAGAAAAAGCAATTCAGCAAAACCAACCAACATATCAAATGAGATTGAGAGTATATGTAACATTTCACATCCATAGTCTCCTCCTCTACAAAGAAGGAAAGGAAGTGCAATTTTTTTCAACACTTTTCCAGACCATAGCTTAGTCGTTTTAATTACATGTGGTTCATTTTCTCATTTTATTCTTTCCATTTGCATTGCTGTAATTATGTATGTGTGTTTGTCTGTCTTTCCCCTGCCCTCCCTAGGACATCAATGCCATGTAATAAAAAGAGCTCTGAATTTGGAGTATTCAATTTCTGACTTCACAACTTGCCACCTATGTGAGTCTGGGCAAATCAGTTGATTTCTTTGGGCCTCACTTTCCAAACAACATAAACTTGGCAGTCCTTTTCAGTTCTAGATGTCCTGAATATTTTGTCTTTTGAAAGAGGACCCCAAGTGCAGAACAGTGCTGAAAACAAAGGTATAAACCACTAATGATGAAATTTCAAAGAGGGGCATGGAGTCAAGCTTTGCCTTTCTCACCAACCTGAGGTCACATTAACTTTTTTGACTGCCATATCATACTGCTGACTCATTGAACTTTCATTCTGCTAAATGCTCCAGTTTCTTTCAGTTCAACTGCTCTGCCTTCATGCCTCCTCCATTTTATACATGGAAGTTGCTTTTTTGTACCCAGGTGCAAGACTTGATATATATCACTATTGAATTTCATCTTACTAGATTTAGCTCAGTGCTTTAGCCTGTCAGATCTTTTTGGATCGTGACTCCATCTTCCATTATATTAGCTACCCCTCCCAGCTTTGTATCATCTGCAAATACGATCACCATACTACTACTATGCCTTTATCCATCCACATCATTGATGAAAATGTTAAACAACACAGGGCCATCTGTGTTCACATCCCTAGAGTACTACATACTGGAGACTTCTTGCTATGTTGACATTGGACCATTAACAACTACTCTTTCAAGATGGTGATTCCACTAGTTCTGAAACTTATTCTCAGTGTCTAAAACAGCTTTGCTAGAATCTGGGTAAACTATTCACCACATTCTTCTCCTATTTTAATAATCCTTACCAAAAAATGAATTTCAAGTTCTTTCTAAATTTTTTAATTCTAAATTTAATAAGTACCAAATAAAATGGTCATTTACACATACAAAGTAAGAATCAAAGAAAGTTGTACATGAAACTTAATAAATGCGTCTTGCTTTTCCTTTTAATGGTATAATTAATTCTGCACATAACTTTCAAAGCTGTCTGTGTTGACTTCTGGCCTTCCATGTTCTATGATTTTAAACTTTTCTTTTTATATATTTTTTTAAACAACTGTATTGCTGCCTTCTGCCCCTTACCCCATGGTGGGGGGGCAGGGTAGAAAAAACTTGTGGAGCAAATTTATAGAGTTAAGCAAAACAGATTCTCTGGAGCTCTGTCTCAAAATGTCAAGATGAATAGAATGCTTCATCATCCCATGACCTGTTCTTGATGAAGCCATACTAGCTTTTGTAAATCACAATTTCCATCTAGATAGTTTACAACCATTAAAAAAATCTATTCTAAAATTTTCTTAGAAATCAAATCATAGATTCCCTAACCTATAGTTTGTAGAATTTATTCTCTTCCCTTTTTTGAAAATAAAGACTTTTGTCCAGTCTTGCTGGACATTTCCCATGCTTTCCCATTTCCCATTTCCCATGCTTTTTCAAACATTGACAGTGGCTTATCAATTACAACTATAAGTTTTTCAGCACCCAAAGATGTAGTTTAAATGTACCAGGTGACTTGAGTTCATCAAGAACAGTTAGGTAATCTCTTTGTCATTTTGCCATTTTGGGTATCTACTACTTGCTAGTTATTTTTTCCTACCATTCCAAAGTAAAGGATTTTTATCTTTTGCAGAGAAAATAGAAACAAATCAAAGATGTCATTAGCCTATCCACTACAAGCAAAGATCCTCTCTCTTCTTGGATCTTCCTTTTTCTCTTCACATGACTAAAACTCCCACCCTTTTTGTTCTGTTTTCCTTAGCTTTCCTCACTAGCCACAGACAATGCTGAGTGTTTCTGACAACACTATTTTTGCAGGATTGTGCCATATCCTTAGTCACCTTCATGGCTTAACTTCCATTCTCTGTACATTTCTTTTTAAAAATCTAAGTTTTTTGGTGAGTTTCCCATGTATCCACATATGTGTTTTCAGATAAATCACACTTTTCCTCTTCATTAAAATTGTTTCCTTTTGTCTCTTCAGAATTTTGTTCTTGAGCGTGTCCCATCCATTTTGGGTTGAACTCTGCCAAAGCATTTTTAGTCCATGGGATCTTACCTTTCTTTCTTCTGAACCTTTTTAAATCTGTTTCTACAAATCTAAGTTGCATGTCAGACCATGCTCTAGATTTTCTTGTCTCTGTCTGAAACTCTAGAATGGAGTGGTTACTTCCTTTCAAAGATGCCTTTCATTTCCATCCCAGCAACAAGTTCCTCGCTGTTAGTGAGATCTATGTTAGAATTCCTCCTTTTTGGTAGTGTCACTTAGGCTGTTCAAGAAGTTATTCTTTGCGGCAGGTAGGTGGTGCAGTGAGTAAAGCACCGGCCCTGGAGTCAGAAGGACCTGACATCAAATTCGGCATCAGACACTTGACACATGTACTAGCTGTGGGACATTGGGCAAGTCACTTAACCTCAATTTCTCTGCCTTCCCCCCTCCAAAAAAAAAAGTTATTTGGCTCTACTTTTGGCTGAGGAAGCTCCAGAAGATGTCTGAATAATTGAGGTCCCTCATCACTACTATGACATGCATCTGTGCCAAACTCTGTTACCCACTCTCATCTATTGCCTTTTTCTCTTTAAGACTTCTATAGTATATTCCCTTGACAGAATAACTTCTGTTTCTCCTTCTTTTGACCTTTACCCAAATGCTCTCCATCTTGTTTTCTTCCCAGTCAGGTTCCTGGACTTCTTCATGTGCATATACCGTCTTAATATACTGTACTGTCCTACCTATTTCTTTTACCTATGCTATTTCTTTCTAATAAGATAGATCCATTATATAGTTTATTTGTACTATTAGCAGAAAATTTGAAGCACACCAGATTTTTACACAGGTATTGACTGAAAGTTTTAAGAAGGCTATAAACCCATGTCCAGAATAAATGCATTGTTGTGTCATCTTATGTAGATTTCCATTCAGTGTGTAAATAATAGTTGTAGAAAGCTTAGATTAAAAATCTGATGGTATAATTAAAAAGAAATTGTCAGGGCAGCTAGGTGGTGCAGTGAGTAGACCACCAGCCCTGGAGTCAGGAGGAACTGAGTTCAAATTTGGCCTGAGACACTTGACATACTTACTAGCTGTGTGACCTTGGGCAAGTCACTTAACTCCAATTGCCCTGCCTTCCCCCCCTCAAAAAAAAAGAAAAAGAAATTGTCTAGTTTTTTCAGGACTTGAACTAAAGTAGGGGTTTTTGACATGTACCCATGAGTTTGTTCTTTTAATATTTTAATAACTATATTTCAGCATAATTGATTTCTATTTTAATCATATGTTTTATTTTGTGTATTTAAAAATATTTTTCTGAAAAAGGGTCCATAATTTAACTAGACTGTCAAAGGAGTCCCATGATGCAAATAAGATTAAAATCCCCTACAATAGAATCAGAAGACTTTGAAGCTTGGAATATAGGACCTTAGAGAGCATTAAATTCCACATCCATATTTTATAGAAGATTGTGGCATAAGGAGATTATGATTTATCAAAAATGTCACAGCTAGTTTGTTGTAAAGCTGGTACTAGAACCCGGGGTTTTTCCCAATCCAGTTTCCACTACAGCACAATCCCTATTAGTTGAATTTATTTAGACTTATTTAGAATTTTTGGCCTTTGCCCAATTACATTGTCATCAAGGTAGAAGAGAACAAGAGCATAAGGAGTTTACTATGTGATTCCTACCTGAACTCTTCTTCCCCAGTTTGAATAAATTAATGTTTAGAAAAGTCAGATCAAGAGCATGTATTAAGCACCTGCTATGTGCCAGGCACTGTGCTAAATGCTGAGTATACCAAGAAATGCAAAAATAGGTCGTCTCCTCAAGGAGCTCACAGTTTAATGCAGGAGACCACGTACAAACAGCCTTGTACAAGCAAGATATATCCAGATCATTCGGAGTTAATCTCAGACAGAAGACATTGACATTAAGGAGTAATGGCGAAAGCTTCTTGCAGAGCGGATTCTGTCTGACAATTGAAGGAAGCCAGGAAACAGAGGTGAGGAGGGAGGGAATGCCAGGCCTGGAAAAGATAGTGGTGAAAAAGTCTGGAGATGGAGTATTTTATGGGGGTCAGATCCAGTCCATTGTAGAATTCGTGGAGAAAGAGTAAGCTGTAAGAAGACAGAAAGGCAGGAGGGGGCAAATTACAAAAGAACTTTAAAAGCCAAACAGGATTTTATATTTGATCCTGGGGACATTAGGGAGCCATTGGAGTTTATTGACCTGGGGAGTGACATGACCAGATCTTCATCTCAAGAAAATCACTTTGACAACTGAATGGAAGATGGATAGAGGGAGAGATTCAAAGCCAAGGAGACCAACCAGCTATCTGTTGCAGTAGTCCACCTGTAAGATAATAAAGCCTCACGCTGGGGCTAGGGTGGGGGGCGGGGTGGGAGGGGTGTCACAGTATAATTGAAGAGAAAGGGACATATACGAGATGTTCTGAAGTTTTTTTGCCGCTGTCAGCTGAATTAAATCCAAACATACTCTTTGGATTATAATTGACTTACCACTTTATCTTCTATTTGAAGGTTTTCCCTGTGTTCATTTTAAAAGTTTCTATCAGCTAGTTTCTGTTATGTGTTACAGTCAAATGTTTTTATTATAAAACTGAGAAGCATAGAGGTATAATCAATAGTTGTTCTGTCTTTCAATCCAAGTAGATTTAATGCCTGAATTTGTTATTATCTGTATAATCATATCTTTCTTTTTCTACCAGTAATATACTTTCAGTAATTAAGCTGAGCATGGTTCAAAACAAGTCTTAATGTTGCTTTGTCTCACTGCCTCACTTTTTTTACAGTTTCTTTTTGTGTTTTTACAGGGTCCACTTCCTAATACTTGTTGTCATTTTTGGCTAATGGTATGGCAGCAAAAGTCCAAAGCAGTTGTTATGCTAAACCGAATTGTGGAGAAAGACTCGGTAAGTATATTCACAACTTAGTACAACTTAATCTGTAAGTGCTTTCCCAAGTTGCTTTTGATGAATCTGCTTGCTAGTTAGCTGTCCTTAATTGCTTGAGGATAGTGGTTAGGATATTTCCCACACGAAGAACTAATATATCTTTTTCTTTTGACACTCTAAATTCTTAAATAACAAATGCAGGTCATTAATTAACCTCATAGGTTTAAATATAATACACTAAGTAAATAATTAGCAGTGATACATACTTAGCTTATAGCTTTAGAGGTGTTAAAAATCCCTAGGCTGGATCATAGTCCTTTGTTGTCTAAGTATAAGGAAATCTCTGATTGATTTACAAAAAATGACAGCTGCATCTATATAAATTATTAATTGCTCTTGGCTGATGGCTTTAAAAAGTTAGGCTTTAGATAAGTAACATGGCTAAATTAAATTTAGAAATATAATCTATTCACTACTATCAAATACATACTTGGAGCTAATATAAAAAACCACTTTTCTATGTTCTTGGGTATAGGATATAATATGTAATTTGTCACTTTGTTGTCAATCCACTCATCATCATTTTTGGACGGTCTGAAATGTATTTCAAAGACTCTTGGGCTCTGTGATTTTTCAGTATAAGGTAATAAAGGACAATGTTCATTTGTTGAACTTGATGAAATTTCCACAGATTCAAGGCTTTTGTTTAAAAACTTAAATTTTAAATTCTCCCCCCTCTTCCCTCCCCACCCACCCTCCCTAAGAAGTCTAGCAATTCAAGGTGGGCCACGTGTGTATCATTATGTATAACCCTTCCACAATACTCATGTTGTGAAAGACTAACTATATTTTGCTTCTTCCTAACCTATCTCCCTATATTGAATTTTCTCCCTTGACCCTGTGCCTTTTCGAAAGTGTTTGTTTTTGATTACCTCCACCCCCATCTGCCCTCCCTTCTATCCCCCCTTTTTTTTTTATCTTCTTCCTCCTCCTTTCGTGTGGGGTAAGATACCCACCTGAGTATGTATGGTATTCCCTCTTCAGGCCAAATCTGATGAGGGCAAGATTCACTCATTCCCCCTCACCTGCCTTCTCTTTTCTTCCTACAGAACTGCTTTTTCTTGCCACTTATATGCGAGATAATTTACCCCATTCTAACTCTCCCTATCTCCCTCTTTCAATATATTCCTCTCTCATCCCTTATTCATCTTCAACTCACCCTGTG
>CM053622.1:193899695-193919098 GCA_028646595.1 Phalanger gymnotis
TAATGATCAAGAAACCTAATGAGAAACTGTATTAAGTGACATCTTCCACTCCAGGACTATAAAAAAATCAGAAGACCAGGCAATAGGAAGGGAAGTAGACCTCAGGCAAAGCCAGTGTTAATAAATGGGACACAAGTAGGCTGTAAGACTCTTTGTCCAGAAGCAGCAAGAATGGAGAGATCTTCTGAAAAAAACCCTGGTTAGGGATCTTGAATGCCTCAGGTAGCTACAGTGGACATTGACAAGCACAGTGCTGTACTACTCAGACCATGAGGGTTCTGAGGTCCCTAATACTCTATTCTGAGGTGCCATAGAGGGCCCCAAAGACCCTCCCAAACCCCAGGAGGTGGCAGTCAGCAAAAAAACCTAGGGGACTCAGAGTAAAACAAACCGAACCACCTCACACAAAAATACAACTGGGGGCGGAGCTTGGCCATTGGCCCAAACCCCCATTCAGGAACTAAATGCATGCTGGAGACACAAGTAAATCCAAAAAAAAAGACTAACTAGTATAAAAAAATATTGCAAATCATAACTCCATAACAACCGTAGGTAGAGATGCAAAGGGAAAAAAAGTTTTCCACTATGTAAATACCTAGAAATAATGAAGCATGAGATAAGAAGTAGTGGTAAAGTTCTAAAGGAAAGAATTTGAAGGAGAATAAGTAGCTTGGAAGAAAAAATAGTGAATCTTACCAAGAAATGGTATCCCTGAAAACTAGAATGGACACAAGATAAATCAGTGCCTCCATGAATCAGCAAGAAATATTAGAACAAAATCAATATTGACAGAGTATTTTTTTAAAATTTAAGCTATCTAATCACAAACACTTGACCTAGAATCATTAGACTTCCTGGACATCAAGATTTTTTTAAAGCTTAAACACCATATATCAAAAAATCATAAATGAAAACTTCCTAGATCTGTTAAAACTAAAGGGCAAAGTAAAGACAGAAAATCGCCCCCTAAATGAATCCCAAAAGAAGAAATCCCAGAAATGTTAGTCACAATCCAGATCTCCCACAGCAAACTGAAAAAAAGTTACGTACATACAGAAAGAAGCATGCCGGTTCTAAGAAACTATAGTTAGGTTCACATAAGACTTGGTAGGGGTAGGTTCCATTACAAATGAGAAGCATTTTTGAATACAGTATTCTAAAAGGCTAAAAGACAACTAACAATAACTTACCCTGCTTGGGGGAAATGGATTTATAATGAAATAGAAGATTTTGAAGCATTCCTAAAGAAAGAACCAAAAGTGAACAGGAACTTTGAAATAAAAACACAAGATTCCAGAGGAACTTAGAAAGGTAAATGGATTTGAGCATTTGGAAGGAGCTATAGGATGATGGGTGGTACAAACATTCGAATGGAGGAGAAGAAACATTCTTTTCGGAACCATGTCTTCAAAGGGTTTTGAGGGAGTTAAATAAGAAAAACAGGTCTTGGGAGTGGATTGGTTGCATTCTGACGGATTTAAGAGGAGAAAGAGAAGGGAGAGTGAAAGGGGGAATACACTAGGTTAGAAATAAGGAAAAAGGGGGTGAATAAAACTTTCTCATAATTTGAGGGTTTGAGGAGAGTATACAAACGTGGAGGAAGGAGTGAGGGGAGTAGCCCTCAGATGAACTTGATTTTTATCTGAAACAGAAAAAGAGGGTTGGACACCCACACCTTGGTGTGGAAATACATCACGCTTAACAAGGAATCAGGCAGGAGTAGGTGGAGAATTAAGAGGAAGGATAATAAGTACTAGGGAGAAAATAAGCACAAGCAGCTTTATAGCGCTATCATTCAGAACCGAGCACAATTTGAATGTACAAAGATCCATATGATCCAGTGAGATTTTTCCATGTGTTTAATAATAATAAAAGTAATAACTGTTAACATGTATATAGTTGTGAGTTTACAAAATCCTTTCCTCACAACACCCCTGTTGACACAGGCAATGTTATTACTATTTTGCAGTTGAGGAAACAGTCTCAGAGAGGTAAGTGACTTTTTCATGGTCATACAGCAAGCAAGCACGTAAGGTTGGATTCAAAGCCACATCTCCCGAAACCCAGCATTCTTTTCAAACTACCAAAGAGTCACATCATGTGTTCATAAGCTGATATACAATATCTTGTCATATCTGCATGTCCCCTTCTTCACAAGGTCTTTTATGGAGGATCTAGAGAATTCTGCCATGTCACTTTCATGCTGAGATGTTATATTCATTATATACATGTTATACTTTGTATTTCTCTTTAGAGAGAAGCTGAGAAAGTTCTAGTTCACAAATTAGGTTGTGCAATCAAATTATTTTTCCATTTTAAGATTTATAAACTATTTGCCTTACTGTTGTATTCTTTGGTGTAAATTAAGTATTATTATCTCTATGAGAAAACAGGCTTAGAGAAATTAAGTTGATTTGAAATTCATTGAATTTGTATATATCAGAGCCAGCGTTTGAATCCAGGCTTCTTAACTACCAAATTCAGTGGTCTTTGCATTAATCCTTCTTCCTTTGTAAATTAAATGGCCAAGATTTACCTATTCTTGGTATCTCAGACTGAGAATAGTCCTTATCTACCCAGAATCCTTAAGCTATATTACTCAGATTTGTAATGAATTTAAGGAAAGAAAAACTTTTCTTGCAGCTTCTCTCATAGAATGTCTTAGAATTGAAGGGTTTTCATTAAAATAAGGTTAGGAAAGAATAGGGAAATGTCAACTAAATGTAAACTTCAGAAAGTCAGAGCTTCGAGAAGATGATGAAAATCCTAAAAAGATAAACCTGAAGATTAAAGAGTGCTTTAGGTTCTTTTGTTATACTTAAATGCCTGTTCCTTAGTCTAGATTTAAAAAAAAAAAACAGCCACCAGACAAAAAACCAAAACAAAACATACACACTCTACAAAAGTCTCTTCCTTCGCAAAGCTTTGGCTTCAGTTTAGAGATCACAGTGAGGTATAACACTATTCTAGAAGTTGATTGCATTTTTCACGTTAAGTATAAAGGTAATTTGGAGTCCTAAGGGTTTTTGTTTTGTTCAAGTGCTTTATGTAAAGCATGGTATTATGGAATTATCTATGGAATTAGTGTATTGCGGGAGGTATTTTTCTTTGTTCTGTTTCTTTTATCTTTATGACTGTAAATTTCAACTAATTAGTTTGCTTATGTATTTGTTTATAGTGCTGTTCGAAAACGATACCGAGAGGACAGAAAAGCTAATACGGCTCAAAAGGTGCAGCAGATGAAACAGAGGCTAAGTGAGACTGAACGAAAAAGAAAAAGGTGGTTATATTGGAAACCTATTCTCACTAAGATGGGGTTTGGTACACTCATTTTGGTTGGCGCTTTTGCTTGCTGGACATTGTATTCTCAGCAGCATTCCTTACAAGTAAAGCCTTAATTTGCACAGCAAGCTTCTGCACTAGTAATTGATTGAGTTGCTGCTGCAGTTAATTGCTAGGGCTTTGTCTCTTAGCAGCAAGCTCCCTACTCGTACCTGAAAATGGCGTAGTAGAATAGACACCAACCAGATAAGTGATGGAAATCAGTCACAAGTCAACATCTCAGGACTTTGACCTGCAGGTACTTCTGAAAACCAAACTGTAAACTGCTATATAAAATAAAGATGTTAATGTTTGTTTTCAAGAAAAGTTTATAATTTTTTTTTTGCAAATGTGTTGATACAGGTAAAAAGTTACATTTCACCAAATTAAGCTGGAAAAAAAAAACCCTTGGCCAGAGGGCATACCTATGTAGATTGTCTAGGTTTTAATTCACACACCTGATATAAGCAATAAACATTGTGGTTTTATCTACATTAAAACAAATGATCCTTAAAGATGTACATAATGTGTAATGTATTCTCAACATGGGCATCAACATTTTATATTCTTAGGATAAATAATATTTTATAACTGCCTATTTGATCCTTTTGTAGTTAACTGTACTTTTGAAAAAAAGCCCAGTTTGAAAAGATCTGTTACACCCCAAAAATTTTATTTTGGAACTGAATGTTCTGATGTGTGCATTGAATTAGATGTACCATATGAATTTTCATTATTTGGTATTAGTAACTAAAAGTTTGACAAAGCAGTTTTTACTGTATAGTTTGCATTCCATTATGTTTTGCTATTTCCCACACTGAAGAATAAACCAAAAGCAATGCCCCAAAAAACATTTAAAGAAAAATGCTGCTTATAGGGACACTGTCAGGTAACTCTCAATCCAAAATGTAAACCTGTATAAAATTTATTTTTCTATAGTTCATTATAAAAATATTTTCATAAGAACTTCAGTGATAATACACTAAAACTATAATTGAGGGTAATGCATGACATTGAAGAAATAAAATATTAGCCACAAGTTAACTCCAGTCCTTAGTCTCATTTTCCTAAACTGAATGAAATGTGGACATTTGGCTTAAATCTTTTATGTTCCCAAGTGAATTTTAAAGTTCTCTGAAATATTTGGTTAAAAGATTAATTTTACAGCCTGACCGTGTCCCTTTAAATTCTTAATGAAATTGTTGGGAGAAAAAATAAATACCTTTGGCTTTTAAAAGCACATTGTTTTACTAGAAGCTATGTTCAGAGTTTAGAATGCTCTTAAGAGTGCTAGCTTTATTAAAGTTCCAACATTCCATTCAACTTTTAGCTTGTCTGTATTTTGTTAACTTTCAATTTACATCGCACATATTTGGAATCTTCTGAGAAATGTAGATAGTTTAGATAAGCATCTTAAAATGTTTTGGTTGAAATTGTCGAAAGTGTTCAATTACATTGAAAGTACTTAACATAGATTGTAGGTGATACAGCTACTTATTAAATAAGTATTTTTTAACTTGTGCCTGTGTCCTAATTCAGTATTGTTTTCTTTAAACTTTTTAGTCAAGAGGGAGTAGCCAGGAGGCATTTCTTATTCATTTTTACATTATATCTGTTCTGGTGCCAAGACCATACATTTTGGGGCATTATCCAAAACTAAGTTTATTCCCTGCAGTATCCTTGCTTTTCAACTTGGTTTATTTTTCTCCTTTTGATTCAATGTTTGCAGAGTATATTTGGATCTCAGGTTACATGTTACTAGATTTAGTTAATCAACCAACTGGAGTTGGATCTCTTGAAGGAAAATTTTTATAACACTTCCATGATGTAATGGGAAAAGCACTGCATTTGTAGTCAAAGCTCTGGATCTTGGGCAAGTCATAACCCCTCTAAGTGCTTCAGTTTCCTCATCTATAAAGTGAAGAGTTTAGATGATCTCAGAGCTCTCTTGTAACTCTCAATCTGTAAGAACCTGTATATATGTAGGTAGTCAGTGCTAAAAAGACAATATCCCTTGGTGTATTTAGAGTGGTTCATAATCCATTCATGTCTTCACTATTTTACACTGCTCTCCCATTTTGGAGCAATTCACAGTTCTCTGCTTTTTATTCTTCCTTGTGTTTACTTTGTGTAACATGTCCTTTGTGAGAACTGGTATAGTAGAAACTCACTAGTGGGCCCTTACAAGGAGTAAAGTCCTGGAGGAAGTTCACTTTTTCTTGTGGAAGTCCTGGAAAATGGTATTGAGTAAGCAGCAGCCCAAAACCTTAAACATTATTGAAAGATTTTACATGAACAACATTTACCAATTTTGTAGGGCAGCTAGGTGGTGCATTAGATAGAGTGCTGGGCATGAAGCCAGGAAACTCCCCTTCCTGAGTTCAAATCCAGCCTCAGACACTTGATAGATGTGTGACCTTGGGCAAGTCACTTAACTCTGTTTGTCTCAGTTTCCTCATCTATAAAATTAGTTGGAGAAGGAAATGGCAGTCCACTTCAGTATCTTTGCCAAGAAAATCCCAAATGGAGTCACAAAGAGTCAGACACAACTGAAAATGACTGAACAAAACACAGATTCATAAGTTTGTGGTAATGTTTTGATATTCTTGGAAATTTGTCCATCATCAATACAGAAGCATTTATTAGATGAAGAATTGTAGATATATAACCAGCATATTGTAGTAGAAAGAATATTAGATTTAAAATTCAAGGACCTAGGTTTGGATTCTAGCTCAGATATTTTCTACCTCTTTGACCTTCAGACCTTTAGTTTTCCTCTCTGGGAAAATGAGGATGTTGGATTTCATGAGATCCAAAGTTCCTTATAGTTCTAAATCTATGAACCATTATCATCTAGAAGTTTATATTCTAAACTAGGAATTTACAATTGAAGATAGACATTTCATTTTTTTAAAATTAATATTCCTGAGACTTATTTTTATTTTCATTTGAAATATTACACGGAGTTATAGTAAATTAACCCTATCGTTCAATTTCGACCAAGTAGAATTGATTCCTTAGGTTCAAGAAACAATGCTTTGATTTGTTTCTCAAGAGTGGCTCTTCACTCCATTTTCCATTTTGTATCTGGGTACTTTTCTGTTGACTCTTGGTCATACTGTTTGGCCTAATGCAAGAAGTGGTCAAATGGATCCATGATTTTATCAATGTGACTACTTCCTGCTTTGGTGCAGATCTCTCCCCAGTCATGCCTTATCTTGGGCAGTTATTATCAACACATTCCTACAAATCTGCCATAAAGAATCAATCCAATATAATGGAAACTTTCCTCTTGTTCTCTTAAGGTTTTTATGAATCCCAGTGCAATGTTCAGGCTGTGTGTTATCCTGTATTCTTACTGTATAATCAGTCCACCTCCTTTTCTGGTCACTTCTATGCCACGTCTCTAATGCAGGTCAATGTGGTTTTCTTTTGTCTAAGAAAACAAATGAAATGATAATAAATTTTATCAAAGGCCACTTTTTGCCAAATGACTATTAATTCTACATTTCTTTATGGAATTTGCAACTGGTGTAGAATACAGTTCTTTCTGTTTTGGACTGCTCGATCTACTTAGGTTAATAGCCATGTTCCAATTCTAATGAGTTATTAAGAGGGTAAAGAAAGTGATTTGTCAAAGTATTCTGATTACACAAATTAGTTACATTTGTTACATGTTCAGAAGGTTTGGGGAATAATCCAAATGCTTTGCCTCTTGCTTTTCTTTTTGTGTACCCTAGTTCATCCCATGCTCTTTTAGCATCTCTACCAAAGGATGGTCAGGAGAAAGAAAAGGAGGTGACAATGATTAGTGAAGTCCAGTCGTCAGGTTTTCTTAAGTGCTTATTTACTATGTCCCAGGCCCTATGCTAGTCAAGTTATCCATTTAATGATAGCTCTGATAAAAGTTGTCGTGCAGTGGTCATAACTTGCTTTACATAATAATATGGGGTCTGTTGGGCCATTTCACTTATTTATCTGTGCTATTCTTGTCCCCTTTTGTCCTGATTAACATCTGTATAAATCTGCACTGACTTTAAAAAAAAAAAAACCTACGTTAGTTTGTACAATGGAGTACTTCACTTTTTGCAATAATTACTTATTTGCTTTCAGCATCAATTGACTCCGCTCCACTGAGCTCTTGCTGTTAATTCCTAAAATGACATTCGAGGATTAGAGTCAAACCATTCTCAGAAAACTGAGAGAAGCATCTTTACCTGTGTAAATGTATGCTTTATGATTATTATGGATCCAAACCCAAAGTTTTGATGGGATTTACAATTATCTTATTTACTGTCCACTCTACATTTTAAATTCACATCGGTGAATGCATTTCCAAAATATTCATCGCTTTATAGGAGGCTATAAAGAAAACATGAACAGCTATGCTATGTTATTGTACACTGAACACCAGAAATTAATATTTTCTCTTGAATTTTATTTTTGACCTTAAGAGAAATCTATGAACATCTTTTCTTTTTTAAGCCATATAAACCAAGTATCATTATATTTTAGGACTAATACCTCAAATAGGAGTTGGAGTTCTATATGCCCAAGTTCACCCCTTCTACACTTTCTATAAAGTCCAAGCCTGGGTAGAAACAGTTGAGTGGAGAATAAGATGGGCGTAATTAAGTGGAAGATAATAGCCATGGGTTGTCCATTCAGGGCCATACAAGATTAGTCACATCCTTCGATTCAATCTAGGGCAGAATGAGCAGTCAATAAAACCTCATAGATTGTATCTAACTGGTTGGTGGATTCTGCTTTTTGTTCCTGACCCCAGGTGTTGCAAGTACTGCCAGTTTGGACTTAACAGAGGTGTGTATTCACAAAAAACCAGATCTATATCTTAAACATATAGCAATCATGGTGGTATTTCATGCCTTTAGTAGTCTGTATTTTAGGGTGGGTTTGTTTTTGTTTTTTGGGGGGGGTCATTTTTGTTTCGCATTTAAATGATAACCAAATGAGAATAGCTGTTTTACCGTTAGACAAAATTTTAGATTAATGTGCATGCAACAGGACATTTTTTTTATTTCTAGCTTGTGAACTTAGACAGTAGTAGAAAACCAAGTCTTAATGACTTTAAATTCAAATGTCTGGATATCTGTTGGACCATCTCTTATTGTGGGGCTAAAGAAAACTTTCATGTTTTTCTACAGTTTTGTTGCTTGAGTTTGCTATTTGTTATGTGTATATTTTGGGGGGAAATAATATTTAGGGATGACTTCACAAGTTGCTTCCTTGCTAAGGACAAAATGGAAAATCAGCAGGGCTATTTCATTCAAGTGCAAAAATATTTTAATATTTATTTTGTGTACTATCTCATCAATCTGGTTTAACAGGGCAACTGGACTCATCAAGTTATTTATTGAATGCCTACTATGTGTTTAGCACTGGCCCAGTAAATTGGTGGATAATCCAGGAAATTTAAGTCCTTTTACTTTCACTGTTCTTTCTTAGAATGATTTACTTAAAATTGTGTGTGTTTTGAGCCCTGACACTTCCTCCTCAGCATCAAGACTTTTCTGTCTTTAATAGTTACATTGCTCTAAGGACTCCTCAAGAGTGATTCTCCACAGGATTTTTCTTCCCCTAGTCTCCAGATAAATGCTGTCCTCTTTGCCACTTGGATCCTTGAAAGATTTTATTTTCCTTTGGAGAGCATTCTGTTTTTTACAGTCATTTCTGATCCTTTTTCCTTTAGTATCTTTTACTTCCCCAATCAGTAGCATTTTTTAGTGTAGTCACTGATTCACATAATAAACTTCGTCCAAGAGGCTTTGGTATTATCACTGACAATTCAAATAAGAAAAATTTTGAAATGCCCCTGTCCATCATCAGACTTGGAATACACAGTACCATTAAGAACAAATAGTTGAAAAATGCTGTTTTTCAGTTCAGTTCTCCTAATCAGGAAATTGGTTTTACATTTGGTATGGAATAGAAGATTTGTCATTACAGCTGCATACGTTACATAATCATCTCTGATTGGTCCTAGTTACTTAAGTATATTATTTGAGGTTTTTAATTTAGGGCAACATTGACTTTTTTTTAACTTAACATTCTATTTCAAGAAAATGATGAATATATTTTTCCTCGTTGCATCTCAAACGTCTAACTTGACAATAATATTTATACAAAATATGCAGTCATAATTCTGTTTAATTATTCACACCACCACAAAATAAACCTTAGGATACTTCGTCTTTGACTTAGGAAAAAGTCAGGGCAGTTTTTTCCTGTACAAAACAATGCTTAGGGATTTTTGTGCTTTGTCATCATTCTAGTGAGGGCTTTGCATAAATACCCGGGGACGAAAATTGCCCCGTGTAAGATTTGACTTTCTCTTGTTTCAGATTTAAACCAGAGTAGAATTTTCCATTAGTATATTAAGTTGCTATGGTATTCCAGATTAAGGAAAATGAATGGTTAAATGCAATAAGTGTCTTGCAACACTTTATCCAAATACAAGAATCACTAACTACATTTAGTTTAGTTTGATTCAATTCAACTTGCTATTTTATTTTCCCTTGTGAGAAATAAAGTAGTAACTTAAAATAAAAAATTAACAAGCTTTGTCTTTCTTGCAAATAAAATATTTTAAAAACTTGACTAACCCACCTAACTTTTATTTAATCTTACAGACCTCTCTCTACAACATACCAATAGAGAAAAATTAATGGGGCCATAATTTTTTTAATGACCTCTATCTTTGCCACAATGTATCTGCCAGACTCTTTTAAATAGATAGATGCATGAAATATTTAAACTTAGAGATCTGAACTGAATCAAGAGTGAAGCAAAGGCCATTACAAATAGCACCATCTGTTGAAACTCAAACTGGCCGTAATTTTTTTATAGAACCATAGTTCCACACACTTAAAAGAGAAACTTCCACCAGAATAAAACTTGCCCACCATTACAGTGGTCTCTGAATCAAAAAGAGTTTGTTTAATGTTATTCCTTCATATACACCTTTTGTATTTAGTGGCTACCTGGGAAATGAATACAAATTACTCTTTACGACTAATTGGCCTTGTCTTATTATAAGTGCCATTTTAGACACTGAGGATTCTTGGGAGATTCATCTGTTAATCATCCAAAGTGTGTGTTACTTGAATCAACAGTTCAAAGATGAGAGTTTCCATTAAAGATTTGCCTAGCCATGTTCAAATAGCAGAGCAAAGGAAGTTTTCTAAGCATGTCAAAGCTGGAGATGCCTAGTTCAAAAAAAGAGAGGGGTGGGGTAGGCAGAATGAAGTAGGTCTTAATCTTTAGGGGGCTTGATTGTTCAAATTGTGAGTGTGATGTCTTCATTTATTTAAAGTTACTGTAGTGGGGGATATTTGCATTTTTGCAGGGGTAGGCAATATCATTAACCTGAATAAAATTGGGTGGTTTGCAAATCTTCAGTAAAGTAGTAGAGTTTCTCTTAAAATGAGCAGCAGCATGGCATACTAGATAAAGAGCCAACCTTGAAATCAGGAAGACTTAGTTTCATCCTGTCCTCTGACAAACATTGGCTGTGTGATGCAAGGCAATTAACCTCTCCATGCTCAAGATCGCTTTTTGTATCCTCGGGGCTTAACACAGTACCTGGCACATACTAGGCACTTAATAAATGTTGACTGACTGACTAAGTTGCAAAGAAAATTTCATCCTGCATAGCAGAGGAAATTTCCTCAGAGTTACCTTTGCCATTGAAATCACAGGCCTAGTCTCTGTCTATACCTATCTTGAAAGTCATTTCATCTATCAGTATACTATAACATGCTAGTTTGGGCTCTCATGCTTATTTGTTTTAGCTTTGACATTGAGTATAATAAATATCTTGATTATTTTTGTCTTTGTCTATTTTTTACATTAATCATTTGTAATATAAATACAATCTGTGACATCAGAAACCTAAATTCTCTGTCATTAGTAGTATTTGCCAAAAAGAAACAAGACTGCTAGTAAAAAACAATACATTTTTAAGAATATAAGCATCTTACACTCACATTGATAACACTGCTATTACATTAACATTATATGTTAAGCCCCCAAATATTAGGAAATTGGGCAAACAATAATCTTGATAAACTACTGCAGGGGCCTAGTTTTACAAAGCCCACCTGGCAGTATGTCACATGAGGACTATTATGTGATTTTGAGAGGAACTGGAAAAAGTAGGCTTCTCTAAGATTTTTGGTGGTAATTTGCAAAGAGGAATCTAAATTACAGTGCTTTGATATAAGCTCACCTCATAGCACCACCATTTTCTAGCCAAGAGAAAGATGAACAATTTTACCACAGACAACTGGAACAATTAGTCTAATGATTGAATGTGGAATGTTGGAACACTTTTTGGTTGCCTTTTTTTTTTTAAGTTCTTGTAAGTCATGTGTTTGTATGTATCTGCGTGGGGGAGGGGGTTAAATTTGTACCAGATTGGTGACTTTGTTTTATATTATATGTTGTAGGCCAAGATTGACTGACACCTAAATCTGTGAATGTTCTGAAGCTATAAATTTTGAACCATTGACATGCAAAGCAAGACCTGAAGCCCTCTCCGGGAATCAAAGTGAGGTTCGATAAATCTCTAGAGTGCCTCACAGTTATCTGTTTACAACGTAAACTATACATCCAGGGGACGAAGAACACCCACCAGCAAGAAGACTTTGCAAAACTTATAAATTTGATGTATTAAGTGTTTTTTAAATGCTTGGAAGAACTGTAGAAAGATGTAAAAGGAACAAATTAGGAGAGACTACTTTGTAATGTACTGCCATTCTTACTGTATTTTTATATGTTTTGGGCAGCATTAAATATTTTTTTTAAACTGATGTGTTGCTTTCTGTGCGTTGTGTTAAAAGATTGCTCCTCTTTTTTTTTTTTAAATTAGTTTGTCTGAGCTTTTACACATAGTAATTGACATTAAAATCGCATTTTAATAGAAATGATGGAGGCAGCTTTTGTTAGTTTATTCTAGCTGCTGTTTGCATTTTGATGAATAGAGGAACCTGTCAGGGACCAGTAGTTTTAATCCTGTTTGTGAGGAGAGAAGAAATGAAGCAATATAGATTACAGTAGTGCTGACACTGTTTTTAAGTCTGATTTCTGTGGCAACATAAATAGCATGTTTCAATAAACATGCTAAATTTGCAGATGACGCGAAGGTGGGCGGCATTACCATCAAGACAGAGATCTGGACAGATCAGACAATAAGCTAATAAAGTGAACTTAAGTAAAGATGAATGAAATAGAGAAGGCATGGCTAGAAAACAGTTCATGTGGAAAAAGACTAGGTTTTAGTCAGTCATACACTCAATAGAAGTCAAGAGGTAATCTGATCTTAGGCTGATTAAGAGACAAGTAGTGTCCAGAGTAAGGGAGGTTATGTCACTATACTCTGCAAAAATCTCAAGTATTGTGTTGAGTTCTAGGCATCACATTTTCTAGGGGTTGACTATGATGGTAACAGGACTGGAGACTGGCATTTAAGGACTGATGGAAGAAACGTGGGCTGTCTAACCTCGAGGAGTAGACGAGATACGTAAAGTACTTACAAGGCTGATGTGGAAGAATAAGGATTGGATTTGTTCTGTTTGGCTCCAGAAGGCAGAATTAAGGCATAGTTGGAAATTATATGGAGACAAATTTAGGCTTAATTTAAGGGTAAACTTATTTTTAGAACTATCTAAGAATGGTATGCACTGACTGGGAATAATGAGTTCCTAATCACCATTTCACAGTTGCACAAGAACAGACCTCAGATGCCATTGGCCCAACTCATGCCTGAGGAAAAATCACCTCTACATCATAGATGACAAATAGTCATCCAGCCTTGAACATCTTCAGTAAGGAAGAATCCACCTCTAGAGGGCCATCTCTTGAATAGCTCCACTTGTCAGAAAGTTGTTCTTTGCGTGAAACTTAAACGTTCATCTTTGTTCCCTCTTCAATCCTCTGGAGTCATTCAGAATAAATCTTACTGAATGTTCTCTTCTACATAATAATCCTTTAAATACATGAAGATAGGTTTTCCACCTGCTCCCCTGAGTCTTCCTGCTAAACATATTTCACCTGATTCTCACATGACCCCAAATCAAGAGGGATCTATAGCCTTTCACCTTTCCTTATATCCCCAGCACTTTGCATGTACCTGGCACCTCGTTGTGCTTAAGAAATATCCGTTGACTGACTAACCATCCTTATGACACTTTGGGTAGCCTCCAGCTTATCGGTGTCCTTCCTAAAATATGGTGCCCTGAACTGAACATGCTATTCTAGATGTAGTGTACTAGGAAAGGTTATAGTAGGACTAAGTTGACTCTGAACAATGACTATATGATAATCAAAGATTGCATCAGCTGGCTTTGCTGACATTGCACAGTTGACTTCCGTTGAGCTTGCAAAATGCACTAAAGCCTGCAGGTCTTTTGCAGGTGAACTGCTGTTTTGCCATGCCTCTCCTGTCTTGTATTTGTGAAGATGATTTTTATAACTAAGTGAAAGACTTTACATTTACCCTATTTCATTTCATCTTATTAGACTGAGCCCAATCCTCCAAGATCTTTTTCGATCCTGTCATTTATTGTGTTGGATAACCCTCTCAGCTTTGTTATTATATGCAAATGTGATGAGCATGCCTTTATTTAGAGGCAGGTAGGTGGTGCAGTGCATAGAATGCTAAATTTACAGTAAGGAGCCTTAGTTCAAATCCTAGACACTAGTTATATGACCCTGAGCAAGAGGTTAAATACTTGTTAGTTTCAGTTTCATCTGTAAAATGGGAGTAATAGTAGCACTTCACAGGATTGTATGGATCAAATGAAATTTTACATATGCACATATGTATTATAAAGCGATCACCTTGTAAGATTCAAAACACTATGTAAATATCAACTTCAAGTTATTGGTGAAATAGATTAAACAGAACAAGTCTAAGCATAGATCCTTAGGGCACTACACTGGAGACCTTCTAAGAGCCACTAATGAATGGCTGCCCTTTGGGTTTGGCCATCTGACCAGGTTTATTTCCTAGTCTATATCTTTCCATCTTTTTTTAAATAATAGCATGAGATTCTTTATCAAACCTTTTGCTAAAATCTAGGGAAGTTCAACATCACCCAATCTCCTAGGCTGGTAACTAGAAATGAGGTTAGTCTGGTATAAGCTTGCTGAAACCATGCTTGTTTTTATGATCACTTCCTTTTCTAAGTTTTTCACAAAAATCTACTCACTATCCTTTTGATAATATATTCTAGAATGTTTCCAGAAACTGAAGTCAGGTTCACAGACATAGTTTGCAGATTCCATTCTCTTCTTTTTTTTGAAGATCACTTTTTCCCCCATCCTTCAGCACCTCTTCCATTTTCCACCGCTGTTCCATAAACAGGCCTGCAAAATGCTTTCACTAGAATGTAGTTCATCTGGGCTTTGTGACTTGAACTCATTCAAAGTAACTAGGGGCTTTTGCATCTTCTTACTGGATTATCAGCTTATTTTCTGTCTTTTCTAGTCCCAAGGACATTCTCAACCATAAGGAGGCAGTTCTGCCTCTTCTCCATCTATTATCATTGTCCCATTCAACTGAATATTGGTTCCATCCTTTCTTTAATCCTCTTTTTCCCCTCAATGTAGCTTTAAGAAGAAAAAAAAGAAAGGAAACTTTGTTATCCTTAACTTTCCTCGAAGCCTTAGTTTATTCTTTCCTTGTTTCCATGTATATTATGTATGTATTTCAAAAATCTTAGTTGATTGGTAAGTTCCTTGTGCATCAACATCCATCTTTTTAGACAACTTCACTTTTCTTCTCATCAGAATCATTTCTTTTTATGCCTTCAGAATTTCATTTATGAAAGTTTTCTATCCCTCCTTGTCTTACCTCCTCTGTAGTATGTTAATCCATGGTAAGCTTATCTATCTTTTTTGCTGAAGCTAAGTCAAGAAATCACTAGCTATTCTGCTGTAGCCTGAGAATTCCAGTGGATGTCTGGATAATTGCAGTCCCTCATCACTACTATAGCACACCTCCATCCAGGTTTTGATGTTTCCTCAACTCTTGTATTTCTTCTGTAATACACTCCTATGGTTATATCACTCAGCTTTCTAAATCAATTTTGACCCAAACACTCCACTATACTTGACTCCAAAGACTCCACTAAGGTCAACTGACCTAAGCTCTGGTTCCTGGATTTCCTCACGTGTGTGTGTGTCTGTCTGTCTGTTTAATATACAATGGTATCTTACCTTTTTACCTATCATCTTTCTTTTGAATAAGATATCCTTCCAGACACACATCCTACCAAATCTCAGTGTTATCTGTGAGATCAGATCTGAATCCTTGTATGAGGATTTCCAGTTTACTCCAGTGTTGGTAGCTATAGCTGTACATTTGTGCTCTAAGGTCATAGAATCATAGTTTAAAAGCAGAAGTAGACCTTAGAAAGGCCATCTAATCTAACTCCCTCATTTTACAGATGAGAAAACTGAGGTCCAGAGAAATTTTTAAATGTCTTGCCCCAAACCTGAATATCTTTGGCAATGCGAAAAAGCAGCATTTGAACGAACAATTAAGGATGTACTATATGGGATTCATTCTTCATCCAAAGGTTTGAACTACATGACTTGTGGAGCCCCTGCCAACTCTAGGAAGGTGGTAATCTGGCTGTATTCTGCTCTTGTCATATGTAGCATATTTGGAGTTTTCTGTTCACTTCTGGACACCACATTTTAGAAGGCACATCGATCAGCTGGAGAATGTCCAGAGGAGGCAAGTAGGATATGAAGAATCTTAGGTTCGTGACATAAGAAATTTGTTTTAAGGATCTAGGGTTGTTTCCCAATAGGAGAGGCTCGTGGAAGGAAGGAGTGGGGATTGACTGGGGACTTGATAGCTGTCTTCAGATATTTCAAGTGCTGTCACATGAAAGAATTAGCTTTGTAATTGACCCCAGATCTAAAAACAACTGGTAGAAATTACAGCCACAAATTTAGGCTTGATATAAAGGAAAACTTCCAAACAATTAGTTATCCAAAAGCTGAAGGGGCTGTTTTTGGAGATAGTGGATTCTTTTCACTGGAAATCCTCAAGCAAAAATAGGGTAACCACTTGCCAGCTGGAATATAGAGGATTCTTGTTCAAGTGCAGGTTGGACTAAGTGGGTTCTTAGGTACTTTTAATCTCTGGTGTCCTATGATTTTGCAATTCTTTGATTCTATGAGGAAGTTAAAATTTTATTAACAGTTTATAAGACATCTCAATCCCATAATCCAGATCCACACACTTAAAAGGAGACTAACCTTTCAGGGTGAAGAGCTAAGGCACAACGTCTATTCTTTTGCTTATTTCATCTTGGATTCTAAGAAAAGTAACTATATCCTCCAGTATTTTAGAGCACTCATTCATTCACATCAGCATCAAAACCTCCCTACAGCTATTTCCATGGTAGTGGATACCTCATAACATCAATAGTGTCAAACTCATATAGAAAAAGAAGGCCACTAAACCATACATAAGGATCCCTGCAGGCCTTACATTGACATGGAAGATGACATCTTAACATTATCTGTGTTCTATTGTATATTTATTTTGTGGTTCCATCAGCAACTCTTGGCCTCTTGTTTGACACCTCTGCAGTCACATCACTATTTAAACCTATTGTTAAGTCTTCTCAAAATTATGTTTTGGAAACTAGAAGGACTATTGTCTTTGCCTGGAAATCACCAGTCTTGAGAGGCAGCATGGTGGAATGATCAGAACCATAAACTTAAACTCAGAAAGTCTGGGCACCACTTCTGCCTCTTACTAGCTACATGACCTTTGGCAAAATTTAATCTTTCTGAGCCCATGTCTCCTTGTCTGTAAAATAAGGATAAAAATGATTGTTGTGTGGACTAAATACGAATGGATATGAAATCACTTTGGAGTCCTAAAGTACTATAAGTGTAAAATTTAAGGAATAGTTATTAAACAGAACAAAAAATTGGGGCCAATATCAAGATCTAATTTCTGCCATAGATTGAAACATTTTTATTGATGTCACAGCTGAAAGTTTGTTTAAACATCAGCAGATGTTCAAGGACAGAACCAATAACATTTCTTAAGATTATTCTTTATGACATTTCTTCTCAAACCAGTCTCCAGATTTCCACCCTCCACTGCTTTATGGCTTAGGGGTCAGAGTTTAGAATACAGTTTTGGATTTCACTCTGAAACAAATTCTGTATGGATTCTCTAACAACATACTACAACAATCCAAGGGTCTTAGGACTTGAGTTAATGTTCCAGAAAGGGTAGATCTTATTTAATCAATATTTAAAGAAAAAATTTAATTCTTGCCTTTCTTTTTTCATAATCTCTTATACAGACCCAAATCTCTTTACTTCTAGTTCATATATCTACTAGAATATGCTTTTTCTGGCCTTGATAATTTCATCCTTTTTAAAAAAAACCCACAGTTCATATTGAAACTTCAAAAAAGGTGAAGTGACTTGCCCAGGGTCACACAACTAGTGTCTGAGTTGAGATCTGAACTTAGGTCTTCCTGACTCCAGGCCTTTACTCTCCCATACCAATCAACTGCCTATATTTCCCTTATCTCATAGTATCAATGAAGGATAAAGTCCATGAGTTTCCTTCTTCATGTGGTAGTTCTTGTTCATTGTTCCTCTGTACAAGGTCTCTGCTACAACGATCAGTCTGTCTCCATTCTGAATTTCTGCCACAGTTCCCCATGCACATGGCTCCCTGCTATTGATCTCATCAAGACTACATCTCCCTGTGTCTTTCTCATTCAGAAGTAATTTTTCCAAGGGCCACACTGGATACTTTGCCCTTCAGCCTAAAATTCTTTCTAGGGCCTTGTGTGACTGATTAATAAAAGTTTTAGGTGGTTTTGGTTCTGGCCTTCATTTTAGTCACTCCCATCTCATCTTCCATACTGGGCACAACCAACCCAAACAACCTCATAAGCTTGTGTTTCAGGATCAATTGTGAGAGACCCCTGCCTGGAATAATGACGTCAGATTGCTCATGTGAAAACCCTTCACACTCCCTTAAGAGGTAGAAGGAAAGTGTATACCAGGAAAGAGGAATGATAGTAGAAATTGGGCAGAGGTGATGATGGGACCTTAAGGACAAAACCTCCGAGTGCCTTGCCTATATGTGAATCAATGGTACAAAATGAGAGGGTACAAGGAAAATGGGGGTGTGTGATATGCCTTGGTCAAGTTGCAAGGTAGCAATGAAGGAAGGTGATTCTTGTGGTCTCTCAGGTAGAGAAGAGGCTGCAGCAGAGTGGGTAAAGAGGCAAAGGGAGGGATTGGAAAAAGGGAAGGAAAAAGGGGAGGCCTTGTTTTGGTAGTAGGAAGAAGGCTAATGATGACTGCTCCTTTGGGTGAAGAAAAATGTTCTATGAAGGGAAATGGGAACTTTGCATGGAGTGTTGAATACAGAGATTTGCCACTTGAATAAACCAGTCATCCTGCTTTGGGGTAGGGGGAGTTGGAGCTCCTGGGGGTTACTGGAGCCCAGAGGAGTGGGAGGGGAGCGACCCAGGAAGGAGATTTTGATACAAACAGGTTAATTTTTTATTTAATTTAATATATTTAGTTTTCAGCATTTTCACAAGAGTTTGAATTACAAATTTTCTCCCCATTTCTACCCTCCCGCCCACTCCAAGATGGCATATATCCTGGTTGCCCCATTCCCCAGTCAGCCCTCCCTTCTGTCACCCCACTCCCCTCCCATCCCCCTTTCCCTTCTCTTGTAGGGCAAGATAAATTTCTATGCCCCATTGCCTCTGTATCTTATTTCCTAGTTGCATACAAAAACTTTTTTTTGTTTGTTTTTGAACATCTGTTTTTAAAACTTTGAGTTCCAAATTCTCTGCCCTCTTCCCTCCCCACCCACCCTCCTTAAGAAGGCAAGCAATTCAACACAGGCCACATGCATATTATGTAAAACCCTTCCACGATACTCATGTCGTGAAAGACTATGTTTTGCTCCTTCCTAACCTATCCCTCTTTATCGAATTTTCTCCCTTGACCCTGTTCCTTTTCGAAAGTGTTTGTTTTTGATTACCTCCTCC
>CM053622.1:193919598-193975144 GCA_028646595.1 Phalanger gymnotis
CACTTGCTCTAATCTAATTTTTAAGGTAGTATTCTCTTCAGTGGTCTTTTGGACCTCCTTTTCCATTTGGCTAATTCTGCCTTTCAAGGCATTCTTCTCCTCATTGGCTTTTTGGAGCTCTCTTGCCATTTGAGTTAGTCTATTTTTTAAGGTATTGTTTTCTTCAATATTTTTTCAGTATTTTTGGGGTCTCCTTTAGCAAGTCATTGACTTGTTTTTTATGGTTTTCTTGCATCATTATCATTTCTCTTCCCAATTTTTCCTCTACTTCTCTAACTTGATTTTCCAAATCCTTTTTGAGCTCTTCCAAGGCCTGAAGCCAGCTCATGTTTTTCTTGGAGGCTTTTGATGTAGGCTTTTTGACTTTGTTTATTTCTTCTGGCTGTATGTTTGTAGTAGGAAGGCCGAATTTATGATCTCAAAAAGGATCATATATATATCCGAATGGTTTGAAATCGTTGGGTATATAGAATTCTCTAAGCAGAAGGCATCAAAAAATTTATTCAGGGCCCACAGCAACAAATTAGCGAACCAACCTCCCCATTCCAATATTGTGATCACAAGCCTCCAGGCCCAGTAGGCCCTCCTCACAAGAGTAACTAGGAGGCCACAGAAAAATAAGATGGCATAAATCATATTCACTGGCCTCAAGTCCTCACTCGAACTCCTGGGTCCACACACGGATAGGCTCTGCTTTGGCTTCTGCTGTAGTTTTTCGCCTCTCCTTGCAGTCAAGCCTCTGGCGTTCTCAAGCCCCACCTCAACGACCAGAGACCCATGACCAGAGACCATTGGTTCCCGAGTTGGCCCTTCTTAAGTCATTAATCTACTCCCACACAGGTTTCACACCTGATAGGGCTTTGGGCCTCGGGCTTAGCACTTAACAGGTGAAAGTACTTTCAAGGTATACAAAAGCCAAACTCCTCAAGGGCACCCCTTAAACTAAGTACTAAGGAGCCCATTTTGCATTACTGACACAATGTTTTGGTCTTCTTTGTCACCAAAGAGAGATTCCAGAGTCTGAGTCTGAATCTGAGTCTGTTTTCACTGCCTGGCCATGTTCCCAGCCAACTTACTTGACCCCTGAGTTTTTCAACGGGGTATGACTGCTTGTAGAGTATAGAGTACTGTATTCCAAGCTTGAGGGGATGCGCCATTGATTTCAGAGCTATTTCTATACAGCCAGCTCTGTCACACCAGCACTCCTCCTTCCCAAACAACTGCCAACCTGGACCTGATGCAAATCTTAAGCAGGCTCTGCACTCTTGCTCTGGTCTGCCACTTAATTCCTCCCACCAGGTGGGCCTGGGGCCAGAAGTAACTGCAGCTGCAGTTCTGTAGCTGCACCACCCACACTGCCTTTGGGGTTGTGGCTGAAGCCCGAACATTCTGTCCCTGCAGCTTTTCCCACTAACCTTCTCTGTTGTCTTTGGTGTTTGTGGGTTGAGAAGTCTGGTAACTGCCACAGCTCACTGATTCAGGGCAGTAGGGCCTGTTCCGCCAGGCTCCTGGTCTGGTTGGTCCTGCCACTGCTCATGCTGAGCTCCTCTCCCCTCCACTCCATGCACGATAGACCTTGCCCAGTGACCATCCAGGCTGTCCTGGGCTGGATCCCTGCTTCCTTCTGCTATTTTGTGGGTTCTTCAGTTCTAGAATTTGTTCAGAGCCATTTTTATAGGTTTTTGGAGGGACCTGGCAGGGAGCTCACGCAGGTTCCTGCTTTCCAGCCACCATCTTGGCTCCCACACTTGACATGATACAAACAGGTTAAGATGACCACGAAAAAGGTATGGGTCAATGGCATGCTGTGTACTTGGGAATATGGCAGTGTTTGAGTGGGGAGCAAGGTGAGAGGAGCTGCCATGGGGCAGTATATTCTCTGTCACCTGAAGGAACTGACATTTTTCTGAGAGTGAAGCACAATTGACTAGGTGAGAGAGAACAGATCTCACCAGTCAAAGGAAGAAGAGCTAAAGATTGAGGAAGGAAAACAGAAACAAGTTAGTGTAAATACAAGAAAAAGGCTGAAAGACAGAGGCTGGGTATATTGGCCTAGTGCCTAAGTAAACAAATCAACATTGAGACTCATAAACAGAGAAGAAAAAATGAGTTAAAAAAAGTTTAAAGGTTTTGAATAAATATTCTACCATAAGGAAAATGAGCCCAGCACTCTTAATGATAAAGTAAATTCATAGGATTCCCCAGAAATCATGGAACAACAGCAAAGAAATTCAAAATGATTTAAAAAAAATTCAAGCCCCACAGAAAAAGAGGGGGGGTAAATCCCTAGCAGAGGCCTCCATAGGGGCAAACATTTGGTATTCCTGTTCCCTATGGGGGTCCCAGGGATATGAAGGTGTTTGGCTCCAATATATAAATAGTCTATACTTGTAACTGGTCAAGTTCTTCAACAAGCTACTATCATTTATATAATGAATCCCCTTGTTATGCTATGTTCAATTAAAACTAATCATACTAATGGGAAAAGAAACAGCATCCCTTTGTGTTTTATAGTTTATTTTGATGAGTCTGTTATTTAAATAGTCCTTAGTATGCTATTTCCCCATTATATAAGTGGTCAAAAGATATGGCTAAACAGTTTTTGGAACAAAAAATGCTAACAAGGCAACAACCAAATGAAAAATTGCTCCAAATCGCTAATAATATGAGAGATGCACACTAAAACAATCCTAAGTTTTCACTTTATTTGGGGTTTTTTTGGTTTTTTTGTGTTTTTTTTTTGTTTTAGTTTTCACTTTGGATGACAAAAAATGAAATGAATCAATGTTAGAGAGGCTATATGAGGACAGGTACACTAATATGTTATTAGAGGAGCTGTCAATTGGTCCAGCCATTGTAGAAAACAATTTGGAATTATGCAAGAAAGATCAGCAAACCCTTAGTCAACTGGCATTTATTAATCATCTGCTATGTGCCAAGCACTGGGAATACAGAGAAAGACAAAAACCAATCTCTTCTCTCAAGCTCATGGTCTAATGGAGGAGACAATATGCAAAGAATTATGTATAAACAAGACATATAAAAGCATAAATTGAGGGTAGTCTCAGAGGGAAGGCCCTAAGATTAAGGAAGACTAGAAAAGGCTTCTTGCAGAAAACGGGACTTTAGCCGAGACTTAAAAGAAACTGTGGAAGCTAGTAGTCCCCTGACATGGGGGACAGCTAATGAAAACTCTCAGTCATGAGGTACAGGAGAGGCCTGATGTGAGGAACAGCAAGGAGGCCAATGTCACTGGATTGCAGGGCATATGGAAGTGTACAAGACTGGAAAAAGGGCCAGGCTATGAAGATCTGTAAAGCCAAAGAGGATCCTGAAGGTGATAGGAGCCACTGGAGTTTATTGAAATGGGGGAGAGGGAGGAGGGTGCCTGCTGCTCTCAGGGAGGCAATATGGCCAGACCTTCTCTTTAGGAAGATTAATTTGAGAGGATAGATTGTGATTCCAACCCACCATTCTGTACTAGGTGTATAACCCAAGATTGATCAATGACAAAAAAAAAAATTCAATATTTAACTAAAGTCCTAGGAGCTCCATCAATTGAGGAGATGATTGTGTGGTATGTAAATATAATGGAGTTTTATTGTGCTAGCAGAAATTATAAATGTGAACAATTCAGAGAAATAGAAAGTTTTGTATGGAGTAATGCACAGTAAAGAAAGCAGAATCAAGAGAACGATGTCCACAATAACTACTATAATGTGAATAACATTAGCACTAGAAAGCTACTAAACACTAATGAACCGTAACAAACTATCTTGATCTGGGAGACTTGATAAGGAGACACAACTTTCTCCTCTTAATAGGTTGTGTATGAGGAACATGACACCCCATCGGATACTGTCCCAGTGTGCGTTTACTTTACTTAAATGTTTTCCTTCGTTACAAAGTGAGGTTAAATTTTGGTGATGAAGGTGTGGAAAAGGATTACAGGAAATGGCACCCATAGAAAATAAGTAAATAGTGACTGTTCTAAAAGTTCGAAGTCCAGAGCAGAGTCTCTTAGCCTGGAGTTGGTAAACTTGCTGTTTTAAGTATTTCATTATACTTGGTTTCCTTCGTAATCGTATGTATTTTATTAATTTACAAACATCTTAGAAGCAGCTAGGTGGAATAGTGGATCGAGGGCTGGTCCTGGAGTCAAGAAGACCTGAGTTCAAATTTGACCTCAGACATTTACTAGCTATGCAAGTCACTTAACTTCTGTATGCCTCAATTTCCCCATTTTTAAAATCATTCAGTCAACAAGCATTTATTAAGCACCTACTATGTGCCAGGCACTATTCTAGGTGCTGAGGATGCTACAAAGACAAATAACAAAACAATCCCTACTCCCAAAAAGCCTTCATTCCCATGTAAACTAGGAAGGTAGAGGGAAGAACTAAAGCTGAGGTGAGGCAGTTTGAAGAAGGGAATTCCTCTAGGTTTTTCCAGAACTTAATTCCCCAAGAATTTCCAGCCCCAAGGCCATATGGCATCCAGACTCAGCCAGTGAGAGTCAGAGTGCTCCCAGGCACTGAAAATTCACTGAGATGACTGCCTGGCAGACTTTATACCTTCCTTGAACTCCTTTAGAGACAGGGAAATTTCAGCTGCGGAACAACAAGTAGGAGGTAGTTTAAAATGAATCTTAAGTAAACACGGCCATAAAGAAAGAACACAGCTTCTACCCACTGAAGGAAAAATGTGATCCAGAATAGCAACAAAAGGAAAGTTGGAGTTTGGCATAAATTTCATTTTCTTGATCCTTCCTGTAATTTCAGATTCAACATTTCCCCTTGAGAGAGTTTTTAAGGCAGAGAAGTTTAGATGACATTCAAAGAGACTGGCAAGCATCTTAAGTCATGGGGAAATGGAAAGCCAATGGTGATCATTGTCAAACAAAACTGTATCTTCTTTTCCTGAGATATTTATATTAATGGCCTTACACCACCTACTGATGTTGCTGACATAGCAATGGGTCTTTACACGAAGAACCAATGGACCCTTCATGGAATGAAAAAGGGATTATTGACTCAGGGCACTTTTGTCTCAGAATAGTGAACACTGTGGTCATTTCTTCATGTTCTCCTGCCCCCATTGCCACACATCTTGGCCAATCACACATCAATTGTGTGTTCTTCCACTGACTTTTCTTTTTCCTTTATTGTGCAAGAGACTCACTCAAAGAGTCCATTAATTTGTTGATACAACACTGGGGACAGAACTGTTTGTGAGGCAAGGACTGAACTGGAGCCCACATCCAGCTGGTGAAACAACCAGTATTAGATCACAGGAAGGGAAATTCCAGCTATCGTGGATCAGTTATTTCTACAGTGAAGGAACACAAGGATTGTGGTTTGTTTTACCTAGCTACATTCTTGAGTGTAATGCTATTGACCCCAAGAGGACAGACTTGCTGATCTTCCAGTTCAATGATTCTCTCATTCTATTATTTTAATTACATATGCATTTACATTAATATTTTAAAGTATGTGTCCATGATAGGTAAGCCCATGTGCGGTATTTAAAAGAAATCAGAGTAATAAATTAGCATTGAAAATCACAGCTCAGGTAAAGCTGAAAAATTGTTTTCTGATCCTAAAAAACAAGATATCCATGGCCTTTCTTATTAAAGATAGTTGGATTATCAGCTCATTCTCTCAACCCTCAGCAGCCTGTGCCCTCCACTTTCCTGTTGAAAAAAAAATGCTAAGTATTTATTGGGTATATACTTGTATATACTTATTTATGGGCATGGTGTCTCTCCCCTGATATTAGTTTCTCGAGGGTAAGCAGAGATTTTTCATTTGGGTAATTCTCTCCCCGGTACCTGGCACAGGGCTGATATACAGTAGGCACTTAATAAATGCTTGTTAATTGATTAAAATCTGATGATCACTAGTTTTCTTATCTGTAAAATGGGGGGCTGGACTCAATGCTCTCTAAGATTCTTCCCAGTTTCAATATCTTATAAATGTAGAAATAGAAATCAAGGATACGTTAAATGATTTTCATGAAACTCATAAGGAAATGGAAAAGAGCAACTAAGGTAACCATGGAGTAGATGGATAGTAATTTTGAAGCACAGAATATTTTAGAGCCAAATGGGACTTTGGATATCAGATCACCTAGGTCAAAACCTTGTTCTACAGGAGGAAACCAAAACCCACAAATACAGGAGTTCTTCATAACTGAGCCAAATAATAGTAGATTTTATTTGGACCCTAGGAATAATCACAACTCTTATTCAGCAACACAAAAAAAAAACAACTGGGTTGAGTGTGGAGTTCCTCTTTGTCATAGTCTGCCCAATTCTGATCTCAGACTGAAGGAGAAATGCCAGAAGTTTAAAATGTCTCCTTATAACTGAATTCCTCTGTGAAGTAATGAAATCCCAGCTTGCCATCTTGACATATTCTCGTTCTCTGAGGTCCGGTCCAGTTGTCAGGCAATCCCTGGTTGCCAGCCTCTGTCTGACCTTAAATTTTTGTCAAGCTTGTCAAGGTTGGTTATAAAGCCCCTTAGTGAAATGATATCACCTCATTCCCACTGGTGAATATTGGCTTTTTCTAATTTCTGGATAAAATGAGCTTTCCCAGATGCTACTGTTAAAAAAAAAGTTTTGGAAACTAGCCATAAGGAAAGAATGAAACAAGCATTTATCAAGTACCTACTGTGTGTTAGGCACTGTGCTAAGTGATTTACAAATATTATCTCACTTGATCCTCACAACAACCCTAGGAGGCTCTTAGTATCCTTATTTTACAGTTGAGGAAATTGAGGTAGATAGAGGTTAAGTGACTTGCCCAGGGTCACACAGCTAGCAAGTATCTGAGACTGTATTTGAACTGAGGTCTTCTTGACTCCACGTCCCTGTGCTCTATCTGCTGTGCCATGTCATTTGCCATAATAATATCAATATTCTTAATGATGACGTTTTAGATTACGAGTACTTAATCTCTCTGGGCCTCTTTCCTCATCCGTAAAATAAGTGGGGTAGAATAGATGGTTCCTGAGGTCCCTTCCAGTTCCAGATCTATGATCCTATCATCCTAAGAATAAGTCTACCCTATTTAGAAACAAAAAATAGATGACAAATTTAGCAAAAAGTCAAATTCCTGCGGGGGTGGGGTTAGGGAAGGTGATTTGTAAATTAACACAAGCTCAGCAACGAGTAGCAATTATTTTGCACTATGGAAAACAGTCAGACTGTAACATTTCAAATAGAATATTAGAAAACCATTTTAGTATTGTTCAGTTTCTAATGAAGGTAAAACTGCATAACCAAATTAAAACTAATTCACATCCTTACTGCTTGATAGCTCATTCCCCTTACCTGAACCAAAAGATCTTTGATGCTTTTTATCTATTCCTGGAAGCTCTTAATGTGCAGAAGATTGATTAGAATGGAATACACTCAATGCATTTTTTAAGTCTACAAAAGCACAAAACTGATTTATTTTCCATCAGTGATCTGCAGCAGTGAAGAAGTGCTATCAGCAACTATGTGTGATGCATTCAATGCAAACCTGGCATATTCCTGGTATGGAACTGAATCACCTTGAAATCTCACTTGAAATTCTGCTGGGGAAAAATTTGTTCTGCAGAACCTCTGCCAATAGAGTGTGTGATCCCTATGGGACACTGCTAGGGGACTGCCCCGCTTAACAGATCCAGTTAAATATGAAAAGCTCCTGAATATGATGTCTGTTTTTTTTTTTAATTTAAAGGAAGAAGAGCCCTTTTGTAAACATATTCAAGCAAACTGCTATCAAAGACGGAGTCTTCTTATGGAGCAGAATATGTCAATATTCAAACTCAGCTGAAGGTCCATGCTCCCTCTGAGGCTTTCACAGCTAAGGTTGATGGAGCAAAATCTCAAAGAGGCTATCTACCAGAAATACAGCCTATCTTGTCTCAGAGAGATCTGATCATTAGAGACTCATCTGTACTATGAAATCTACTTCCAGCCAATGGGAAGAGACCAAAGGCAGCCATGGCACACCAGATGTCCATGGAGAAGGACAACACAGACATAACTCATGGTTCTATTGAACATCTTTTCATGGGTTGGTGAACCAAAAATAAGGCACAGAGAAATACCCACATCAGGGAAGGCTCCCAGAGAGCCCAAACTATATCCTGTCATATCTGAGCCCCGGAAGTTTGAGTCTAAGTTGTTCTCCAACAGTAGCCAAATGTGCTACCAAGTTCTACAATAATGACTAATCTGTTAACTACCAACAATTTTTTTTGAGCTTCCCATTCTTTACATCTTTCCCCTATGTATGCTGCCTTTTCCCACCATATTTTGTTGCTGTTGTTGCGTCGTTTCCGTCACGTCTGATTCTTTGTGACCCCATTTGGGGCTTTCTTGGCAAAAATACTGGAGTGATTTGCCATTTCCTTCTCCAGCTCATTTTACAGAAGAGGAAGCTGAGGCAGACAAGGTCAAGTGAGTGGACCAGGGTCACACAGCTACTGTTTTCCTGACTCCAAACCTGGCATTCCATCTACTGCACCAGCTAGCTGCCCTGTTTTCTACTATATGCTGTCACTATAATGGTGGCCCCAGGCATGTCAGTTGCAAGGGCTCAGGTCTCTGTTTTGTCTTAGTTCTGATCTAGTTCACCACTCATGGATTCATGGATACTTCTGCCCATGGTGCTGAGCGTATTGAGTATACACAAAGAATTTACACTACCTTCAATGAAGTTTTCGCTAGTGAATGATTAACAATAACAATACTTATAATAGCAAATGTTTATACAGCACTTTAAGGTTTGCAAAATGCTTTACAAATATTGTCTCATTTTATTCACGTAACAACACTGGTTGCTATTACTATCTCCAATTTACAGATGAGGCAACTAAGACAAAAAAGGTTAATGCTTGCCCAGAATCATACGGCTGGTAAGTTATCAAGGCCAGATTTAAACTCAGGTCTTTCTGACCTGAAAGAATGAAGCACGAGCCACAGGAGCTACTCATTCAGGTGATGTGCCACTAAATACGACTGAGAAATTGTAGAACAGCTAGCCATATTCTATGTTTTCTTTCTCACCGAGGGATCAACATTCATTCTATTCTCTTCTTGCTTATATGTACACCTATATACTGGACTGTAGGTCGAAGATACTATACCTCTTGTTCTCTGTTGACACTGCTGTATTCATACAAGGAGAAGGAGTGGGAAAAAAAGCAAGAGGGAGGGGAAAGAACAATATCTGGGTGGTATAAAGATTATTGTCCTCATTTCACAGATGAGGAAACTTAAGCTTGTAGAGGTTAAGTGGCTAACTCAGGGTACGTAACTAGTAAATGTTGGATTTGAGATTTGAGCCCAGGTCTTCTGACTCCCAAGTCAGTGCTTTTTCATTGCATCTTGACCTGATCTTAAATTAGATTTTATCTCTTGGAGGCCTCTTGGTTTTTCTGAATATAATTGTTCCTGCATAGATTTCCTTCAGATAGAGAAGGCATTTTTGCATCCCTGAAAAAAATAACCTGAAGGATTCTTTGTGTTTATATGTTCCCCTGAGACAACGTGTCCTCCAGATTTTTGAAAGTAGCATTACATGCCTGTAGTCCTTGTTCTCGGGGAGGCTGTGGATGGTGGAGCACTTGAGTTCGGGTATTCTGAGGTAGAGGAGGACTAAAGCTAATTGGGTATTTTCAGCATCGACATAATGAATTGCTAGGAGTAGAGAGCTACTCAGCTGCTTGAGGAGGGGTAAATCAGCCTAGGTTATGAAAATGGAGCAGGTTAAAGCCTCTGTGCTGATCAGTATTCAGACTGGGCCTATGGATGGTCACTGTACTTCCTTCTTGAGTGAGATAGATAGATCCAGTCTCAAGAAACAGAAAAGAGGAGGAAAGGGAAGGGAAGAGAAAGAAAGAAAAGAGAAAGGAAGGTGAGAAAAAGAATAAAGTATCTCATCATCTGAAATGTACAAAATGGTGATGGGTTACCCAGAATTTAAGGAGATGACTTCTAATAGCCCCAAAGTTCTCTATAATCCTAGACAGGACACATTGAATGTAAACTCATTCACACTAAGGTAGCCTTTCCTGAAAGGAAGGAAGGGTAGAAGTGTAACACGCCAAAGATATAGGGGTAGAGGCACCACTGTGGTAGGGGTTGAGGATGGAAGAACATAAAGAAAAAGAAGACTGAAAGCATCAGAGCCAAGTTCTGCCTGCTGTTCGGCTCCGTGTGTGTGACATCGATAACGGTTCTTGATATGGCTGGTGCATTATTTATGATAGGCCTCCAGTCTTGCTAACATAAAGATCAATTTCTGTGAACTTGGTGCTTAGCCTAGAGTTTAATGATGCTATTTTCTGTCCATTCTCTTCCAGTAGACCCACAATCCTCATAAATTTGCTCTCCTACTTCATCAGTGTCCTAAGAAGCAAGTAGACAAAGTTTGGTTTCGGTTTTTAAAATTATTAAGTATCTGCTAAGGAGGGTATCATGGATAATATAGATCTTTAAAATGGCACAGCCTCTGTCTGAAGAAGCTTAGAATCTAATGGAGGTGAGGAATACAACTCTTATTAGAGTAAGTATGACAGAAGTGTAATAGGGAGTACAAATTCTCCTCCCTCTGCACTATATAGTGAGCAACTGGCTCTGCCTCTTCCTTACTCTTTTGGAGAGCTTTCTCCAAGCAGTGCTGGGGTAATAATACAAATACCCTGTTATAACTATGTAGAAAGATGATGGAGGAATGAAAAGGTGTGTGTGTGTGTGTGTGTGTGTGTGTGTGTGTGTGTGTGTGTGTGTGAAGCACAATGTCCCTGCAAAGCCCAAGACTTAGAGGGAGGTGTTGCTGTGAGTAGAAGAAGCTCCACCTCAGCACTGGCATGAGGGAAATCAAATGATACTGAGGTATCTGTAATGCCAATTGTGGCAGCACACCTGAGAACTGCTGCTGTGAATAATTTTAAGGGTCTAATCGCATAGTATAAAGAACTCTCTATTTATTCAGAACTCAACATCGTTCAATAAAGCATAACATTCATAGTAACATCCTTAAGAAATATATATATGCATATATATATATTTATATATCTCATAACACTCAGTATGTCCTATGGCGCATAGCATATATCATTGTTTTCAGTAGCATTCCCCCAAATACTTGTTTACACAATCAGGGGGTCCCAGGCTATGGTTTTCCCTAGCACAACACATCCCTAAGGGGTAGCAGAAAATACCACACCATCCACCTCTAGTTCACAGAAAGGACAATCTCCTTAACCAATACCAAACATCCGAGTAAAGTCCTCTTTCATCTTGACTGTCACCTGGATTCACATGTAGGCAGCTCTCCACTCCTGCTCCAGGTCTCAGCTCACAGGGACTGCTCCATTCCAAGCTCTCCCTGCTCCTGCCTGACAGCAGGGTGCAGGGGTTCCTGCCCGCAGCTTCTGCCTCTAGGAAAGCAAAGCTTAACAGGGCAACAACACATACTAACATCACCACCATCTTAATTCACCTCCAAAGGCCAGAGGCTCTGGATTAACAGCTCAGTTCACCTTAACAGCTCTTAAAAGGGGATTAAGCTAGGCCTCCTTCCCACAGGCAGGTTTTTGCCCTACAACTCTATTTGCTTTTACAGCTCAGAAGCTCCTTTGGCAAGTCTCTGCCATCAAAGGTCTCCTCTCTGCTCTCAGAGGTTTCTTCTTCCCAGCTCTTAAAGGTTTCCTCTCTCCATCTTTTAGGTTTCATTTTAGCTCAACACTCAAAGCTCATTCTTCTTCATCTCTTCTCTTCATTCTCTTCTTCTCAGTGCTGGCAGCTCTCTCAAAGCTGGCTCTCTCACAATCTGGGCTCTCTTTATATACAGCTCTGGTCAGCATCTGATTGGCTAGAATTCATTACCCAAGTCTGATTGGCTAAAAACTCAGCACACATATCTGATTGGCAAGAATTCACATACCAGTCTCTGACTAGCTAGAACTCAATCCAGGAAAAAATCCTACTTTGCTTGCTGTTACAGTACCATAACATTCTATGAGGTTGAAGACAGACTGATATGAACAGTAAAAGAATATATTCCCATAATTCACCAAAAGACTCTTGGAGGGGAGGGGCTGTTCAAAAGAACAGAATCTAACCTCTAGCCTGGAGGTATGTTTATAAGTTGTAGACACATTTAGTGAGTAGGCTCCCCACACATTAGTTGTTAGAGAGCTGGTCTTCTAAAGAAGGTTACAAGCACCATCTACTGGAGAGGAGCAAAACTGCAGAAGTAAGCAATGGGGCTGAATTGCAGAATGGAGATCAAAAATCAATGCCAGTAGCTGAGCTAAAGGAGATGAAACCATGAAGAACGGAAGAGTTAAGAGCTGAACTCCACATGGAGCTACAGTAGTGCCAGAAGCTAATCTACAAGCATCGTAGAATTTCAGAATTGGGAGAGATCCAAGGGGCCAACTAGTCCAGCCCATTTCTGAATATGAATCTCTTTTTTCAATATCCCCAAGTGGTCATCCAGCATATACTTAAAGACTTCCAGTGAAAGGAAAACCAATTCCTCTGTGTGCAGGTGATTCTGCTTTTAGAGAGTTCTAATCATTAGGAATTTTTCCCCTACATCCAGCCCAAGTATGACCCCTCCACAAATTCCATTCATTACTCCTAGTTCTGGCCACTAAAGCCAAAAGCAACTTCTCTTCCAACAACTCTCTCTCTCTCTCTCTGGATGGAAAGGCAGCAACCATTCAAGGGCCCATTTCCATTGTTGATCAGCATGGAAGCTTTGACCTGTTCTGTTTGCAACCTAGAAAAGTTCACTCCTTAGGCAGCTTAGTGGCACTCTGCTCTTGGAGGCTCACCATACTGGTACTGACTTAATGTTGATGCCCAATCAGCTTTGATCCTACTGAAGCTCAAAAGTCCTGCCCTCAGGCGATCCATTAGCCTCAGCTTCTACCAGTAACAGGGCTTATAGGCACACACTACCACTCCCCAACCAGCATTCTCATTTCCTACAATCAATTCTCATATTCATGATCTTGAAGTTATTCCAAATCTTGGTCATCCTCCTCTGGATTCTTCGCATCAATTTTCATCTTTAAATGTGGCACCTAAAAGTGATCATAATACTCTAGAGGTGGTCTGGCCGAGTCAGAGTACCACTATGTCTCTTTTAATGCAACTGTAGATTTCATTAGTTTTTTTGAGTTTAATAGATTGAGCTTATAAGCTACTGAAACTTTCAGATCTTTTGCTTGTCTTGTATTTGTTAAGGTGATGGTGGGAACTCAAGTGCAATATGTATATCTCTATATAACTATATCTATACATATATATATATATATACACACACACACACACATATATATACTTGAGTACATGCGCGCACACACACACACGCACACACATGCACACACAATCCCTATTAAAGTTTGTCCTATTAGATTTAGTCTAGTGTTTTGGACTAAATCTAGGGCAGCTAGGTGGCACAGTGAATAGAATGCTGGGTCTGGAGTCAGGAAGACTCATCTTCCTGAGTTCAAATCTGGTCTCAGGCATGTATTAGCTGTGTGACCTTGGACAAGTCACTTAACCCTGGTTGCCTAATCTGTAAAATGAGCTGGGGAAAGAAATGGTAAACCACTCCAGTATACTTGCCAAATGGGACCACAAGAGTCACACATGACTGAACAACAACCTGTGTTCTAGTTTCCCAAGATCTTTTTGGATTCTGATTCTGTCATCCAACCTGTGAGCTATCTCTCCTAGCTTATATATCATTTATTTAAACCACTGATAAAGAATTTGAACAGCAGACAGTCAAGGACAGATGTCTGGAATACCATAACGGAGGCCTCCTTCAGAGCATTAATGACTACTGATCCAGCCAATCAGTCGATTTTAATCTGCCTGATTGTGCTATTATATGGCCCACATCTCTTTCTTTTCCACAAAAAAATATCAAGAGAGACTTCAAATGCCTTGCTAGAATCAAGGTAAATTATACCTACAGTATCTTCCGATCTACTAGTCTAGAGACCTGGTCAAAAAAAAGAAAGAAAAGAAAAAGAAATGAGATTAACCTGTCATGACTTGTTTTTGATGAAGCCATGCTAGCCCATTCCAATCAATGTTAACCAACAGTGTAAGAATAGAGAATTTTGCCAAGAACTCATTGGATGACACTTCAAAAACTGGATCCCTTCCTTTTATGAAAGGCAGAAATATTCTTTTCCAGTCATACAACACTACTCCCATCCTCTGCCATCTTTCAAGACACTGACATTAGCACTTCCATCTCATGTGTAAAGCATTTTGCAAACTTTAAAGCTCTATATTATAGCTGGCTATTGTGATAATAATGTGGAAAATGATGATTCTGATCTCATCTAAAGCTTTTTTTAGTACCTAGAGATGTAATTTATTTAGGACCAATGACTTGAACTAATCAAGGGCCTCTAACAGTGGTCTTACTGTTTCCTTATTTATCCTGGTTCATAGATCTTAGTGTCAGAGCTTGAAGGGACTTTAGCCAGTTTTGTTCCACCCTTTCCAGGCCAAAGGTCATTCTCTTTAGTAGAGAAAACAAAAGCAAAATAAGAGATAAGCAGCTCCATTTTGTTTCCATTGTTCAAAATCTTCATCTCATTTACAATGAGAGAAAGCTACAGAGGACAGTGAATGAGACCTACTAAGACTTACTATTATTGGCTGGAAGCTGAAGGTAGCTACAGGAGGTAGAGTTACAGAGGTCAGTGATTTATAATGCCTAGAGAGAGTTGCTGGGAAAGAAGCAATGGAATTGGGACATACTGAAGGAAACCCTGGCCTCACCCCCCAATCTCTGCCTCCTAGTCTGGCTTCCTTCGAGTCTCAGCTAAAGTCCAATCTTCTGCAAGAAGCTTTTTCTAAACCCCTTAATGCTAGTACCTTCCCTCTGTTAGTTAACTCTAATTTATTCTGTATATTATCTGGACATGTTGTGTGCATGTTGTTTCCTCATTAGATTCCTTGCTCCTTGAGAGCAGGATTGTCTTTTGCCTTTATATCCCCAGGGCTTAACACAGTGTTGGGAACATAGCAGACACTTAATAAATGTTAGTTTTCTAATTGGAGCTCCAACCAAGACAATACCACAAAATATAGACTATACAATACCATATAATACAGACTCCAGGGGAGACCGTTTTCACTCTTGATGGACTCAGATGCTTACTGTGTGCCAGGCACTCTGCTAAGCACTGGGGATACAAAAAACAGTCCCTACCCTCAAAAAGCTCACACTCTAAGGGGACAGACAACATGCAAACTATGTGTAAATAAGATGCACGGCAGACAAATGGGAGACGATCACAGGGGGAAGACACTAGCAATAAGTGTAGTGGGTGTCAGGGTGGGGAGGAGATTTGTGTTGGAAAAATCTCCTTATGGAAGGTAGGATTTTATCTAGGACTTGAAGGAAGTCAGCAGACAGAGATGAGGAGGGAGAGACTTCCAGGCCTGGGGGAATGGCCAGTAAAAACGCCCAGAGTTTAAAGATGGAGTGTTGAGTGTGAAGAGGAGCAAGCAGACCGCTGTCACTGGAGAATAACGTATGTGGAGGGGAGTAAATGTAAAAAGACCAGAAACGGAAGAAGAGACTACGTTGTGAAGGGCTCTGAAAGCCAGATGAATGATCTAACATTTGATCCTCTCGAGGTATTGGGGAACCACTGGAGTTTATTGAATGGGGTGTCTGTGTGTGTGTGTGTGTGTGTGTATGAGAGTGAGAGAGAGACAGAGACAGAGAGAGAGAGAGAGATAGAGAGAGAGAGAGAGAGAGAGAGAGAAATGGTCACATCTGAGCTTTAGGAATATGTTTGATAGCTGAACAGAGGACAGACTAGAGTAAGGAAAGACTTGAGTCAGGGAGACCAAAAGCAAGCTATTTTCGATAGTCCAGGTGTGAGTTGATAAGGGTTTGAAGTAGGGTGGTAGCTGTGTCATAGAAGGGAAAAGTATGTGAAAGTAGAATAACCTTAGAAGAGATGGGATATGGGGGCAGCTAGGTGGTGCAGTGAGTACAGCACCAGCCTGGGAGTCAGGAGGACCTGAGTTCAAATCTGGCCTCAGACACTTGACACACTTACTTACTAGCTGTGTGACCTTGGGCAAGTCACTTAACCCCAATTGCCCTGCCTTTCCCCCTCCAGGAAAAAACAAAAGATAGGGGATATAGGGGTGGGGAGATGAGGAACATCAATCAAAGAGCTGAGGATGACATCCAGGTGTCCCAATTTGCAAACCTCCATGACTGGGAAGGTGGTGGTGTCCTCAGAAGTAATAAGGAGAAGGGTTTTGGGGGAAAGATAATGAGTTCTGTTTTGCACATGTTGACTTTAAGAGGTCTAATAGGCAGATGGATAAGAGAAACTATCATAGTGGTAGGAGAACCATGACAGTGAAGTGTTATAGAAGCCAAGGAAAGAAAGGCTTTCAAGGAGAGAGACAGCTACAGTGTCAAAAAGCCACAAAGTGGTCAACAAAGGTGAAGATAGAAAAAAAAAAAAGGATTGAACATGATAGCTTGAAGAACTGATCGTCACAGGCACTGGATTTGGATTTAGAACACCTGGTCTCAACAAACCAGGTCACTTTCAACCTCAGTTTCATCATCCACAAAGTGAGGATAATTGTTCCTACCTCCCAGAGCTGTAATGAAGACATTTTGTAAGCGGTAAGGCAGCAGTCTTCGAACGTTTTGGTCTCAAGACTCCTTTACATCCTTAACAATTACTGAGGACTTCCCAAACAGCTTTTGCTTATGTGGGTTATGTCTATTGATATTTTACCATGTTAGAAATCAAAATATCTAAGTATTACTATAGAAATAGTTTTGACCTCACAGACCCCCTAAAAAGATCTTGAGGACACCACCCTTTGAGAACCACTGCTATAAAGCATTATATAAATGTGAACTGTCATTTTTCTACTATGTTCTACCTTGCAGGCAAAATTCAGCAAGTTTTCAGCTATGGAATGATATGACCATGTATTTTGCGTTTCCCTGATATAGCTGGTAAATAACCCCAGTTTCCCTCAGCTTCTAGCACTGTGCTGACTCTGCGAAGGGATTTCAAATCTCTCGGATGTTTTCCCCTGGAGAGCACTGTCACTGACATGCAGCACTTCCTGGAAAAGCAGTCTCAAGGACTTTTGATGACGTTGGCAGTCTATTGCACAAGAAGAGTTTCTCAGGAATTAGACTGTCTTTATAGCCTCCAGCTCCCCCTATTACATCCTCTTGAGCACAGATATGTGAAATAGTTTGAATTAAGAAGGACATTTTGGCAACCAACAATAGTCTGCTGGTGACAGCGATCTGTTTAAACAGGACTCTGGCTACTCTGAGATGACCAGCCTTGTCATCACAGAGAATCTCAGGATCTCAGATCAGCTTCTGTTTCATCATGAGTAACGGTGGAACAATGAAAAGGGGCCCTATGTGTGGAGTCTGACAATCTGGGTTAGAATCCCAGCTTGACCTCTTACTGACCTTTTCAAAATCAGTTTCAGCTGTTTCTTTCTCCATAAAAAGAAGAGGGTAGAGACAACTGATCTCTAAGACTCCCTTCCTGATCCAATTCCTATGGCCCTATTGTATGGAGTGTGGAGTGGGTAGAGGTGGGAGTGGAGGGTGGTTGATTAGGTAAATCAAATTACCTCGCTCCAACTAAACTAGGTGATAAAATGCTCCTCCCTAATACATTAACTAGATAAGAACACATCTCAATCACTGTGAGCTTTAGACTAAATGTGCCCCCAAAGTCCTTAATGTACTGGAATGCAGCTGCAAGAAAAGTGTTTAGATTGGCTGAGGAAACTTGGTCATGCCCTGAGGGGCCTGTGTAAAACCAGGGAGTTAGCGGAAAACTAATTTATAATTGGAGAGTTCCTAGTAAGCACACAGAAGAAAGAATTCCAGCTAAATCTCCATCCCTCAGCTGGAGGACCTGATGAACTTCAGATGCCCAGAGGTCTCCCCATCTTCCCAACACTGTCCTAGACCTAGAGGCGGCCCTGAACCACTAGATGGCTGTGTTAGCAGTGCTAGGTACTTTACAATATTATATCATTTGGTCCTCACAACAACCCTGGAAGCTAAGATGCTAAGTTATGATTAAGGCATTAAATTATGATTCCCATTTGACAGATGAGGAACCTGAGACAAACAGATTAAATGACTTGCCCAGAATCACACAGCTAAGAAGTATATGAGATTGGACTTGAACTCAGCTCTTCCTCACTCCAAGCCTGGCACTCTATTTACTGCACCACCTAGCCATCACACTCCCAACCCCTTAGGGGTACCCCTAGAATCCTAAGAGCAGAGACAGTCAGCTTTCCTCTGAGGACCCAACTCACCAACGTGAGTCGGAATTAGGAAAGTAGCACCGAAGCATGCCTTTACTATCAAGAAAGACCTCCCGAAAATGTCAAAAGCTGCTGTTACAAAAAGATCTTCTGCATACAGGGAACTCTTTAGTAAACCTTTCCCACTTTCATTCTCTAAGCATGTATCTTGCTAAAAGGTTACTCTGCTTCCAAAATGAGCACTAGCCAAAAAGCAAAGAAATTTCTTTAAGCGATTAACTTTCAATTTTAGTGATATTTCAGCCTTATTAACAATTAGCAAAATTAGCAGTTTCTAACATTACAGATCTTTGCAAACTGTAACAAAATTCCAGTTAGTAGTAAGAAGACTCTTTTTTTAAAAACACCAACAAACATGAATATTTCAACGTATAAGGAAAAACAGAAAATATGGCATATGAAACTAAATTTGTTACATAGCTTCTTAAAGCGCATATTAAATTTAACACGAAGTAACAATACTGCCTTGTCTCCTTCTGAACTTCCTCCTGTTCTTTTGTGTGCATTTTAAAAAATATTTTGTTATTAGTCACCAGGTATTTTTCATAATTATTTTCATAATAATACTTAGATATTTTGATTTCTAACATGGTAAAATATCAATAGACATAACCCACATAAGCAAAAGCTGTTTGGAAGGTCCTCAGTAATTGTTAAGGATGTAAAGGAGTCTTGAGACCAAAACATTTGAGGACTGCTGCCTTACCACTTAGAAAATGTCTTCATTACAACAACTCTGGGAGGTAGGAACAGTTATTATCACCACTTTGTGGATGATGAAACTGAGGTTGAAAGGTGACCTGGTTTGTTGAGACCAGGTGTTCTAAATCCAAATCCAGTGCCTGTGCACGATCAGTTCCTCAAGCTATCACGTTCAATCCTTTTTTTTTTTTTTTTGCTATATGCCAGGTACTGTCTTCAACTTTGGGGATACAAAGAAAGGCAAAAATAATTCCTACCCTCAAAGAGTTTACATTATAATGGAAGGGAACAATATACAGGGTGTCCCTGAAGTCTGGACACATAGGCAAAAATGCATATTTTGAAATATTTGGAATATCAACAGACCTTAGCCCCTTTGACTTCATTTTCTGGGGTATGCTAAAGGAGAAGGTGTACTCAATGAAATCACAGATGCAACACACTTGATTGAATGCATAAAGAGTGGATGGGGGGCAGCTAGGTGGCGCAGTGAGTAGAGCACCAGCCCTGGAGTCAGGAGGACCTGAGTTCAAATCCACCCTCAGACACCTGACACACTAGCTGTGTGACCTTGGGCAAGTCACTTAACCCCGATTGCCCTGCCTTCCCTCCCTGCAAAAAAAAAAAAAAGTGAATGTGCTAAAATTGACGGCAATGTGGAGTTATTGCATTGAGTTGATGTGAATCTTGCAAAGTGCATCAACCTTTGCATCATAAATAATGGAAATCATATTGAAGATGTTATTTGTTAATATCCCAATTAAATAAAATGTTGTTGAAAATTTCATCATTTCATTTCTTGCAAATATGCATTTTTGCCTATGTGTTCAAACTTTAGGAACATCCTGTATAAATAACTATACATAAAAGTATATACAGTGTATATATATGTATATATGTAAATAAAAGTGTATGTGTATTATATATATTTACATAGCTTTACATAAAAGTATGCATGTGGAAGGTAATCGTAGAAGTGGAGGCACAGATGGCTAGGCGAACTAGGAACTACCTCCTAAAGAAGGGAGGTTTTGAACTGAATCTTAAAGAAAGCCAGGGAAAAACTAAGAGGTGGAGTAGAGGGGATAGAAAGGACAGCCCCTACAAAGACAGGGAGGTGGGAGATGGAGGATTATAGCCAAGGAACTATAAGACAGTCAATGTAGCCGAATCATACGAGTGCATGGAGGAGTATAAAGTATAAGATATCTGGAAAGACAGAAAGGACTTTAAATGCCAGAGAAGTTTCTCTTTGATCCTGGAAGTGATAGAGAGCCATTGGAGCTGACTGAACAAGGCGAGAATCAGGGTAGCAGGGAGAGGGGGTGACATGGTCAGAAGTATGATTTAGAAAAATCCCCTTGACAGCTGGGTGTAAAATGATGGGATCAAGGAGAGAGTTGAAAGATTTTCTTTTCCTCTTCTTTTTTCTTTACATCATTATCACTATCCACCAACTGCCCCCCTTCTATATGTTTTCTCATTGTAACTAATAAATGTAGTCAAGTGAAAGCAATCAACACATTGCTATGCCTCTTAATGTCTCTCTTTCTTTTGTCCATCACCTCTGCCAAGAAGATCTTATCATTAGTCTTCTGAAGTCATGAATGGTTGCTGCACTGATCAGAGCTCTGACGTTTATTAGAGTTGTTTTCCTTTATAGTATTGAGGAAATCATGTCACTTGTTCTCCTAGTTCTGCTCAGTTCATTCTACATCTGTTCACAATCTTCTCAGGTTTCTCTAAATTTGTCGGAAATGCTTTTTCAAAACATGTTTTGTTCTGGGAAGCTATTAAGGTAGAGACTCACTCCTGTACTACTCTGACTCTTTCAAAGGCTAAGTGTATGGGCCACCCTCTAGTTATACTATAGACTCTGGTGAGGGGTATTTCAAGTTTCAAGGGTTTCTATTTTAACCATGCTTGAGGATCGGAGAGGGAATTAGGGTATTTAAAGAGAGCTAAAGAGACAATGAACTGTTCATAGTAGTACAGATGTGGTCTGGTAAGGGCAGGTCTGACTACAGCATTATACTATGCTGCCTTTTGACATGTATAAAAGAAACTAGATATTCTAATCCCAAAGGATGATTCTCTCCCTCCTTAAATTATCTTACATTTATTTATCTGTATACATGCTGTATTTTGAATTAGAAAGTAAGCTCCTTCTGGGCAGTGACTATTTGGTTCACAGTCTAGTTTCAGACCAGATTATACATTGTTTGTCTTTAAGAACCAAAGATTGAGTGCTGGACTTGGAGTCAGGAAGACCTGAGTTCAAAACTAGCCTCAGACACTTATTAGGTGTATGACCCTGGGCAAATCACTTAACATTGCAGATTCAATTTTTCCATCTGTAAAGTTGGGATGATACAAGAACCTAACTCCAAAGGGTTTTGTGAGAGCAAACATACTTTGCAAACCTTAAGTGTTGTGCTTATTAGACTGTTCTACTCTGTGCTTCTCAGCATTCCATCTTGTGTTTTTGTACATTTACACAGTTTGACTTCTGTGCCTGAAATATGCTCTCTCCCTACCTCTACTTTTTAAGAATCCCCATCTTCCTTCAGAGCTCAATAGCTCAATTACTACCTTCCAAGGTTGTCATCATTTCTTGGTTTGCAACCAGTTCCTCTTTATTGGTGAATGTTAGAGACGGGGGAGGGGGCGCACTTTTGTTTCCACAGAAAGTATCCCTCTTCCTCCCCCTCTCCCCCAGCTTTAGCAGAATGTAAGTCAGGTGACTGGTTAGAACTGGTTCTAATCAGAGCTCTTGTACGCATGTTTAAACGAGCCATTTGAGGAGGGCATGACTAGGAAGTCAGGGGGTTGTATCTGGCCAATGAAGGGCCTGTCAGGAGATTCGAAGGGGGGGGGGGGATCAATAAAAGGACTGGCATCCAGCTGAGTCCTTTGCACTATCCTCTATTCTGTTCAGAGTGTGTACCCATTTATTCAAACCGAATAAATGTAAAATATAATTAAAATTCCCCTGGCTTCTCTTGCTTGGGTGGCGTTGTTTCTCATGAGAAAGAATAATAAATGCCTTTTCTGGTTTCAGGCTCGGACTCCAAACTCTTTATTGTGTTGTTGCACACAGTGAAAATTAGGTCCAGAAGAGCAACTGTTTTCATTACTTTTTCTATCTTTTTTTTTTCAGGGTGGAAGGCAAGCCTGTTGGGGTTAAGTGACTTGCCCAAGGTCACCCAACTAGTATGTCAAGCGTCTGAGGCCGGATTTGAACTCAGGTCCTTGTGACTCCAAGGCCGGTGCTCTGCTCCCTTCGCCCCCTCGCTGCCTCTTTTCTTTTTAAAAAATGAAATGATCAGCGTCCCAAACTTAAGAACTGCCTTCTAATTCGATCGAGATGCACATCCATAGACGCCGGATGAACGGATCCCCATTACAAATACATCCTTTCCCATTCTCTGACAGGCAAGTGGCCACAGGATAAGAATAGCTAGCTCTGAGGGAAAAGAAATACAAATTATCAATAGCTGTCTGAAGAAAAGCCTTGAAGACCTTCGTTCTGGTAGGCAGTCTAACTCCTCTTCTCTCCCACATGTTCCTTTGGAGCTTCCCAAATGACCGAGCTAGCTCCGGCAATGCGTGTGCCAACCTCATCATCTCTGTGGACATCACTGGAAAGCACACTGCCAGGGGAGGGAACTTATCCACAGCATTGAAAATTTCTCCATTTGATATGACCTGTGGTTCCACATATGGATGGTTTGGCATTGTCTGGTAGAGAATCTGTGCGTCCTTGGTGGTGTTAGGCCACATGTGGGATGAAAGACCCTCACCAACTAAATTTATAATAAGGAGCCATCTCAGGGTGAGAACAAAAATGAATTTTATTCCAGTCTCGAGAATAGGGCATCTTCTGCCAGAACAGATCTAGCAAGGGAGGCAGAGTACTAGAGGCAAAGCACCAATAATTATACCTAAGGCAAGAGAATTCCCGCTCACCTCTGACCCTTTTCAGCATTGGCTGGGAGGCAGGCTTACAATCTGAGCAGGAAAGCTAGACAAAGAACTGGGAAATCAAGGCACAGAAACTCCAATTCCCATTCCCTTAGTTATTGATTACAACTGAGGTGACATCTATAAATCTGAAGAAGAATAGGATAAGGGGAGGGGGAGACCCTCTCCATTCTTCTACAGTACTTTTACAGTAAAGGAAAGCAGGTCACAGTGACCCTATTCTTACTGAGCAAATCTTTAAACCAGAACCAGGAGAACAAAAAGTTTCAGGGTAAACTTTCCCAGAGGCTGAGCCATCAGACTCTCACAGACTCAGCAGAATTTTCCACTTCCCTATTTCCCTATTTCTTGATTTTTAAACATTTCTTAGTATAGATATAGAAATATATGTATACATATCTTCCCTGTGAAGTCTTCACATTTTATTTACCACAGGCCAAAATAAGCACCAGCAGCAGAGAATCGATCCATACTTTGTTGTATCTCAGCTTCAGAAGCTGCATTGAGTGCACAATCATCTGTAAACAGAGTCATGCACTCACTCTTCCTCTACTTTAGTCTTGACTTGTAGCCTTTAAATAATCTGCTGTCGGTACAGTGGCTGACCTCGATGCATTTTTCATCCTTGTTGAAGGCCTCCAACAACATTGACAAAAACATCATGCTAAAAAGCACGGGAGCAAGCACACAGCCCTACTTCCCCCCACTGGCGACTGGGAAAGCAAGATAGCACTGGCCATTATCCAGAACCCAGGCAAGACCTTGTCTGAGATGTTCATAACTCACTTCTTAAACTAGTGTAGTATGTAATGCCTTAAGTGTAGTAGATGCTATGTAAATATTTGTTGAACTAAAGTATGTTCCGGTTACAATCTAAAATTTCTCTTTCTTTCCCCTCTGACCTGATTTTCATGACAGTGAGTGGGTAATAACAGCCTTATTTACTTGGGACAATAAATGAATGTTTCTAATCTCCTAGAGATCTCTGGAAGTCAGGTATAAGGAAGGTTTCTATGGCCTTTGTCATCTTCCTCCTTTCTTTCTGATTTAGTAACCAACACGAACCTTCAATACAAAGAAAAAGTTTTAAATATTGTAATCAAACCATGAACTTATTACTTACAGTCAGTATAAAAATATGTAAACAGTATGAAACTATTTTAAAATGTATATCACCTTTAACAAGATAGAAACACAATTACCTTGTGTGTATGTGTGTGTGTGTGTTAGTGTGTGTTACTGAACTTTTTTCTTCTATGCATTTTTCTGGATATTTAGGTAAAGAGGTAGTCTCAAAGCCAAGACCTGATTCAAGTCTCATCTTTAACTGTACGAACCACGACCCACACTGGATATGCAACCCTTAGGAAAGTCACTTTACCTTCTGGTGTTCTAAGTAAATTTCTAAGAATATACATTAAACAGAAGTTGCCAACCTGCATTGATAGAAGGTATTTCCTTGCCCAGGAGCATCTAATACCAATGAAATCAAGGGTTTAGTCCTTTTCTTTATGCTATTATTATTTATGAGAGTCAGTGTTACAGAGTGGATGGCAAGCTGTCCTTGGCATCAGGAGGAAGTGGGTTCAAGCTCCACTTTGGGTACGAGATTAAAATAGAATGGTCACAGAGAAACCCATTATCTCAAGTACCACTTAAAGCCACTTTGGAAGGCAAAGAGATTCAAGTAGGCTGGTCAATAAAACACCCAAACTCACAGCTCTTCCCCCCACCCCCCACCCCCAGCTCCTCTATCCTGGGAGGAACAAAGTAATGATAATAATAATCATAAATAATGCCAGAAACACTGAACTACTGTTTCTGGTTACCTCATCTCCCTGCCCACAGTAGGTTTTCCTCTATAAGAATCCCCAGCCTCTCCTTGCTAGTGGACATCTTCCTTAATTGGAGGGTGTCCCCCTTAAGGGGTGTCTCCCTTAAAGACCCATCTCCCTTAAGCTGGGATATCCCTTGATGGGCATTTCCCTTTAGCTGAAGGCATTTCCCTGAAACTGCTGTCTCCCTTTGTTGGGGGGTTGCCACCACTACACCCCTCCACTTTAGCTGGGCTCTCCCTTAAGGGGCAGAGAAGCCTGTTTAGTGTGTTCTTATTACTCACAATAAACACCTTTACTTGAGATTTGGAAACAGCCTGAGAAAATTCTTTTGAGATGACCTTGCACCCCAACATTTTGAACCCAACAATATGAACCTCGTCAGATACATATTGGCTGTGTAACCCTGGCCAAGCACATGTGCTTTGTTCACTTTGCATCCCTTCATATATCTTTCCATATTTCTTTGAATTCTCCATTGCTATCACTGTAGTTTTAACTTCTGCATATTCCGAGGCAAAGAAAACTGGATTTGGAATCAGAGTCCATGGGTTTGAATCCCTGCTCTGACACTTACCACTTGTGTAACCATGCCCTCTAAGGTCCCTTTTTTGTTGTTGAGTTGTTTCGGCTGCAACCCCAGTTGGGGTTTTTTTGGCAAAGATACTGGAGTGGTTTGCCATTTCCTTCTCCAGCTCATTTTACAGATGAGGAAACTAAGGCAAACAGGATTAAGTGACTAGTCTAAGGTCACACAGCTAATAAGTGTCTGAGGCTGGATTTGAACTCAAGAAGATGAATTTTCCTGACTCCAGGCCCAGCACTCTATGCACTGTACCACCTAGCTGACCTAAGGTTCCCTTAGAGTTCTGATTTAATGGTCCTAAGTCCTTTATGGTCTATAGAAAATGAAGTAGGTAGTCTTTTCTAAGCCATTGTCAGGAAAACCTGCTGAGGCCTTTGTCTCTGGATGGCATGGTGACCTAGAAAGAGGAGTCCTTTTATATCTGATCACATATGTGAGGCAGTGGAAAGGAATCGGAAAGTCCTGATTATGAGGTCAGGGGATACTTAGTGGAATATTTTGGGTGAGGGAAATGATAAAACTAGTATTTTAGGAAAATTCATCTGGAGGTAGAAACTCAATCATTGATGTCCACTGACTCAAAAGACCAACTTTCAATGATTAGATCCCAAGATTAAAAATCCTTAAAAGGTCTAACACTAAAAAAATCAGATACAGAGAACATTTAATTTCCTTTAACTGAAACTGATGTCTGATTTTTTCTTTGGAAAGGCATCAACAGGCCCTGACAAGGACTTTTTGGTTGGAAAAATGCTGACCACAGCAGTGATGTAGACTATTAAGAGGACAGAATGCAGGGAAATGATATGACTCCAAAAGGGATGTGGAAAACCATGGTGGGGGATGTGGATAGTAGGAATTGAGGCAAGAAACCACACTGTTGGTTTCCATTTGTGAACCATTACTTTCCTCCCACCACCAAAGTTCAATGAAGAGTAACTCCTCAGATTGTTGATTTTAAAATTTTAACCACTGTGTATATATTGGTTAAACATGCAATAAATATGCAAAATAGCCCAAGTAAGCATGCCTAGCCCATGTAAAAAAGTATTTGCACCTATTTTTACTTTTAAAGTTTAACATTCTGCGTCAAGCAAAATGAATATATTGTTCATCTACACTGACACGCTACCCATGTCAATAGGGCCAAAGATGAATTGTTTTTCAGGCATGGTGATGGGTTTGGATTCATGCTGAGTTAGCCACCCTTCCTGGGCTGGTCTCCTTGTGATTAGTATCATGCATCTGAGATAGCATGAGTGACTGGAATTATGGGTACAATCTATGACCTCTGAACTAAACTTCTCTATGAGAAATTAAGTGCCCTATTCTATGAAACCTCATATAAGTTTCCTAAACAGGGTCAGACTTGAGCAGCAGCTCTGGTTTTCCCTGTGGAGATGGCTTCTAGAACCTTTTTGTTACTGTTACCTGTCTGTTCAGTGATAGCCTCACCATTCCACCAACTCTCTCTCAATCTTTCCCATTCCTGTCCTATTTTCCTAGGTGTCCATTTGGAACCTAACTCAAGGTTCTTCTCTTGCATAAATGGTGTCTACCCCCTAATTAGCACCTACCACTATTTCTGGATTCTATGTACATGAGACCTTCTTTTTCCCCTTTATTATATATAGTAAAGCACATTCTCTTCACTTCTTCCACTGGCACCCCTCTAAGTGCAACTTAAAAGCTAACAAGAGTTCAATGACATGTAAAAAACTGGGAAAGTTCGCTCTAACCAGGGCAACATTGGAAAAATTCTTTATGTAGGCTCAAATGTTGGGAACATGTTACAAAATTTTTATTTTCTAGGTAGATATGCAAATGAAATTTAGACATAGTATCAGATTCATCCATTCACATATTTATATACTGGCCACTGTGATATGCATGAGGCATGCAAACAATGAACAAGACATAGTCCTTGTCAGCAGTTTGGTCTGGTAGGAGAAATAATAGAGGAACGAAAAGAACTTGTTTACAAATTAGAATTCCCAGCAGCATAAAGAGAGTTATCAAGTGCTATGAGATACCTAAGAAGAATGAAACTGCTTCCAGTGTGCAGGGATCAGAGGAGGCATTAAGCACCTACACTTTACCTTAAAGGATTCATAGGCTATCAATACATGGAGAAGAGGAACAACAGTTCATTTTAATTTTTGGGAATGGTTTGAACCAAGAAGCAGAAAGAAGACATGAATTTGGGAAGCAGTAGTGCTGTTAAACTGGAGCACAGAGCATATAAAGGAGGCAGTATAAGATAAAGCTAGATAGGCTGGAGTCAGACTATGGAAGGCCTTGAATAGCAGGAAAAATTATCATGAAGTGCATTACAAATATTTTGAGAAATAGCTATTAATCATTCAAAATATTACCCATGTTATAAATGCTTGAAACTGTTTATTTCAAAATACAAATATATACTTTAGGCATTCCATGTCCTCTACATTTTGGTCACTTTTTTGTTGCCATCCTGCCAAGTAGGATGGATTTCCAGCAACAACTTGTTCCTTTGGCTTCAAGGTCCTTTATTTTTCCCTCAATTGCTTTGTTATTGGTTGGATTGCCAGCCCATTGTCTGGACTGCATATTGTCCTCTAGCAATGCCAGTTCCCTTTGACTCATTCAGCATCATTTCCTTGTTTTGAACAGGAATAATATACCAGAGCAATCTATACCTATGATAAAAGTCTTGTGTTTATTCTGGTGGTGATGAGAGTAGAAGCAGCAACTGGATAGTAATGAAGAACTGAAACCATCTCATAAAGTTTGATTACCTCTTGGGAGGAAGATTTGGGAGGTGAAATTCGTTTGAAAAAAATAGCCTAATTACTGTTATATATAACAGAAATTCTTAGCATAATACCACTCTACTTATCCAGAGGTTAATTTTCTAGTAGCCTCAAATTTTCAGAATAGCCCAAAACTCTAATAAGTTTAAAGACCCCTTAGTGCTTGCAATAGTTGTAACCAAATCTCTGTATCAAAGCTTTGCACTTTATCTCTTAGGGTGTCAGTTTGAGCCTTGTTGATTCATTTAGCTCTTAATTCCTTTTTTTTCTAATCTGAACACAATAAATTTGTATAGAAAAAAAGATCAGACATAAAATTCTATTTACTGAATGTAGGCTATATCTCTAAAGTTAGATTTCATTCAAAGGAAAAAATACGGACATACACTGACCACATTTAAATGATAATCAGATGCTATACAAGCTAGATGTTGGGTTGGGGCAGGGTAGGGGCACAGGGGGATACAGCTTATGTTCAGACCAATACAAATTCTATGATCTTTGCTAATGTAAATATCTTTGCAAAACTTATCTTTACATAGTTGATACAATTCTTAATGAGTTTGGCTAATCCAAAGCATCACTGCAACGGTTATAATTGCTGACCTAGTGACACAACCGCCAGGCTCAAACCACTATATAAATAGGGATCAAAAAAAAAAAAAGAGTAAAAAGGACCTATCTGTACACAAGTATTTATAGTAGATCTTTTTGTAATAGCTAAGAACTGTAAACTAAGGGAGTGCTCACAAATTGAGAGATAGCTACACAAGCTCTGGTCTATGGATGCCTTATGTTTGCTGCTCTCTACATTTACATAGCTGCAGACAATTGCTTACTGCTTTCCTGGCTCTGCTTGCTCCACTTTGTGGCAGTTTAAGTCTTTCTATGCTGCTTTCTTTCTTCTTTGCTTTCTTTCTGCACAGTAACATTCCATTACATTCACATATCATGATTTGTTTAGCCATTCCCCAGGCAATGAGCACCTATCTTGTTTTCTCTTCTTTGCTAACATAAGTATTTAACTGTATATGGAGCTTTTCTTTTGTTAATGACCTTCTTGGGGGATATGCCTACCAGCTGGACCTTTGAGCCAAACACCAGATTATTACCATAACATTTATAAGATTCTGAACAACTCTTGAAGTCTTATTTAAAAAACCCAAGAACATACAACTGGCATCTGTTACTCTTCCTCTCATAATACACAATTTGTCCAGTAAGCAGCCCGAGAGTTTGCTTTTATTGTGTTTCTAACCAGGAAAAGTCATTAAAGGCAATCTACGTGATGTTGTATATTTCTAAAAATGGTCACCATATGCTATGCTACCAATGAAATCTAAGGTAAATAAATCTTTCTCTGGTCAAGTGAAAAAAAAGGGAAATAGTTCTCCACACACTGTACTCAACAAGATCAATTTCCCTAGGAAGTCCAATGAAAATGGCTGCAATTATATGAAGTGAAGGAAGAGGACTAGTCACATTCTGACTGAAAAACATAGCTGAGCTTGATTCAGATTGATCTGAATGTGTTATGTTTCTGAACACTAAAACATGCATCTCTCAGCAGTCAATTTTCTTCCAATAATTTCAGCATTTCACCCTGATGTCTTTTACAACCTATCATCAGTCCTCTTGTTCCAGTGTCAATAAGCAAAACACTATGCAGTTCTGGCACACATCCCTCTTGTTTAGATGCATTCAGTGAAACAGCTTTTCTAGCTTCCACATGGATCAATTCATCATTTTCATTGGACGTCCCAAATACACACCTTAAATCTGGCATCCGTTAGTTCATTGGGTTTTACTTCTTTCCATCCAACCTCCATAACTGATGTGTTTCATGAAGCAAAAATAGTCCTATGAGTTTGTGTTTACTCCTCTCATTTGGATCACAGTCAAAAGGCATTACAGAATTTGTTAGTAAATGCTGGATCAATAATTCCACTATTCAGCTGTAGCCTTTAATTTGAAATGTACTTTTCTGCCCGATAGAATTCAAAGCTTAAGATTCATAGTGCCTATATCTGTGAAGGGGCCTTTAAATATGAGGCCTGTGGGTAGGTCCAAGACCAGGATCTGTATATGCCTTGCCATGGTCCCAAAAGCAGGAGCCACCAGAGAGGTGGTGCAGGAGGGGGCATGTCATCATTTTTTAAAACCACATTTTTTATGACTTCCTTTGCTTTGCATAATGCCTTGTTTGCAATGCGCTGTATCCCTTTTGAGTGCATGGTAAAACCTTCCTTTATAGGAATTTTCCAGGTAACACCATTTTCCACCAGTGGCTCTCCTTGGTTTTGACTCCACAGAACATGATGCCTCCCCCAGGATAAGCTGATCACCTAAAATCTCTACACCATGAAGAATGACTCAGCTTTTGATATTCAGCACCTTCTCAATCCCTCAGTTGCCCCTCCTTCTGATTGGAGTGATAGGGAGTGGTACATTAAACTCCTCCCAATACCTTCCTTTATAGAGGGTTTAGAACTTTCCAAGTAAATCTCCATTTTCCAAGTGCTGCTTGGTTTTGACTCCAGGGAACATCATACCACTTGGCAGCACATTACTCCCTCCCCCCTACTCCAACCCCCTACAGCTTGTCAGCTTCCTTTCATGAATTATTTTCCTTCTTTAGACTGTAAGATCCTTGAGGGCAGAAACTATCTTTCTTCTTCTTATTTGTATCCCCGACACTTAGTACAGTGCCTGGCACATATCATGCATTCAACAAACGTTTATGAATTGAGATTCTGTGAACCACTTGCTCTTCAAATGATTCTCAATTTCAATTCTTCCAAAATTGTAGCGCTTCATTATTTTCCACCATATAAAACCACTAGGAAAAAAAAAGATGGACCTTTTTTCCAAAGAAAAACTTGGAGTCATTAAAATAAATTTGCAATTTCACAAAAGCAATCCAATCCCTTTTCCTCCTCCTGTTCAGTTCTGGATCCAACCTATTGCCTGTTTGCAGTATCTGTGACACAGATAGAAGCAAAGGAATTTTGACCGGGGTTCATCTAACTGCTTATTGTAATGTGGACAATATGTGTTCTTTATCCACTTAGTTTCTGATGACAATACTCAATATAATCATAGAATGCAGTACAATACTTGGCTAAGCTGGTCAAGCTGCAATACACCCAAAAGCCAGCCAGGGCTAATCTCTCAGACTTGGCTATGCTCTTAAAACCTAAGCCTATGCCCAGTGACTGTAACAGAAGTGTATCACTAGGGTCAGAGGGAGGATGCTCAAATATTTTCCTGAACTTGACTTTCTACTTCTGCTTATTTCTCTATTTCTGATACTACCCAAACAACTGCAGAATGCTATACCAAATTATTAAAAGACTATTTAATGAGACAAAACAACAAATTCATTTGGAGGAAATAAAGTAGGAAAGAGGCTCTACTGTATCTCAAACTATTCAAACGGCAATAATTAGCAAAATTATCTGTTGCTGGATGAAAGAAAAAGCAGATCAATGCAATAGACTAGATAAGCAAGACCTAGAAACATAGGCACAAATTCCTATTGCAAAAATTACTTATTTTAGAATCAGAATTTTAAGAGCCAGAAGGAGACTACAGATCTAATCTCTCCTCTACCCCTTTTATTTTACAGATGTGAAAAGTAGTTTTTTCTGTGTAATTTAAAATCGAAATACTGCCAGGTGAACTGAAATAAGCCTTATCCTGAGGCGAAATAAAAAGCCAATCTACTTCATGACATCTGATTTGTCTTCCTCTCAAGAGACAAGTATAATTATATTCCTTCCTTTCATGAGGTCTTTTCTCCATAAATTTACATGGTAGTAGTATCCTTAAAAACAGACAAATTTAGGATCAAATAGAACAAAGAATATCTGAAAGAAATAATCTGTAATAAAAAAAAAGATTAGCAATCTGAGACAATTTTTAAGAGACTATTCTGCACAGTGCAAGGTGATAGCCAAAATGATGTTGATTTCTATAAGGAGAAAAAAAATTGTATCAGATAAGTATATATGGCCCAACACTTCCATCTACTGGAAGCTGTAATATAACATTAGACATATTTCAATTATGCTTGAATATAATTTTTATAGCTGATAAGTTTCAGTTGTCAATGAAAATAAACACTTAAAATTTTTATTTTGATAGGACATAACTAGACAACCAAATAAAATTTCATCCTGTGAGGTATATTCCCTAAGAAATTAATGTTGACAAACATGTAAATTTGAAACCGAAAACATGATATTTTATGCTATCGGTGGCAATGAGATTACAGAGCCACTGGACTACCCAAGGGGCTAAATTAATGTTTGCAAAGAAAAACAGAAAAACATCATTGTAACAAATAACAACCATCATAGATTTAGAGCTGGAAGGAAACTTAAGAAATCATCTGGTCCAGTCCTTTCACTTTATAGATGAGGAAACAGGCCCAGAGGGGCTCAGTGGTTTGCTTAAGGACATGCAGGTAGTAAGAGCCAGAATTTGAACCCAAATCTCTGACTCCAAATTCAGAATGCTTTCCACTATACCTCTCTGCCTTTCTAATAAAAAAAAAAAACAAAAAAAAGATGAGGAGCTAGAATATTATCATGATTATTATGGACACACTTTCATGATCTTTATTAAGTTGACATCTTTCGCTATTATGTCCTATTTCATTGCAAAACTTATGGCTTTCTTTTTCCTTGATATACATGCATCAAAGAGAAGCTTACTTATGCTCTCCAGTCATGATTAGGGCTTTGGCTCACAAATGGGAATAAGGAGAGAGATTTTAAGATAATAGCTGTTTTTAAGCTATAAATAAGAGTAAAGAAATGAAAGGAACACAGGTAGACTGTTCTACAAAGCAGCAAGGAAAATATAAAAAAGCTGCGTTAAATAGAATAATTTAGAGACTCACTTTAGTCAAAAACTATGGCAACTACACAGAGTTGCCTTTGGAAGGTGTTATCATGCAGAACTCTATGTACAGATGTCTCATGTAATCAGTTTTTCAAAGATGAGGACTTTTGAAACAGAACATAGCCAGCTTAATTCAGCTGCTGGAAATCTTGGAACTTCTCTCTCTACTCTTTCCCAAATCACTGCTCAACACACATTGCCTAAAAAATTGGCCTGCATTTCCTTAAGTCCCAATGGTACCCTCATGTAAGGTAAGGAAGTCTTTTCTGAAGGCCATGAGAAAGTGCTTATTCTTGCTCAAGCCTGTTTATCCCATTCCTCTTCTCTGAAATGGCCTCAATTCATCTCATGAATATGTATTGAGCTGGAAGGAAACAAAGGACAGATTTTAATATGAGCAAGGCCAGGTGTACCAAAACATGGAAGCCAGAGGTATGTAAAGCTAAAGCTTCAGTCCCCAGGACAGAAATTCTTAAATGACCAGAATTCAGATCAAGAAAGAGATTCTGTTGGTGATATTAGTATGCAAATCTTCAGAGCACGTAAAAGAGAAACTAATGTAGGATATTTAACGTAAGAGTAAAGGAGGTCACCCACTTCTAATATATTCTTTTTCGGTCAGAAATATTTTCAGTTAAAAACCAAAAACCACAATTCAGTCAATAATTTCTTAAGAAAAAGTTTATTCTACAAAATTTATATTTGTTACATATGATGAAAGTCTGGATGACTATTATTCTATTTCTTTGAGATTTTCTGTCATACTGACATAATACAAATCCTTTTATAAATTATTGGACGGTTGTATTTGGTAATTAGTATTTCAGGACACAACCGCTATCCTGGATAGAAGGCTGGCCTTGGAGTCGAGAAGACCTAGGTTCAATGTCTACCTCGTATTGGCTATAGAAGCAACTTCATCTCAGTGTTCCATGTCACTTTCTAAGACTACAAGTCCCAGAGAAACGGCCAATCTGCACCAGGAGCTCCTCACAGGTATGGCCCCAAAACCTTGGGGACACACATAATAGTACTGCCAGATTGTATGAGCCACAAGTAATCAAAAAAGCGCAGGAGGGAGGCCACTGCCAAAGAGCAATCTCCAAGAACTTGGCATTTTCCACTGGGAAACAGATGTTGTGGAGTCGTTGCACTCCTGGATTTAAAAACAAAAATACATTAGACTTCCAAGTATAAATGTTAAATTCCATTCCCACATGCAGGCACTACACAGTCCCTCTTTCCTCAGTCTCCAACCTCTGTTTGCTCATCAGGGGAAAAATATTTTTCTTTCTTCATGTGAACCAAGCCTCTTCTCAGGGGATTTTGCTCATTCCTTACCATGGGGCCAAAGCACAAAGCAATATCATGATGACTCCCGATGGATCTTGTTAAGTAGGACCCTAAATAAGAGAAAGGCTTAAAAATGCAGCCAAACTTGCTGAATGCTGACTTAAGTTGCTGTGGGGCCTGAAGCAGTCTCTGTTCTAGGCAGAAGGCAACTTGACACACAAATAAGTTTTTAAATATTTATAATGGGGCTTTGGGTTGCCCAGAAAGGCATTTATAAAAAACATTTTCCAAGATGAAGCCTGTTTATTTCCTCTCCGAAGAGGCGCAGATTATTACAGAGATCCAGATTCAGTCCTAAGATGGTGTAATTCTCCTCAACTGGTTTTCTATGGTATATAAGGCAGGGTTCAAAAGGGTGAAGGGAGAGCTGAGTTACTGGCAGATGGCGTAAAAAACAAAACAGCAATAAAACATCTTAAAAATCTAGCATTTTTTCCTTATGTGATGTTTTTGTGTCATAAGTTTCCTAATTACAATAGTACTTCATAGCTTTTTGAGTTGTTCAGTTGTTTCAGTCATGTCTCAACTCTTCATGACTCTATCTGGAGTTTTCTTGGCAAAGACACTAGAGTGTTTGCCATTTCCTTCTCCAGCTCATTTAACAGATAAGCAAACTAAGGAAAGCAGGGTTAAGTGACTTGCGCAGGGTCATGCAGCTACTAAATGTCTGAAGAGTTTTGAGTATCCAGGACTAGGTAGTTAAAAATCATGTCAATATCACTACTTGCTTCTCCAGGCTGAGTCGTAAGCATTTAAGTGCCTCCCATGTAACAGGGTCACGCAGCTACTAAGTGTCTGATTTGAACTCAGATCTTCCTGATTCCAGGCCTGGCACTCAATCAAAAATGCATTCTTCACAACAATCCTGGGAGCCAGGGAATGCAAATATTATTCTCCTTTTTATAGTTTGAGGATGTGAGCCTGGAGGTTAAGTGATTTGCTGGTGGTCACAAGTCAGAGTTGTAATTCACTGGATAAGGAACATCCCATGAGGATACTCTCTCTGCCAAGAAAGCTAAGCATCTGTCCTAAAACTTCAAAAGCCTCAGAGTCTGAGTCACTAAGATGTTAACTAATTTGCTAAGGGGTACCAGCCAGTCTGTGCCAGAGGCAGGACTTGAACCCAGATCTCTATCACTCTGAGACTATTTCTCTCTCCACCATGCCATGCTGCCAGTGGTCACAGAAGCAGTTGGGAATACAGGGAATAGTGCTGGACCTGGAGTCAGTTAAGACCTGAGTTCAAGTCCTAAGACACTAGCTGTGTAACCCTGGGCAAGTCACTCAACTTCTCTCTGCCTCAGTTTCCTCGGCTGTAAAATGGTGATACAATAGCACCTATTTCACTTGTTTATTAGGAGGATCAAACCGAGTGTGAAACACTTTGCAAACTTTAAAGCACCGTATAAATTCTTAGCTATTTTTACAGAGCTAGGTAAACGTGGCAGAGGCAGGATCTCAGACAAGTCCAGTGTTCTTTCCATCATGCCCCAATACTTCAAGGCTTCACAGTGATGGGAGTATCTTATAGTGACAAAAAACTCTACCAACAGCTATAGCATTGCTTTCCAGCTATTTAGTCATAATTTCTCATAAACAATATCTCATGTGCTCCTTAGAACGACTTGAGTTCAAAGGAAAACTTAGCAACTCTGTTTCTCAGTGATATTAAATTAGACGTAAAGGAAGAGTGTAGCAAGTTTTACTTTAGCATTAATATTTGTAACTTTGAAGTGTTCAGTTTTAAAATGGCTAAACTATCATATAGGAGAGAAATCACAGAGCTGTATGGGGAAACAAAGTCTGGAGAGTATAATACTTCAAGAGGGTAAGAGAGCTGCTGGAAATATTTGGGTTTGTATATGGAAACATGGTAACATTTGATTAACTTATAAAAATCAAATTGTAGGCGACCACAGTAAATGGTTCTACTATTACAAGATCTCCATTATTCTCCTTAACTAGAGCCCAACCCTGGCCCTACCCTACTCTTTCCAATGAATGGAAAAAACTACTTTTTGTACTCTCACCTCAAATCAACAACAACAATAATTTATAAGTTAATAAATGGTATATGAAATAAATGATGAAGACCTCATTAGAGGTCAAATTAAAGAAAAGAACACTTACCTGAGGTTTAATTATCTGAAGCCAATCATTAAGATATCTAACAAGGTCAAAGGCATCTGGGATATTATCTCCTTCTGAAACAAATTTCAAGACAACTGCCATTTGTATCCCTTTGGAACAACTACAACAAAGAGAATGAATCAGTTATTTTCCACTAAATTGGGAAGCAGAATTCAACATGTCCCCTTCCATAGCTTAACCAGTGAAAAATCATTAGGCAGATGACTTAATGTGTTCTATTTTCTAGTGAAGAGTTTTAAGTATCCAGGACTAGGCAGTTAAAAATCACGTCACTATCACTACTGGCTTCTCCAGGGCTGAGTAGATCAATAAGCATTTAAGTGCCTCCCATATAGCAGGCGCTATACTAAGTGCTGGGGAGATTTAGAAAGCTGAAAGACAGCTCCTGTCCTCAGGGACTCACAAGCTTAATGGTTGTAACAGAAGTGGCCAAATAAATATCACAAACAAATATAGACTTTGGTCTCCAACATTTGGGCTACACGATAAGCCAAACTCCTGTCTCAAAGCTGTGCCATGTGACTGACCAACATCCAGTACATATTTTAGGGAGGCTGTGATTATCAGAAACACTATGGTCAATTGATTGGAATATGAAGTAGAACAGCTTTGTTATTAATAATATAAAGTGGTGAGGGAAGCTACAGAAGGGAACAGGACAGTTAAATGCAAGAAAACAACTTGTAATAGGGTAAACAAAAAACTACTTGTACAAAAAAATCCTTCTTGTCCACAATATACAGAATTTCCCTAAAGCAGGAGCTATAAGAAAATGCTCCATCAAAACACAGAGACAATAACTGATAAACAGGTTCGAAAGCAAGATGGATAAGTGTTAGGCTTGCAGAAATAAGGGCAATTACAAGGATGAAGGTATGCATGTCTCATGTGATGCCCAATCACAGAACCACAGAGAGGAACTAGACAATCTTCGAAAATCAAACGAGGAATATTTACAGGTTTTTAACTGTAGCCTCAAAGTGGAAACTAAATGAGTGTTCTCCTGATAAGGAACTGCCAAACAATTGTGGCACATGAATGTAATGGAATATTATCATCATAAGAAATGATGAAATAGATAATTTCAGAACTTAATGAAGCCAAGCAGAACAAAGTGAGCAGAACCAGAAGAGCAATTTACACAATGAGAACTAAAAGATTTTAGAATTCTAATAAATGTGATCATAAGCAATTAGTCCAAAAAATGAAGATGAAAAACAATACTCACCTCCTGACAAAATGCAGAGAGACACATTTTCAGAAAGGGCTAATGTAGGAATTTGTTTTGCAGGATATGTATTGAGGCATTTGTTTTTTGGGTTTGTTTTTTAAATTTGCTCAATGGAGAGGGAGGCGGGGAAAGGCAGCTTAATATAAAAATTCTTGTTACTTAAAAAATGAAAATAATAAACTAAAAAAAATTTTAAACTAGCAGCGGGCAAATTTCTACACTATCCCTTAGTAAATGCTCTTTACACATTCACGGTGCCTTGTAATTTAAAACAAAACTCCTGACAGCTAAATTGTCTCATAATTGGCTAGATGAGCTCCACAATCACCAAAGTTCGACTGGCTTGGCTTCCATGGCAGTAGAGCGCCATCTAAGAGAGTTCTTTCCCTGGCAGTGGTTCTATTTTTAAGATCTTTTATCAGCAACTTTAAAATGGGAAGGATGACCATATGTATGTGTCTGACCACACCACCTCTCTATGACATACAGATGGCTCCCTGTTATCTCAAAATCTCAAATCTCAAAAGATCAAACATAAACCGTATTTGCCATTGAGAGTCCTTCATAACCTTACCTTCCAGCCTCACTATACATTATTTTTTGTTCTTCACTCTACTGTCTAGCCAAACTGGCTTTCTTCCTGTTCCTTGCATGTATTATTTCATCTCCCACCTCTATGTTTTTGTAACTAGCTATCTTGCATATCTGGAATGCACTCCTCCTCCCACTCTTAGAAGCCTTTTCTCACCCCTCCTAGATGTTAGCATGCCCTCCAAATTTCCTTGTGATTTATTTTGTAGATATGTATGTATCTATGTATCTATCTACCTATCTATATGTGACCTCTCCCAAGAGAATGTAAACCCCTTGGCATCAGAGAGTATTTTATTTTTGACTTTTTCTTTCCCATGCCTAGCACAGTACCTGGCACATAATAGGTGCTTGATAAATGTTTGCTGATTCATTGACTGATGGATGTCTTCTTACAGATTTTATATAGTAGGAATACTAGGTATTATATAAATATTTGAATAGACCACAAAAGAACACAAGAGAAAAAGTACATCTACAGTATAAATGAACACTGTGGCAGACCAAACTCTGTACCTAAGTAAACTTTTCCTAGGTTACAGTTTAATAGTCCAGCTTTTAGCTGGTGTTCAACTTGGCCTGAGTTTCTGTGAAACGATTAGGCAGAAAAAGGAAGTAAGTTAAATGGGACTGAGTTTCAAATGTTCTAAAAATCCTCAGGTGATTCAAGGGCTATATGTGTGTGTTACTGAAAAAGTAAGAGAAAGAAATAATAAGTTTTCTCTTCCTCCAACTTTCATCTCTCCCTCAACACTGTCATCAAAAGTTGACTCTTAAGTACCAGAAGTGGGAATACTTTTTGATTAATTACACCAAAGTTACTATAATATAATATTGTAAAATACCCCTAAATGCTATTTTCTTGAATTAAATGCATGTGATTTCTAATACAAATGCTCATGTTAGAAATCTCTTCCAAATTTCTATTAAGTCAACTGACATACTCACCTCTCAGTGTACAAAGATTTTGTGATACCACCTCCAGGGATACGGACACACAACTCAGAATCTCTTATTTCAGGAAATGATTTACTTTTTTCCATTTCCTTCCAATGAAGCTTCTGTAATGTTTCGCCAACACTTTTTTCCATTTCAGGTGTAAGTAAGTATCGGAATGGAATGCTGGAGATAATAATTTAATATGCTCATTAAAATAAAACAAACACACTAATATCACATACAAAGGTAACACCAGCATTTGACCTACATTTAGGCTTTCATTAACTGAAAAAATTAAGAGAACTTTATTCAATCAAGGAAGAACAGAGTATTTTTAAAAGCACGACAGTTTTGTGGCCACCAGTCATCTGCTTTATAAGATGTAACTGGAGAAAGAAAACAAAAAAGTCAAGCCCATCCTAAAATTTTATGCATTCTTCATTGTTCTACGTTCTTCTACTCCCATTTCTTACAAATACTATGAATTCTTCATATTATAAGAATCTTAGATATTATCTCTAGTTATAAGATGAATATAAGGGCAGCTAGGTGGCATAGTGGATAGAGCGTCAGGCCTAGAGTCAGGTGCTTGCTAGCTGTACTGTTTGCCTCAATTCCTCATTCGTAAAAGGAGCTGGAAAAAGAAAAACCACTTCAAACTACTTCAGTATCTTTACCAAAAAAAACCCAAATGGGGTCACAGAGAGTTGGACATGACTGAAATGACTCAACAATAAAAGGTAAGATGAAGCTCTCCCGACTACAACTGTTCCCAAAAGTCATTTAAAAAAAAAAAAGGAATCCTTAGCATAAAACTCTGATCCTTAAACCTCATTTCTTGGTAGAAGTAAATATTATTTCTGATAAACAGGATTATACATATTTAGCATTGTTACTCATGAGTTTCACCTGCTAGCCATAGTCATTCCACAGGTAAAATGAAAACAGACAAAGTATGAAATTTCAGAATTAACGTGCAGAAGTCGTCCCATATTCCTCAGGTAGAAGTACTCTGACACAAAGTTATAATTTGAGAATGTTTCTGTTTCAAGATAAAACACTGACAAACAAATAATGAAAGGGAATTTTAAAAAAAACCCACCATTTAATCCTGACACTACTATAGCCTCTGGTATAAGATATAATGAAAATATAATTTTAAAGTATATAATTGGTAACGAAAGACAGTATGTTATAGGTCATGTTCCCCTAAGTACTTCCTTTGTCCTACATTAAAGGACTCATTCTGTCACTCCAGGGAATTGTAATTAAAGTCAATTGAACTTCTTTCTGTGAAGATGAGTGATCACATAAGAATGAAAGAAAATATCAATCCAGCCTTTCAGAAAAGCATTTACCATCACCCTTGGTTAAGCGCCCTTCTTTATGAGTTGTCTTCTTTTTCCTTCATTACTAAGCTCTGTGATACAGAAGCACAAAGCAAGGAATGAAGAATTTTAGACACCCAGCCCCTCGTCAAACCTCATTTCCTCTAGACCTTATGAAACACAAAACTTCATGCCATATCCCCAGACAGGCCTCCTCTTCTTAGCTTCCAGTGAGAAGAAATCAAAACACAGTAAATACTCACATCTATCCACTGCCACATAGGCTAGATACACTAAAACAACTTTTAAATTGCTATGCTAGTAATACTAGGAATAGCAATATTATGTCATGTATATTATGAGAAAGAGGATGATTCAACATACCTACGAAGCTGCTGATCATCACAGTGATATGAATGACTGCTTGAAAGAACAATAACTCTGGCACATTTACTGCTTTTCACCCAGGAAATGAGCTTTTCACAGAACGGCTTTGATTTATACTTTAATCACCATTGAAAAGAAGAAAAAAAAGTCATCAAAATCAGATCTTGGTGTTTATGCATGGCAAAAACCCACTGGTCCATTTGGGGGAGTCCTTTTTAATGTGATATATACTAAAAGTAATATTATTTGTAAGCCTATTTATTATCCTTAAAGGTAAAAAATGAGAAAATTTTAAGCAGGGTGGCATATTATTCTATTACTCAACTTCCAAATCTGTACTATGGAAAAGATAACTGTAAAGCAAAACAAAGATAATATACAATGTTTTTGAGAATATACATGTTATCAAACAATAACAGTTCCTTAGCAGACTATGAAAACCACTATCAAGTCCAGTTTCTTCTTAGTTGTCAATTTATACACCCCCATCATTAACCAAAAAATAGTTGCCAAAAGCTCTTCAACATTAAATTTCTAAATCTGTTTTTCTTTTTATTTACTTGCTAGTAAAAACTTGACAGAAAGGTCGGAAATATATTATTTTTAATATCCTTTTCCAGCACCCCCCCCCCAAAAGCAAAAATTCTTTTTCAACGCTTCCATCTCTTTTCTCGTTATCTTTCACTGATCCTGATCCCTGATAGAAGCACAAGTCAAAAGCAAAACCTGACAGACTTTCTAATTGTGGAAAGTTCAAACTAACTGCTATTCTTAAACAGCTGAAAGGTAAATGTTTTAGAATAACAAAGTATGGGTAATTTTTATATCACTGGCTGTCTGAAAAAACCTATTTTTTAAGTGTAGACGTTAATTCTGTATAACTGCTACAAGATTCAAAAGTCTGCAAAACTTAAGAGTTAGAAAGGATCTTCAAGATTTAAGATGTAATATATTCCCATCTGCTATTTTACAAATCAGGAAATGGAAATCCGCAGAGAGACTTGCTCAAGATTATTCAGGTGGTAAGTAGCATAGGCAGGATTCATATCCACTTCCTCTTACTAAATCTAGACCCCTTTGCTCTAGATAACACATTGCCTTTCTTCTACTTGTAGTGATATAATAAGGTAAATGCAGCAATAAGACCAGGATGTTCTAGTACTTAAATATAATTTTTTGGTCTGTCACTGTTAGCTGATTAGAAATCACAGAAGGCTTTCTCATTTTTGGTTTTTTTTAAAAGAACTTTAATATAGGCAAATAATAAAAATACTAACCTTAATAAAAATTGATCTTAGTTGGAGAGCCATCAGACTCATTGAAGGCGCTGAATATACTACAACAAAAGAGAAAGAGAAAAAAAGAAATCAGAGGTTACGAAAATTGGAATTACAATTGGTATTCTTTAAAGTGGTAAAACATTAAAATCAAATTCCATTAAACTTCTTTATGTAATTATTTCCCTCAATTATTAAAATATTGGACACACACAAAAGCTTAATCATTTTATCTAAACATTAGTTCTCTGTTTAAGTACACTAAAAGGTACAGGTGAATTTCATAGGCCTTTTAATTATCCCATACTGAAAAGATCCAATAGCTAATAAAACAGCAAGACTAATTTTCTAGCAGGATAACACATTGCTATGTTTAATGGCCAACACTGTGTTCCTCAGGAATTCCGCAAATGCTTTTAGTTTTTAGACATTAATATGCATTTCAGATTGTTTAGCTTTAGCTAAAAGGAGAAATGGTGGATAAGCAATGATTCATTAGGCAGCGGCACATGGCTAACTATGGGGGAAAAGAAACCTTGGTTTGAAATCTTGGCTCTGACACTGCCAAACTGTGTGACCATGGGCAAGTCACTTAACCTTTGTAAGCCTCAATTCCCTTATTCATGTCTTAAGGCAGAATGGTTTAATGGAGAAAGCGCTGGCTTTAGAGTCAAAAGACTCAGGAGACCTGGCTCTGTAGCTTGTAGTTGTGTGACTTTGGGTACGTCACTTCACCTCCTCTGGATCTGTTCCTTCATTTATAAAGGGAGGGTTTGGACTAGATAGTCTCTAAGGACTCTTCCAGGTCTAATCAATAATCATAAAAATAGAAAATAAAATTGAAGAACATGAGAAAAAAAATGACATGCATGTAAGGTAGCTTAAAAAATGTACAATTTCAAACTAAAGATACAAAAAAAGTATGACCAAGTGTTTTTTAAAAAGAGTTACCATTTTCAAAAGATTTAGAAAAAAAACATTGTTTTTAAAAGGGTCAACATTTTAAAGATGTACGCTAGATACAAAGTAAGAACTTAATATTCTGCTGAGTATTAATTATCTGATATAGGGTTGGCACAAATACCTGGAGAACAAGCTTATCATGTAACAGGATATTTTCTCTGGTGGTTCCCTATGTCTGGAACACTCACCTTCCTCTGCTCCCCACTGACCTCCCTGGCTTCCTTTAATATCAACTAAAATTCCACCTTCTACCAGAAGCTTTCCCCAACCCCTTTCAATTCTAGTACTTTCCCTCTATTAATTATTTTCTATTTCTATTTAGCTCACTTTGCCTATATTTGTTTGCATGCTGTTTCCTCCATTAGATTGAAAGCTCCTTGGGGGCAGAGACTGTCTTTTGCTTCTTTTAATATCCCTAGCACTTAGCACAGTGCTTGGCACATAGCAGGTGCTTAATAGATGTTTTATGATTGACAGCTACAGTAATATAAGCTCAGATCACATACACATACCTTCAGCATTTATACTGAGTTCTGTTGAGTTTTCTTCTGCAGTTGCATAGGGATTGTTTCCAACCATTGGAACAAGGCAATCAGTGTAAAAGTAACCAACCTTACACATATTCAGCGTAGAAATAATCAGATCTATTGCAAGCTGGCCAACATTCCCCACAGATACTGCTGGCTGAAATCACAAAGAATGATATTACATCAGCTATTAAAATTAGCAAAATACTTAAAAAATTTAGGGCCTAAACATGGCAATGTATAACTTTTTTTTTCTGGAAAACTTTTTACTGTAGGTAGAGTGGGATAGCTAGACACAGTTTAGATAATTCCAATTTTGCTGGTGGCATCTAAAGCATCATAGTCTGGGGCAAGTCAGACATATGCCTTCTTCTCTCCATCAGGCCAGATCAGTGTGTTGACCTTGGCCATGTCAAGATCATACAGCTTCTTTACTACCTGCTTGATTTGATGCCTGTTGGCCTTGACGTCCACAATGAAGACTAGGGTATTGTTGTCCTCAACCTTCTTCATAGCAGAATCATTGGTCAAGGAGAACTTAATGATAGCACACTGATCAAGTTTGTTTCTCCAAGGGGCACTTTTCCGAGGGTATCTGGGCTGCTTTCGAAGTCTTAGGTCACTGAAAGGTGGGGGATATTTGGATCTTCTTCTTTTTGTGGCTATGGACACCCTTCAACACCACTTTCTTGGCCTTCAAGGCCTTGGACTTGTTTTCTGTCTTGGGAGGGACAACGGCTTCTTTCTTTGCCTTCAGTACCATCTTTGGGGAAAGACTCTTCCACCCAATGCATAATTTTTGCATATGCTTAATAAAATTCTAGTATATTGTTTTTTACATAGGGTAACCAGGACAACAAAATAATTATGACCTTATTTTATCTGCTAGTAGTTGTTCCTATATGTGGATGAATGTAAGTCTAAATTTCCTTCTGATATGTGCCCTTCAGTAGCTGTGTTTTCAAGTTACCAAATGTTTGGGAGAAAACCTGTAACAAGGTTAAAGGAAACCCTATTAAAAAATATTTTGACCAAGACCCTAACATCTGCAGATCTTAAAGAGAATGCAGGGCATCATCAAATAATAGAGTTGAATGAAACTATAGACCCCTCATTATACTGAGGCTCATAGGGCTTAAGTGACTTTGACAACATTTTATATCTAATATTACAACTTGCTTTCTACATTGCTTCCCATCAGTAGGTAGTGTCCATTCATTCAACAAATGGTTTTTAAGTAACCAATGTTCACAGAGCACCCTGCTAGGCACTAGAGGAGACACAACAAAGGATAACAAATATTCATATGGTGATTCAAGACTTACAAAGAACTTTATATACCTTACTTCATTTAAATCAAATAGTTCCTGCCCTCCCAGGTTCATAGTGAGGATAAAAGGAGATAATTGTAAAGCACTTGGCACAATTTCCAGCACAGGGTGCAATATAAATGTTAGTTACTGTTATTTTTTCAAGGGGTAGAAGATGTTAGGAGATTATTGCAACTGTCCATGCAGGTGGTAATGAAGACTTGTACTGAGGTAGTGGCAATGGGAAAAGAGAAGGGGACAGATGTCCACATTATAGACCTAGGCCTTCTGGAGTTATATGGTTCCAGAGGATAAGGTTGACTTTAACTCTCTGAATTTAATTCAACAATCATTTATTAAACTCCTAATAGTAAAAGGAGAAATTTATATAGTGCTTCATGGTTTATGAAACACTTTAAATATACTTTTTTGATTTTTGCAACATCTCTGTAAGGTAGATATTATATCCTCGTTTTAAAAATGAGGAAACTCAAGGTAAATAGGAGATTAACAAGACCTTACCCTTCTCTTTACCTTTCCCATGGTAACACAGCTAGCAACATTCCTACTTTGTGTCAAGCACAGGGTATATAAAGACAAAAATCAAACAATATTTAAGGAGCTTGTATTATATTTGGAAGGTTATAATATGTACAAAGTAAATATAATACAAGGTAGTTTGATGAGGAAGAAAATATCAGCAACTGGGGACATCCGGGAAAGTTGGCACTTAAGCTAAGTTTTGAGGAAAAGCCACAGAATTTCAGAGTTGGCACCTCAGTGGCCATTCAGTCCAACAAATACCTGAAAATGAATAATACCCCACAAGAAGTGGTCAATCAGTCTCTACCAGAAAACTTCCAATGAAGTAGAACCAGTATTTCCTGGGCAGTTCATTTTACTTAGAGACAGTTCTAATTATTAGGAAGCTTTTCCTGACATCAGGCGTAGATTTGTCCCTTTATAATGTCCACCGACTGTTCTTGTTTCTGACCTCTGCCAACAACGGACTAAGTCTAGTCCCTCATTCAAATGACAAGTCATCAAATATGTGAAAACTCATCTCCTCTGAGTCTTCTCTTCTCTATGATAAATAGCCTCAGGTCCTTCCATCAATTCTTATATGATAAGGATGGACTCAAGGCCTTTCATCACCCTGGTTATCCTCCCCTGAATTCTCTCTAGATTATCAATATCCTCCTTAAATTCAGGTACCTCAAACTTTTTATGAAAACAATAGTCCAGATGTGGTTAACCAGGATAAAGGAACTATTCTCTCTTTTGCCTCTTAAAATCTAAGCCAGATGGCATTAACAGTTTTGGCTGCCACATCACACTACTATTGGTGCTCCCCATTCCCACTTTACAGATAAGGAATCTGAGGTCCAAAGAGTTAAATGATTGACTTAAGGACACCAAGCTAAATCCAGAATTAGGGCTCTTTCTACTCTATCCTCCTCCATCAAGGATTTGGGGAGCATGTCCAGGATTAGTTAAACGGCTGTTTGGGAGGATCTTTTTCTCTCTACCCAAGTGGGATGATTATCCTTAAAAACCAATTTGACAAATACAAACCCAAGTGTCTATAGTGGACTGGATTTAGAGTCTAAAGACTGGATTTGAATTCTGGCCTTACTACCTGAAAGACCTAAGGTAAGTCACTTAATCCAGCTGCATCTTAGCTTCCTAATATGTAAAATGACAAGATTGGACTGGATGACTTTCTATCATCTTCTCCAGTTTGAAATCTTATGAGCCTATATCCCATCTTCCTTCTTATAATACAGCTACTGACAGAAACAGAAAAATTACTTTTCTCTCTCAGCAGGAACTTAAGTGGTTATTACATTCTATTGGGAAAGGGAAAGCAAAGAGCAGGTACCTCAAAAAGTAAATATAAAAAGATACCAAAGAAATTCAAAGAAATTTCAGGGAGAGAGCAATTAGGAGTGGAGTTCAGTAATTAGTTTTTGAATGAGACCATACTTGAGCTGAACCTCTAAGGAATATAGGAATTCCAAGAGGAGGCCATGAGGAGAGTGCATAAATAAAAGAAAACTTCGGGAAGTGGATAATGTGGAAGGGCTGTGACAAATGAATAAAAATGAAAGCTGTCCAAGGTGACCTTTTAATTTTCTCCTTGCTCTGCATAGTGCATCATATACAGGACTAGATTTGGGAATAAGGAAGATCTGAGTTAGAATCCTGCCTCTGACTTTTGCAAGCTATGCGACCTTGGGCAAGTCACTCAACCTCTCTCATTCAGCCTTTTTCCTGATCTATAAAACGAGGGGTTTGTACTCGTTGGCCTCTAAAGGTCCTTCCAGCTCCAAATCTGTGATCCTAGGATCTGCAGGTGAGCTTGATGTAGGGGCTGGAGCCTGGAAGTTGTTTAGGTTGCTTTAGCAATCAAAGCCCTTAATAACCTGGCTCCTTTCTAACTTTACAAACTCTCCATTAAACTTCCCTCCCTTTATTCTGACATCCAGTGACACCAGCTTCTTGGCCGCTGGTCGCCCACAACACCCCATCTCCCAACAGTGCGGTTTCACTCTCCTCCCACCCTCCCTCCACGGCTTTCCTGATTACTTTCGAGTCTCAGCTAACGTCCCACCTGCCAGAAGAAGCCTTGCGAGTCCTCTTCAATTCTAGTGACTTCCCTCTTGATTATTTCCCTTACATCCTAAGTCTTCTCTGTACATGGCTGTTTGCATGTTCTCTCCCTTATTAGACCACAGGCTTCTTGCGGGCAGAGACTGTCTTCTTTCTTCGTATCCCCAGCGCCTGGCACAGAGCTTGGCATAGAGTACGTGCTTAATAAATGCTAGCTGACTGACTGGCCCGCTGCTCACAGGCGCGTGTAGGCCCCGTACTAGGTCCCTGATCCCTCCGCGGCACACCGCGCCCACAGAGCCCCGAAAAGGTAAGAGGGAGAGAAGGGGTGGGGAAGGACTCACCATCAGCAGGGTGAAGCCGGTAAAGTCGGGCTCTGACGTCCCGCAGGGAACGAACATCGTCACCCCGGAGGAAGAAAGCGGAACAGGCGGGAGGATCAGGAAACGCAACAAGAGGCAAAGGGTTCGCAGCGCGCCGGCTCTGCGGCCCCAGGACGCAGCTCCAGGCGCTAAGGGAAGGGGCGGGACGGGGTCCTTCTTCTCCGTCGGCGCCGGCCCGGAGCCGGACCTTCCTAGCCAAACGCCTGTCCCGCTGGTGGCCAGATCTTGTACTGGTGGGGAGAGGACCGCATCAGGGAAGGTGGATGGCGGAGGTGGGGAAACTGAGGAAAGCCATGTGGGGAGGAGGGATTGGAAGAAGACGGCGCGTGCGAAAGGCAGGCAGGCAGGAATCAGGCAGTACGGCGGGCACCCTCGCACCTTGCTCTCCCCTGCAGTTTGAAAGCAGTTGCCGGCCCGCAGCTGTCGCCTGGGTTGCAGTCCTGGTTCCCGCCCACAGTGGGAGCTTACGCGGGCCGGGCACTCTGTGCGGGGAGGCGGCGCGCGGCCTTCTCCGGGTCCCGGAATAACGTAAAATATCTCTGGGCGCTGCGGGCGGGTCGTTCGGAGCTCCCAGAGGGAAGGGGAAGGGAAGTGGCGGTGGAGCCGCAGGGCTTCACCATGTCTCTGCCGCCGGAGAAAGCGTCTGAGCTCAAGCAGCTCATTCACCAGCAGCTCAACAAGGTGAGGGCAGCGGCCCGGGGCGCGGGGCCTGCGCGCTTGACCCGTTGCGGGGTCCGGGATCCCGGGACAGGCGGAGGAGACAGCAACCTTCTCCCGCTTCCCGGCGGGGCTCATCCCCGGCCAGGCCAAGGGATTTTTCCTGGCCTCTTTAGTAAAGGTCTGCTCCGGGAGAGGACGTTGGGACGGTTGGCGATTAGATCTCGGGAGGAACCAGAATCCTCAGGGCAGCGAGAGCTGTCCAGGGCAGGACTGCGAGCCCCAGGGAAGCGCCTCCGGGCTGCGGAGGGTCCGGGGCTTAGGGAGAGCGCTGGAAGGGACGTGGCAAGCCTGGCCTGGGTTTGCTTCCAGGATCTGAAGGGGATCCAGTCACTTATGTTTATTGTGCGGAAGTGCCCATTTCTGTATTTTGGTAACTGTAAGAAACTACAGGAGCAGGCGTAATTGCATATCTCATAGATGGTAACTTTTTGGGCTAACATTAAGTACATATACGTAAATTATGCGTGTATATTCGTATATATGTAGAGGATGTCCCAAAAGTCAGAATGACTTTTGGAACTCTTACTTTGTGTGTGTATGTACGTGCGCCCATACACATACGTACGTGGCCTATACACAAACACAGAACCAGTTTTTATTGGTCCTTAATTTTTTGCAAGTAGGAGTCATATTGTTAATATGGAAAGGCCAAGGTAGATACACACATAAGCATACACATATAACGTGTACATGTGCATGTGTATATATGTACATACTTGCATTATATGATTGATGTTTTCCGGTATACTTTTGAGTCTCTGTTGTAGATAGAGACCAACGGTTACTTAAACAGAATCAGATTTATATGGTCATGCTGCAGAAGTTTTGCATTTATTTGCATTTGTTGAAAGCTGGAAGGAGCAGTGCAGTGTAGAGATAAGGGATGAAAACTAGAACTTGAAAGCATCTGCCATCTGGTCAGAGAGATTAAGGGAGAGATGCAGCAGTTTGGGCGGGTGGGAGACAAAGAGGAAAAGAGGTAAAGAGATTGCTTGAGGATACTGCCTTGGCACCAAATGAACAATTTGGTGTTTAAGATGCTGAGAGTCAAAAGAAAGAATATGTTTTGATTTGCTGAATACTAGTGGGGAAATTGTGATGAAGGTTCCAAGTAGTAAAAGAGTAAATATTTCCATTAATTGGTATTGAACTTTAAATTGTTAAAAAGTAAATGATAGTCAGTTTTCAGCTTTTTTTTTTTTACCAAATTGTTACATAGCCTATTTATAATTAATGTGGAAAGGCCAAAATTCAAACTTAGGTGATTATTCTATATTTTTCCAGTTATTTTTGCTTTACTGCTGTATATCCCTTTATAAAACCAAATTTGTTTGTTAGTAATGTTTAACTATCATCATACCTATTGAAAATTTGTTGGTTGCTATATAGAAGGGGGAAAAAATGTAATGTTAAGTTCTCTATGTAGATGGATGTCCATGGCAGGATAAGAGAAGTCCTTGCTGAAACTATACGAGAAGAATTGGCACCTGAGCAACAACTTTCAACAGAAGATTTAATAAAAGCTCTTAGACGCCGAGGAATTGTAGATGATGTCATGAAGGAGCTCACTTTTGTTACTGTAAGTAATCTTTTAGAAACAAATCTATAAATACAATGGAACCTCACTGTAACACTGGGCCCAAGATTCATGTTGAGGAGATGCTTTATAGGTAAAACCACCCTAACATAGGTCTTAGCATTTTATTAACTAAACATCCTTTGTTTAGTTAATATCTACCTATAATGAATTCTGCTTTATGGTAAATAGTATTTTAGTGTGGTTCCACAGTGTTGCTATTGGGTAAGAAAATTCCCATCTCCCAAAGTGATACAATTTTTTCTTGTTATTCATCAGACATATTTATTAAATGATTGTGTTTTAGGCAAATTAATTTAGCATCGCATCCTGAAACAATTATTATACTTTTGTTCTGTTATTTCTTTGGCTCACATACTCACCTAACTTGCTATTTTAGTAAAATTATAACTTAATTTCTCATCAGAGACAAGCCTTCTCTGAATTCTTATGTCTTTAGACTTGAACTTTTTACTAACTTAGCCTGACCACCACAAATTTTTCATTTTGATTCTAAAATGACTTTACAAACTTCGTAGACCAAAGGTCAAGCTATAATCTACTTTTCAAATAAGCTTAGCTGTTGGCATAAAATTCCCTTTTATGAAACAGTCTTAGTAACTAAAAATAAAGCTGTTCATTTCTTTAAGTAAAAATAATTCAGGAACTGCTTTAACACTATAAAATCAATTGGCAAAAACAGGTCATTTAGTGATACAACAAACTCCCAAAGCAATAGTGATGGTGACCAGACCTCTTTTGTAAAAATAAGACGTAAAATGAGAAACTGTGACCTAAATTATCTAGTAATGTGTTATAAGAATTGAGATGATCTTGATAATACACCAGAGACTAAGCACTTTAATACAGCTTACTTTTTTGGTGACCGAGACTCATGAACTCATTTGTTGTAATTAACCTAATAACAGTTCCTACTGCGTAATTGTCACTACCTCATTAAAACTAGTTCATAGTGGGAAAGGTATCAAAATTCTGTTTATAGGGTGGATAAAATTTAAATTTTATTCCAGAACTTTAAGAACTTAATCATTATCCTGGTTCGTGAATACACTAGGTTTTTAGACCCTTGTACATTAAGTCTTAGCATGTTATTTTTATAGTAGGTTTTTATACTGTTGAAGTACAAGATTCCTTTATTTTTTATTACAGGGATTTTTAGCACAATAAAGTGGTTTTGATGGTATCTAAAGTTCCATTCTTTATTTTTGTGTAAGGAATGGAAATTGATCCCTTAAACCTCAATTGCTGGAGTTTTCTTATATAATAATGACTTTATTTCTGTGTTTTTCTGCCTTTCTAGGACCTAGCTGATGGAGAACTGACTTCCTCTCCAAAACCATCTAATTTTAATGATAAGCAGTCAACTCTATTGAAAAAAAGTGTGTATTTTAATCTTAATGTTAATTTAGTTGCTGATAGATATTTATGCATTACAGTATACTTTTTTTGATAGTACACATTTGAAAACCTGTTAAAATTTCATTTGCAACAAAAATAAACTTTGTAGGGGGGCAGTATCCAATTTTATGAAACAAAGTCGATAGATTCTTTTTCATGTGTTACGATGCTACATTTTATATCAGGTGTGCAACATGCTTTTAAAAGTAGCATCTATACATGATTTTAAATACATTTGTCTATCCCAGATAATTGTCGAGGGGAGAGTTGGTGGTTTGATGAAACCTAAAACGTCAAACAAGCACCTTAAAAAACATTAGGTTGCCCCAAATCTGAATCTAGCTCCTTCTTTGAGCCAGAACAGCAGAAAAAGTTCACCTACTTCCATGTGATCTTTACTTTACTTCTAATGAGCAAATGACTCTTAAAAATTATTTTTATGTGTCTTTTAGTTTTATTCCTATCAATTTGATTTTTCCTATTGTTTTAATCACATTCCTTAAAATATTCTGGCAGTTTCCTCATATATATTGCTACACTTTACAGCTAATATTGATCCAACACGGAGGTATCTTTACCTTCAGGTTTTGGGTGGAAAAGCTTTCTTGGAACATCTGCAAGAACCTGATCCTTTACCTGGACAAATTTGTTCTACCTTCACTTTATGTTTACATTTTCGAAACCAACGTTTCCGCTCTAAACCTGTCCCATGTGCCTGTGAACCAGATTTTCATGATGGCTTTTTGCTTGAAGTACACAGAGAAAGCTTAGGTAAGAAGTCGAGTGTATTAGCTCAGTTAATCTTAACTTATTTTGTACGTTAGTGTATTTTTAATATGTATGATACATAAAATTAAACAATGGATTTTTGCTACAAGGGAAAATTTATGATGCTCACATCTTTCCATTTTCTTCATTTTTGCTCCCTCGTTTTCTCCCTCCCCTTTTCAGTTTTGCCAGTCTTTTTATATCAGTGTTCCACTTCACTATTTCTCTTTTGTGCCAGCTGTTACTCACTTTGTCTAATCTCTTCTTTCATCTTTTGTCTCAGATTTTTCTTGGCAGTTTGTAATGATTATGTTTACTATGTAATTGATGGTGGGTGGCTAGATTTCTGGAATCATTAAGATAAATGGGTATTTTAAGTATACTTTGTAGTCTTCAAGTTATGGTAATAGAATCTTTGATTTTACTTTGTGCCAGAGGTTCTTAACCTGTGGTCTGTGAACTTTTTTTTTATTTCTTTTGTATTTTATTTTATTCATTTAAAAATGTTCTGAAGAAGAATCCATAGGGTTCGCTAGATTGCCAAAGGCAGCCATGACACAAAAAGGCTAAGAACCCTTTCTTTAATATTATGTACCTTTTTCCATCATCATTTTTACAAACTTTTTTTACTTTGACTATACAATATCTTTTATAGTATACCTGAAAAATAAGTAAACCATATTAATGTGTCCTTGTGTAATAGAGAATGCTAATATTAATTTAAAACTAAAACTATACTTTTTCCATAGGAAATATACTTCATTATCATTTAATTGAACTTTTTTTTTTTTTGCTAAATCCAGAGTGATGAATTTTTCATTTTGGCTTAGATGAATTACTTTTTCTTATTTATGGATTATTTTTGGTATATTTGAAAGGTTTTTGCCTCTGTTGAAATTTTGAGCAATACTTGCAGAATATGTAGCAACCAATATTATTTACATAGTATAATACAGTCTCTTCAGTACTCTTCTAACAATAGTACTAATAACAATACTACTAATCTAACTACTACTAACTATACTAACTAATCTAACAATACTACTAATAACAATAACTACTAAGAACTCCATGAGATAATGTTTTCTCATTTTTAAAAGAGATATACAACTTGTTTACTACCTAGTGCCAGAATCACTTGTCCCAGTTTGACCCATACTTCCTAGAAGATAAAACTATAATTATGCTTTGCTATTATAAATAAAATTTTAAATTTATATAAGAATATAACTGAAGAGAACTGAAGATTAGAGATTTCTGTGTTTTTGTCATTGAATGCATTTTCCCTTGAAAACAGTATAAAATCTTACATGATTTTGTCTTAGCGAATATGCTATTTGATGAAAGGATTAATGCTAATGTGATGATACATAACATTTATATCACTTTTTCTTGGTTTGATATTGCTAGGTGATGGAACTAGAATGGCTGATGCAACAACAATGTTATCAATATGTGATCCCGTACATATGGTTCTAATAAAAACTGATATATTTGGTGAGACCTCTTTAGTAGCATCCTACTTTTTGGAATGGCGATCAGTCCTTGGCTCAGATAATGGAATGACCAATATTGCTGTGGAACTTCTAGGTGTAGGTATGATGATTAGAAATCAAGGTTATAAGGAGTTTTTTTTCTTTTTGAAAATAGATTGCTGTTAATATCTTTTATCACCATCTAAATTTTCCCTGTATTCCTTTCCTTTACCTTCTCTGAGAGTCATCTGTTACAACAAAGAACCAAAAAAAGAAGGCAAAAAGGAAAAAAAAAAACCTCAGCAAAAATAATAAATACATCAAATAAGTTTGTTGTTCTATGCATTGATCTATACCCTCTACTTCTTCAAAGGTGCTAGGGCAGGTGTCTTCTCATATTTCATCTTTGGAGCCACATTTCGCCCAATTAGATTCTCATATCCTATTACTGGAAAATATCCAAAGGGAATATGAGCTTACCCTTTCATACTCAATCTGGCTTATTATAAATTTTCCTCTAAAATGAACATAGAAATGTTGGATAATTTTTTTCAGAGTTTGAAAAATAAATGAATAAAAAAATTTTGTCTGCCTTCTAATAAAAAAACTCCTAAATTTAAAAAAAGATTTAAAAAAAATCTTATGTGTAAATTACAATGCTGTTATTTCAGTATTGAGCTTATTGAGCAATAGCCAAATTTATCATGGTATTTGGTAACAAAACTTATTCCAAAAGACTAAACTCCCAGTAATTTAGGCATCACTGATAGAAGTAATGCAACTTGGAAATTTTTATATCAAATTAAGTTTTATTAATTAAATTAAACTTATTTAATTTATTCTATTCATTTATTTGGATCAAATTCATTAATTGATTAAATTAATCAAATTAAAGTTTTATATCAAATTAAAAGTTAGAGATAGTTGCTTCGTTTAAATATTTTCATTGTCTGATACAGAACTCTGAATGCTAAAATTAGTAGCCTTTTCAAGGTAACTGATAATTTTTTTTTCTTTTTCATTTTTTAAGCATATTTTTAAAATTTATTTAACATATTAAGTTTTCAGCATTGATTTTCACAAGAGTTTGAATTACAAATTTTCTCCCCATTTCTACCCTCCCGCCTACTCCAAGATGGCATATATTCTGGTTGCCCCATTCCCCAGTCAGCCTTCCCTTCTGTCACCCCACTCCCCCCCCATCCCCTTTTCCCTTATTTTCTTGTAGGGCAAGATAAATTTCTATGCCCCATTGCCTGTGTATCTTATTTCCTAGTTGCATGCAAAAACTTTTTTTTTGTTTTTGAACATCTATTTTTAAAACTTTG
>CM053622.1:193975644-193993606 GCA_028646595.1 Phalanger gymnotis
TTTTTGGAGCTCTTTTGCCATTTGAGTTAGTCTGTTTTTTAAGGCGTTGTTTTCAGTATTTTTTGGGTCTCCTTTAGCAAGTCCTTGCCTTGTTTTTCATGGTTTTCTTGCATCACTCTCATTTCTCTTCCTAATTTTTCCTCTACTTCTCTAACCTGCTTTTCTAACTCCTTTTTGAGCTCTTCCATGGCCTGAGACCAGTTCATGTTTTTCTTGGAATCTTTTGATGTAGGCTCTTTGACTTTGTTGACTTTTTCTGGCTGTATATTTTGGTCTTCTTTGTCACCAAAGAAAGATTCCAAAGTCTGAGTCTGAATCTGAGTCTGTTTTTGCTGCGTGGCCATGTTCCCAGCCAACTACTTGACCCTTGAGCTTTTTGTCGGGTTATGACTGCTTGTAGAGTATAGAATACTTTGTCCAAACCTTGAGGGGCTGCACTGCTGTTTTCAGAGCTACTTCTACACAGCAAGCTCTTCCACACCAGCACTCCTCCTCCCCCAAGAACCACCAACCAGGACTGGACTCAGATCTTAAGCAGGCTCTGCACTCCTGCTCTGATCTTCCACTTAATTCCTCCCACCAGGTGGGCCTGGGGCCAGAAGCAACTACAGCTGTAGCTTTATAGCTGCACCTCCCCTACTGCCCTGGGGTGGTGGTCGAACCATGAACTCCTTAGCTCTGTCCCTGCAGTGTTTCCCACTAACCTTCTCTGTTGTCTTTGGTGTTTGTGAGTTGAGAAGTCTGGTAACTGCCACGGCTCGCTGATTCAGGACGCTAGGGCCTGTTCCACCTGGCTCCCAGTCTGGTTGGTCTGGGCGCAGCTCACGCTGAACTTTGCTCTGCTCAGCTCCCAGCTTTGTGCAAGATAGACCTTTCCCAGCGACCATCCAGGCTGTCCTGGGCTGGAGCCCTTCTTCCCTCTGCTGTTTTGTGGGTTCTGCAGTTCTAGAATTTGTTCAGAACCATTTTTATGGTTTTTTGGAGGCATGTGGAGGGGAGCTCATGGCAAGTCCCTGCTTTCCAGCCTGTAACTGATAAGTTCTAAGAATTCCCATAATGTCCTTCAACTTTGGGGTTTCATAAATTATGCGTTAAAGAACTTTCACATTTATAATTATATGATACAGATCCATTGTGAATTAATTTTTTTTAAATGTAAGTCATTTTAGAATTACTTTCATTTATATTCCTTTATTTTATATTTATATGTGCTCTAACAAAACTGCATATGGACATTTTTTTTAAAAATTTAAACTTTTTGCTAATTTAGATTGGATTTCTCACATTTATTTTAAGGTGATGTACTGAAGTCCTTTAGTCTATACACTACTGGTCAACATTAGTGATTGTTAATGTTCACTGAAATCATCTGGGTAGCAGAACCAGTAAATCATGTTGTAAATCTCCTCCCCACCTTTCTTTATCAATAATACAGTAAATTAGTGAATATCCAAATTTTGGACAACTGGAAATTTTTAAAAACTTTTATTTTTGGCGTTCTATTTTTAGATGAGACAAATTATAAACAAATAAGATAATGTTTGAAATTTTTTTAAAAATCACCTCCAAGGGATTTCCTCATACATTGAGTCCAATCTCTTATGTCTTGTGGAAATGTAACATTGTTTACTGATGGTTGACATTCATAATGGCAACCCTAGAACACTCCGAGATTCAGATTTGATACCATCTGAGGCGTCAAGCATAACATTATGCTTATTTTGGGTGTGAAGTATTTAGTCTTCTAAATCTTTGAAAAAGTGGCAATCTAATCAGTTTGTTCAATTAAGCAAAATCCTGCATATCAGCTTTATTGTTAGAAATGATAGATTTGATGTCAGATTTTGTTACTCATTTGGCCTTTGGTAAATCACTTCAGCATTTGTTTCATCCTCTGGAAAGTGAAAATGAAACACCTTCCCTGACTGCCCCATAGAGTTAAAAAGGTCAAGTGAACTAAAGCTCATGAAAGTACTTGGTTAAACAATGAGCACAATCCAAATGGTGGCCAACACGCTACAGAGGAATAAGTATTGGCTTTGGAGTTAGAGGACCTGTGTGTGACTTTGGGCTAGGTATTTCCCCTCACTGAGCTTCAGTTTCTTCATCTGTAAAATGAGAGGGTTGGATTGAATAACCTCTTAGATCCCTTTTAACTCTAAATTTATCATCCTGGTAAATGTAAAGATAATATTATTTAACTGTCCTAGGTAAATTGGCACATGCTGTACATGCAAAATTAGTAGTAAAAGATTTCTTTTGCCATTAGTTCAAGCTAATATTCAAATTTTAATATTAATAGTTTCAAATTTTTTAAAGCTAAATTTATACTAGTACAATTTATTTTGTACTTATTTCCAAGACCACCATAGTACTATATGTAATTTTGCACATATTTTGAATACCCTAGCATTACCTGGCTCAGTCCCTCAAGTTAATGAATTAAAACCTTAAATAAAATTTAAAAATACAGCAATGTTAAATTTGTTACTTTGATTCATTATAGAATATGAATGGTAAACTTTCTTTTTTTCATATAAATGTTGGGTAGTCTAAATTCTATTTGAGGGAAACATTTGTTATCTAGAATTTATGTGACCTTAAAACCTCTAAAGTTCTAATATTTACATTTGTAGGTACAGAATCAAAAGTTTCTGTTGGAATGTTAAATGTAAAACTTGAGGTGTATCCACAACTTAATCAAACATTGTCCCAAGAAATAGTAAATACTCAGGTAAGTAATTCTGAATTTTTTCATCGTGGCACTCCCTTTTATAATAACATGTTTGCCTATTCACGTTTAAGTTATTAAACTTTTATGGTCTACCTCTCTGTGTTAAGTACATAGAGATGTTCTGGGAGGATACGAAGGATGTGGACCCTGCTCTAGAGCTTCTATTTTGCTAGGGAGACTAAACGTGTGTGTGTGTGTGTGTAAAAGCGTGTGAGAGAGAGAGAGGAATGAGATAAGAATTACAAGTGAAATCGAATACATAAATTCTGAGGGGATATGGAATAAAAATGTGATTAGAGTAAGGTGGAATTAAATCAGAGAAAAAATGAAAAACTGTCCTTCAGTACAATACATCTTATTCCTAAGATATATCAATAGTGCAAAACAAAGTTAATTGGTTAAAGTTAGTATAAATCATATTTGGTAAAAAAGCATTCTATTTTTTAAAATCTTGGGAAAAAAATCAAGTGGAAGGTGCTGTATAGTTTTGGGTCCATTACTATGGTGGAGAAAAAAATTGAAGTTTGGGTTTGGAAGAGAAACGTGACTCCTTTGTTTGCATAGTACATAAGCAGTATTTTATATCGTGGCCATATGCTACACTTTTCTCTCCTTTTTCCTTATGTGAATTTGTACAAAGCAGGCACTAACCATGATGTTGGGAAGTTATTATTCTCTCATTGTGCAGCTTGTTGTTTTCCAGGGCCTGGAAATGGCACTTTATTTAGAGTTAGAGCACCCGAATTTTAGTTTTGCTAGTAATTTGCTACTACCTCCATGACCTTAGGCAAATCACTGAACTTCTGTGAGCCTAAGGTGCCTTATCTATAGAATAAGGGAGTTGGACTAGATAGTTTCTGAGTCCCTTCCAATTTTAATTTACATTTTTATAACATAAGTTTAAAATTGAAAAGTCCAAAGTTGATCTATACTTCAGTATCCATAATAGTATCCGTTTCACAACTTTTTTTCTGAAAGTTAATTTTATTTTTTTGATAGTTTCAAATGCAAAGCCTTTATTTTCTGATGGAGCAGAAGATAATTTTCTTCCTAAAGATACACCATTCTGGGAGACTATGTATGTGGACTATCACATATTATATATTAATGTGTTGGTTGATTTTACATAACTGCTTTCCTCTTTCTAAAAAACTATTAAAATGAATGGTTCTGGAGGGTTAATCTAGAAATAAATGCAATGTAAAAACAAAAGATATCTAAAAAATTGAAAATAAGCATATTTTAATAATCACCTGTAAAGTTGGAAATCAATTTAGTACACATTTTTTAAAGACTTTAAAATATTAATTTTAATTTCTTTGGTATTATAATTTTTAGCATTTAAAAACCAAGTTTTTTTTAACAAATGCATTATTCAAGTTTAATACTCTGAGGAATGTACATGTAAGGATTTTTTACACTAACATACTAGGTTATTCTTTATTAAAGCTTGCTTTGGAACGACAGAAAACAGCAGAGAGAGAGCGTTTATTTCTTGTATATGCTAAGCAGTGGTGGAGAGAATATCTGCAAATACGACCTTCTCATAATTCGAGGCTGGTAAAGATTTTTGCGCAGGTTTGTGGATTGCATCAAAGTAATATCTCTGCATATATCCATATCTGCTTTGGTATATATGTTTCATTTAGCAAAGTCATGCAGGGAAAATCAAACTTTGTACCAAGCAAATAGGATAGAATACCAGTTTCATTTTTTTTTCTATTTGAGTATCTCCTAGGTGGAAGAATAGGCTGATCAACCTGGTTTATAATTTTTGATCATTTATCTTATAAGACTGGTTTGATTCTTGACTTTTCTAAACTTTCTGTAAATATTTACTTTAAAATAGATAAAAACCAGTTCATTTAATTAGAGAAATCTATTTACTGATACTTGTGAACTTTACAAATACTGCTTTGATAGTTTACCAAATGAATTGATGCTCTGTGTATACAGGTTAAATCCTGTTGGAACAAGTTACACAATCTTAGTATAGAATAGATTTCTTTTTGATGACACATGATTCTAGGAAGGTCAAATTGTTTTTGTTTTGTTTTCATTCCAAGGGACTATTTAAGTGCTTTTTTGTGTATGTAACCTCAAATAGATGTTATTATTTCTAGTGTGGTGACAATAGTTAGATTAGCACTGGGTGGGGAGAGATTTGTGGCCTGGAGATCAACCAGTAGGTTATTACAGTAGTCCAGGCATGAGATGATAACTGCTTGTACCAGGGTGGTGGCAGTGTCAGAGGACAGAAAGAGGTATATATGAGAGATGTTAGGAGGGTAGAATTGACAGGACTTGGCAACAAATTGGATATGAGGAGTAAGAGAAAGTGAGGAGTTGAGGATAACTATATTGTGAGCCTAGATGACTGGTAGGGTGGTGGTTCCCTCAACAGTAATAGGGAAGTTAGGAAGAGGGGTGGGTTGCTCCCCCACCCCAATAGAGTATGAATTCCTCGAGGGCAGGGGCTGTTTTATTTTTTACCCTTATATTCCTTGTACCTTGCATGGTACCTGGCATATAATAAGTGCTTAATAAATGCTTGTTGAATTAATAAATGAATCTATACAAATAGCATTAAAATTAGTTTATTTTTCTTGTTCATCTTATCCTGTATAGCTTATTCTAAAGAAAGTGATAAAGTTGAGTGGAAGTTAATTATAAATACTACCTTATTTTCAGGATGAAAATGGGATAAATAGACCAGTATGCTCTTATGTCAGACCTCTTCGGGCTGGACGGCTCCTGGATACTCCAAGGCAAGCAGCAAGATTTGTTAATGTCCTTGGTTATGAAAGAGCCTCTGTTATTGGAGGAGGAGGTAAACACGAACAGTGGTGCACTCTACTGGCCTTTCTCTGTAGAAACAAGGTATAGGATTATTACAGCAGTCCATTATAGTTATTCTGAACTTGTTATTTAAATTTTTACCCCCCAAAATGTTTAGATAACAATATAAACATTAAATCATTATTCAAAATCCTAACCTATCACTTATACCATGGCGGAGTAGGAAGGGAATACTCTTAAAAATCAAAGAAGAAAAATAATGACAAGACTGACTAATGAAAGCCAATGAGTCACCAAAAATAAATAGTTAAGGAAGGAGAGTAGAAATAGTAACATCTTGGATTTATACAGCAGTCTGTTTCTTTAACTAAGTCATTATATTTCTATTTCTCTTAATGTGAACCATGTAAAATAGGTAGAGACAGCTAGCATTTACCTCATTTTTAAAGACATGAATATGGATATGTTGTGGTAGGACCCAGACTAAAACCCTAGTCTCTTTATTCTACTTGTGTTCCATTTACCTGGGCAGTAAATTAAAAGGAAGATTTGATGGTTTTAAAATAAATGGAGAAAATGCAAATATCTTGGAATTATAACATTTAAAAATTCAAAATTTTAGTAATTTTTAGTAATTTAACTTAGAGATATTACTAAACTCTTTCTTGATCTTCTGTGTTCCATAAATATCTTTAAAAATAGTGATAGGCAAATAGAGGTACTTTCTAGTATTCACATTATTGAAACAATGTCAATACAAGCAATAGAGATTTTCAACACAATCTTATTTTGGTTTAACTTCTCTTAGAAATTATATGTGTGCATATATATATGCATATATATGTATGAGAAAATATATATATATGTATTCAAAGATCTCTATGGATCTCTAGCAGAGGTGAAAGACAATACACTGATTAAAAGAGATTGATTTTTCAAGTGGGATGTTGTGTCTAAAAGCATTTGGAAAAGTAGATCTGATCAGTCATCTAAAATTTTTTAAAAGTCTTATTTTGTTGCCCTTTCTGTGTTCTAGAAAAATCAAACATAAATGTTTTTTTTTTTAAGAAAAGTTATAGGTTTGGGACGACCTTGCATTACAGTTCATTTAGGTTGTCCAATATTTTAGATAATCATACAGTGATTCCTTTTATAAAGCAAAGAATCACTTTCTCCTTTACCTGTTTAGTAAATTTAGTAATTTACTGGTTTAGGTCATCTCAGTGGGGAGGTATGTGTAGATTTTGAGGTTTTATATTGCTAAAGAAATTTTAGAAATGAGTTTGTAATTAAAGGTGTCATATTCAACTCAATTGTAGAACTAAAAATGTAAACACTTTAGAGTAGTGCTAATATTACTCTAGTATTAGGGCAGTAGCATAAAGGACATAATTTTATTACTTAAAACCCTGTAGATGGGTTGCCATGTGATAAACCTGTGACAAATTACTAACTTTCCTTTTAGTCTCAATTGATAATTACTTTGAAGAATTAATTTTACTTTTGATCTAAATATAGTCTTGCTAAAAATGCATAAAGAGATCAAATTAGGGTTCATGTTAAATGCCCTTTTAACACCCTAGATAATAAAGTAGTTGTCAAAAGAGTTAATGCCTTGAGCTGTATAAATGGAAAATAGCAAACTTTATTTGACAGAAAATGAGCTTCAGTGACTTATCAAAGGTAACAGACAAAATCTCTGATGGTTCTAAGACTCAGAATTTCCAACTCCTTGGTTTCCAAGTTCTAAATATTACTTGTAAAAATAGAATTTCACATTAGGAGAATTGTTGTTTTGTGAACCTTAAGTTTATAGCAGAATTTGTATTTGACTCTAAAACTGTTGATTATTTTTTAACTTCTTAGACATTTTATCACCTTGGCTCTGACTTTTTGGACTCATTAGAAACAAAAGAAGCATATTTATAGGTCTCTGTTTTGTATTTTTTATGTATGCTGGAAAACAATTGATAAATATTTTAATGCACCTTCTTCATTTCCTAGGGTGACTGTGAAGACCATGCTAACCTTTTGTGCAGCCTTCTCCTTGGATATGGATTAGAAGCCTTTGTTTGTGTAGGGACAAAAGCTAAAGGAGTCCCTCATGCCTGGGTCATGACATGTGGGACTGATGGCACCATTACTTTTTGGGAAAGTTTAACAGGGCATAGGTCAGTAAATTTAATTTTTAAAAATTGATTAGACAGAGGCAGCTAGGTGGACCAGTGGATGGAGCATTGGGCCTGGAGTCAGGAGAATATGAGTTCAAATCTGGCCTCAGACACTTGACACTTACTGGCTGTGTGACCCTGGGCAAGTCACTTAACCCTGATTGCCTGGCCTCTCCCCCACAAAAAAATTCATCAAAGATTACAGTATTTTCAATATAACTTCAGTGTTCGCGTTGACTTGTAATTTGAATTGTCTATAGTAGAGTAATTTTAAGTTTCTAGTCTTTATATGGTCATGTAAATATTTCAATTAAGGCAGCTATGTAAATGAATAACAAGAAACTTTTGATCTATAAAAGTTTGGTTTTTTTAAACAGATCACTCTCTTATTTAGGTACACTCATAGTAAAATTAAACCAACATTTCAGCTCATTTGACATAAATTGTTACTATAAACAAGTTTACTACCAACTATACCTAAGGTTGGATAGAAATTGGATTTTTAAGTTACAATAAAAAAGTATGATATGAAGAAGAGTGTCAGTCAAATGAAATTGTACTTATCTTTAGAAAAGCTTATATGCCAATTTTGAGGTGAATGATTTTAATTAGGACAGCTATGTGGTGCAGTGGATGGAACTTCAGGTCTAGAGTTAGGAAGACTCATCTTGATGAGTTCCAATCCAGCTTCATTCACTTGCTTGCAGCGTGATCCTGGGCAAGTCACTTAACCCTGTCTGCCTCAGTTTCCTCATCTGTAAAATGAGCTGAAGAAGGAAATGGCAAACTACCACAGTATCTTTGTCAAGAAAACCCAAAATGGGATTTCTGACCATGGTCAAGCTAGAGTTTCTCTGATCCTAAGTTTCCTCATGTGTACAATAGGAATAATATCACTTGTGATGATAATTGTGATAATGCCTACCTCAGAGAATTTGTGATTACAGTAAGTTAAAGTGTCATATAAATGTAAATTTTTTGTCTTAAAAAAAGCCATAGTGTTAGTTTTTCTTGGCATAGCTGCTTATTTTTGTTGTTCACTAAGTGTGCTTAGTTTGACTTGCAAACTTAACCACAGTATTGATTCAAAATAAGCAGCTCTCCTGAAAGGAGTTCTCTGAAGAGCAAAGAAAATAAAATGTATTGCATGCATGTATATATGTGTGTAAATACATATGACAGAATCCATATCTAGAAAAAAAATAACAGTGATTTTACTCAGGTTTCATAAAAATCTGTATTTAGCTCTCAATGTAGACCAGTATGATACTTTCTTGAGTAAACTAAGTATTTTGTGTTGGCCATAAATTCACAAGAGGTCTTATTCAAGTGAAGTGAGTGATCGAATTATGAAAACATACAAAAAAGAAAAGCAAATAAGTGACCAGCACTGGTGAGCAGCTCTGTCCATCAGTAGTAGCTGAATGTTTTTGTATTGTTAAAGTGCCATATCATTAGTTTAAAAAATCTTTAATGTTAAAGTGTGTCATTTTTATCTTCAGGTATATCCATAAGCCCATCAATCCTGATGATCCTCCAGCTGTTGAACAACCCAAACCACTCTACCCATATCGAACTATAGGGTGTGTTTTCAATCATCAGATGTTTTTGGGAAACTGCCAGCCTTCTGACTCAGTAGAACTTTGTGTATTTGATCTGAATGATGAGTCCAAATGGAAACCCATGAGCGAAGAAGCAATCAAATCGGTTTGTGCTCCTGGTGCCACAACTTCTCTTCCTCCCTTTCCCCCACTTTGTGCTTCAGTGATTGATTCTTCAGTAACAAGTAACGAAATTGAGATGCAACTGAGATTGCTGGTGTCAGAACACAGGCAGGTAAGTATTTTGAAAACTTAAATATCACAGATTTTTAAAAAGCAGCTATTAGCAGTCAGTGACCAAAATATTAAGACTTTTTTCAGTGACTTTGTAGCTAAGTGTGGAAATTTAAAAAAAAATTCTGAAATATCAATAATTCATTAATTCTGAAGGCAAAATTTACTATACTTGTCTTCAGCATCACAGTAGAGATGATTAATCTTCTTTTACTTCAAGCAAATACTGGGAATTTGAAACTTTATTTTCATAGTTTTCCCTAATGTAGTTTAGAAACTATAAAATCAGATTTAGTTGTAATAAATTGTTTAAAGTTTTTTAAAATGTAGGTTTTTTGAAGTACTATTTTCTTAAGTTTTTTTTCTGACTCTCATTGACACATAATGTGAAACATTTTATGCCTTGAGAGGATGTACAAAACTGAGATGGAATTACAGAATTTAAAGCCAAAAGAGATCTCAGAAGTCATCTAGTCTATCCAATTCAGTTTTTCTAGTAAACAACCTGAGACCCAGAGAGATTAGCTGAGTGGAACAGGCTAATTAATGGCAGAGCTGGGACTGGAATCCTATTCTCCTGATTAGTAAGTTAATTCTTGTTCCACTAAAATTATGTCACTAGTACTCTGTTTTTATATTGGGAATATTTCGTGGTATTTTCTTAAGTGTATATGTACATATGTGTGTATGTGTGTGTATGCACACACATACACACATATTGTATTTTATCATTTTTTCATTATGTTTAGATCATTTTAAAAGTAAAACCTCATACCAATAGTTTCCTCTCTGTTATATGGCTTTGTAATACCTTTAATCAAAACCCTTTGTTGAAATATACCAGATTATATGATTTTCGTTATGCTTGATAGATAGAAAAATATGTTCTTCATGGTTTACTTTCTGCTGCAGGATCTTGGCCTCACTACTGTTTGGGAAGACCAGCTGTCCTATCTCTTATCACCAGCTTTGGCATCTTATGAATTTGAGCGCACAACTAGCATATCTGCAGGAAATGAAGAATTTCAGGATGCCATAAGGAGAGCCGTACCTGATGGTCATACATTTAAGGGGTTCCCTATACATTTCGTTTATAGAAATGCAAGACGAGCATTTGCTACGTGTCTCCGGTAGGATATTCATAGAATCAGACCTTTAGAGCTAGAGTAGATTATAGAGAACATTTAGCCCAAACCGATTTTAAAGATATAGTAACTGAATTCTGGAAATATTATGTGTCACAATTAGAGTCCCACAAAAGTCGGTCTGGGATTTCTCAGGCAGCATGGTACAGTGTAAAGAGATTTGGAGTGATAAAACCTGAGTTCAAATCCTGTTTCACTTCCCTGGGTAACACTGGGCAAATCATTTAATCTTGCCATTAGTTTCCTCATATGAAGTTAATATAAAGCAAAACCAACCGAAAACAACAATAATAACTAGTATTTATAGAATGCTTTAAGGTTTGCAAAACATTATTATAGATATCTCATTTTATCTTCACAACAACCCTGAAGAGGGTTGTTTTTATCCCCTTTTCAAATAAGAGGAAACTGAGGCCAACAGAGGTTAAGTGACTTGCCTAGGGTCACGCAGGTAGTATGTGTCTGTGGCAAGCTTTGAACTTGGGTCTTTCTGACTCCAGGCCCAGCCTGCTATCCACTTCTCCTTGCTGCCAGTAAATTAGAAGTATTTTTTGTTGATGCAGATCAGTCACCAATTGACAATTTTTTTTCTTACTGGAGAATCAGTCAGTCAGTAATCAGTAATTAAGCACCTACTATATGCTGGTCACTGAGCTAGGCACCAAGGATACACATACAAAGGATGAAACAATTGCCACTCACAAGGAACTTATATTCTAGTGGGGGAGACAATAATACATACATTAATATATGAAATGAATACAAAGCAGGTAAATACTGGATAATTTTGGAAAGAGGGCACTAGCAGTGGAATGTGCTCAAGAAAGGCTTTGTGAAGAAGGTGGTACTCGAGTTATGTCTTAAGGGAAGAGAAGGATTCTGTGAAGTGAGGAGGAGGAGGAAGGGCATTCCAGGGATTCAGCACACGTGTGAAGACAGGAGACAAGATAGAACGTCATGTGTGAGGAATGGAGAGAAGGCCTATTTGGTTAGATTGTAGAATGCAGAAGGTGGAGGAACTCCCATTGAGGCTAAAAAGATAAATGGCAACAGGTTGTAAAGGGCTTTAAAAGCTAAACAGAGATTATATTTTATTCTGCAGGCCCTGAGGAGCCACTGGAGTGGTTGGTTTAGGAGAGTGACATGATCAGATCAGTGTTTAAGGAAAATTTCTTTGGCAGCAGTGTGTAGGATAGATGAATGGAATGAGAATTGAAGCAGGAAGACCATTCAGAAGGCTATTGCAATAAGGTACCTACGAAATGATGATTAAAAGAGATTATAGGGGCAGCTAGTTGGTGCAGTGAGTATAGCACTGGCCCTGGAGTCAGGTGGACCTAAGTTCAAATGTGGCCTCAGACACTTGACACACTGACTAGCTATGTGACCTTGGGCAAGTCACTTAACCCCAAATGCCCTTCTTTGCCCCTCCAAAAAAAAAAAAGAGATGATATATGACTTAGCCATTCTCAGCAGTACAGTGATCTAAGATATTTCTGAAGGAATTATGATGAAAAATTTTATCTACCTCCAGAGAAAGAACCGACAGAGTCTGAATGCAGATTGAAGCATACTTTTTAAACTTTCCTTATTATTCTTGGCTTTTGGGTTTTTTTGGTCTACGTTTTCTTTTGCCACATGGCTAATATGGGAATGTTTTGCACGACTCCACATGTATAATATATATCAAATTGCTTTTTCAAGGAGGGCGAAAAGGAGGGAATGAGAGAGAATTTGGAACTCAGATTTTTAAAAAGTGAACATTAAAAATTTTTGTTTACATGTAATTGAGAAAAAAATTAAGTGCAAGAGAGAGAGATTTTAAGGTTCTGAACTAAGTTGGTAGCTGTATGAGTAGAAAGAAGGGGTCTTTGGTGACAGATATTGTGGAAGTAAGATTTGGCAAGTAATGACTGGATATGTGAAGTTAGGATAATGGAGAGGTCATGAACTTGGGAGACTGGAATGGTAGTGGTGCCTTTGACAGAAATAGTGAAGGTTGGAAAAGGGGTATGTTTTTGGGGGAAAGGCAGTTGGTTACATTTTGGTCGTGTTGAGTTACAACTGTCTAAATATTCAGTTTGATATGTCCAAGATTGAAACTCAAGGGAGAAACTGGGACTGGGTATATAGATCAGCACAGACATGATATTGAGCTAATGAGATTGCCAAGTAAGCAAATGTAGAGGGAAGAGAAAAGAGGTCCTAGGATAGGACCTTTTGGTACATCTATAATGAGGGTGATACGAATGAACCAGCAAAGGGGACTGAGAAGAAACAATCTTAAGAGGTAGGCAGAAAACCAGGGGAGAGTGGTGTCTAGAACAAATTATCCAGGTAGAGAGGGTGTTCAACAGTATCAAATGCACAGATAAATTGAGAATGCTTTAGACTGAGAAAAGGCCATCAGATTTGGTAGTTAAGGTATCCATGTGACCAGAAACATATGGCAGTGGGATTGTTGGGCTTCATTAACAACCTAGCATATCTTACATTCTAGCATAATATTTAAAACAATCAGAGATCTACAGGTGTTTAAGATACTTTTAAAAAAAAGATGCAATGGCATTATTTTCCTTGAGTACTTAACTTTGTTATTAGCATTTTTTTTTTGTCTCTGTATAGGTCTCCTTTCTGTGAAGAAATAATCTGTTGCCGAGGTGACCAAGTGAGACTTGCTGTCCGTGTTAGAGTATTTACCTACCCTGAATCTGCTTGTGCTGTTTGGATCATGTTTGCTTGTAAATATCGATCTGTGCTGTGAGAAGAATCGCACTTGTTTTCTTTTGACAGAGACTTGACACTGTACATCATTAGCCATTCACAGGTGCTTTCTTGTAAAATCACTCTCTGGCTCATATATCACAATTTCAGTTTTGTATATAAACTTAACTAATAATGTTTGCAAATATTGGTGTGTGTATTTAAAAATTAAGGAGAAAAGACTTATGTAAACTTGCGTGGGGTGTAGTATAAATTAAGTGTGTGTTTTAATAAATGCCATATTGTTTACAGATATTCAGTAGTATAAATATATTAGTTTTCTGAAACTGATAATTATTCATCCAAAAGGTATGTCTCTAAGCGTATGAGTTGTGGTAAGATCAGTAGGACTACTAAGTTTTACAAGTAAAATTATTTGAATTTTGCAGAGGCAGAAATAATGTAAGTCAATATAACAGCAATATAGCCGAAAACAGGTGAGAAAAGTAGATTTTGATAGATCACTACAGGGTCAGCCAATCACTAGTTCTTTATTTAGTATTTGATCATCCGAAAGACCCTTTGAAGAAAGTGTGAAGGAAAATGACTAGTAAAGCCAACATTCTTAAATAAAACAAAACAGATATCACATGAAACAATTGGATTATGTAAATATCAAGTCTACTTAGTTTAATAAATTGATGGGGTATTAATTGGGGCAAGGGGAATCCTTTGTCAATGACACTGATGAATTCTAGTTTCTATGGAATATTGTCAGCTCTGTGTATATTACCTCCAAAAAATTCACAGCCATTATCTGTACTTGGAAGAGCTCAGTAATTCTCGCCATTTTAGCTCATTTCCTTTCCATCTCTAAACGTGTGAGATAATATGATACATTTTCAAAAGGCCTAGACTACCTAGCTTAATCATTGTGAGGCATGTGAAAATGAGTGGGTATGATAGATTTAATGCATACGTTAATTATAATCTCCAGGGAATGCTATTTTACCGCCAGTGATAATACCACATTACATTTCATAATGCTTTACAGTTTTCAAAAGACTTTCACATGTTATTTAATTTGATCCTTAAAATAATCCTGTTAGGTTTTGCAAGACAAGTTCCCTCCACTTAACAGATGACAAAGTTAGGACTCTCTTTAATTAAAGAGAGCAAGCCCAAGGTAAATAGCCAGTAAATTGCAGAGATTGTACTAGAATCCTGGGCTACTGACCACTAGTCCATGTTATACCTTGTTACCTCCAGATAATCATGATCAAGAAAGGCACTTGAGAAGTTGTATATACCTTTTTTTTTAATAGAGTCAGTAAGAATTTGAATGGTGCAAATGATAGGTTTGACTCTTCTTGCTTCTTCCTTAATAGTATTTTTTTTTTCCAGTTACATGTAAAGATAGTTTTCAACATTCATTTTTGTAAAGTTTTGAATTCCAAATTTTTCTCCCTTTCTCCCTCCTTCCTTTCCCCAAGACAGTAAGCAATATGATACAGGTTATACATGTACAATCATGTTAAACATATTTCCACAGTTTGACTCTTCTTGTTTGAACATAGTGTTCATTGTCCTGGGCTCAATTCTACTCATTCATATTTTAATTTCACATATTAATCATCATGTACACTTACATGATTTACTTGAATAGAGGAAGGAGTTTGACAAGGCTATAACCAAAATATTAGAGGTGCCTATCAATCACTGGGGAAGTAGTGCCACTAAGCCTTTTCAGGTCCATAGTTACTGTATCTGGATGTTTTTACAAAGTTCATTAGAACATAAGTAATATTGAAAGTCCTTTTTAACAATTGAAAGGAATTATATCTTTTCAAACTAAAGGAAAATTGCTTTTTTTTTCCTTATTTATACCATTTCTTACCTTCTGCCTACCTCTAGAGATTAATGATTTAAGTTTTAAAGGCATTAAAAACCTAGAATAATCTTATATTCTAAAATTTCTTTTTGTTTTATTTTTGATTATGATAAGGATCATGACTTAATTTGTGCTTTTTAAAAAATGGAGTATGTAAATACCTCACTATGCCCTTTTTTTACTGAAAAATTAAATTGAATGTTATTTATGAGAATTATGAATTGCAGTTTTAGTAAAATGGGATTTAAGAAATTTCTACTATACTACCATATGTGAAAATTAAACTAGGAATAGAATTGTTAAATGAAAATTGCCATTTGCTTCACACTAACTCATAACAATCTAAAGATTTGCGCATAAATTTTGAAACAACTTAATGTTATCTAATTACAATTAGTGCATGCAGAGATGATCTTTCAAGACTAATGCTATCATACCAATGAGCTGTTAGCAATCACAGATTAACAGATAAAAATGAGTAATATAAGTATATGATGATTAAAAGTGTGTCTGCAATTTAAGTTCTAGCTTAAGGTAAAATGAATTTGGTTTTTAATGCATTAGAGTAGAATGTTACATGAATGTTAATGTGATTACTACTCATTGCAAAAGCTCATCTGCTTAAAACATTGTACTGGTGCATTCCCAACATGACAGCTGCTTTACTTCTAACTAGTTCTTTTTCTTTTTAAAAATTAAAGATATACTCATCTGCTGTGCTACTAAAATTGTTCTTTTTGTTAATCAAAATATTTTTCTAATGCGATATATAGTAATATTTTCCCTTTGGTGATCAATGAGTCATTTTAATAAGTATTTGGGCATATTAATACATATGTACATATGTATACATATACATATGTGATAAATATTTTTCACCTTAAGGAAAAAGAAATCAGGGAATTTGACTTTTCTTTTCATTCTGTCTTTAAACCAAGCCAAAAAAAAATCTGTTTTAAAATTGTTGAATGATATTCTAAAGTGGAGAATAAGCCAAATAATTCTATTCAGGAGACATTAAGTTCTTACTATGTTCAAGGCATTCAGCATGTTTTTGTCATGTTGTAAATGCCCTGTCATAAGAATAGTAAACTGTATAACCCAGGAATTTTCAGAAGTATGCACATTGTATCCTCTTCTTCCTAAACAGCTAAGGCTATGCTTGAGACAAATAAAAGACTGTAGACTTTATATTTGACCTTTTACATTTGAAAAGAATATTGCTGATAAGATTATTCTACGCTAAACTTCCTACCATCAGTAGAAGTTAAATATGAGTTGTTTGTAGTGATTGCTTGCACTGACTCATTCGTACTCTTTGGTTTACCCTATGGTTTGCTAAGCAAGAAAAGTAGCTGCAGTTAACATGTAGTCTGTATTTTCTGATGCATTTTTTCTGTGTGCCTTTTATAATTGCCAAGGATTTGTTAGACAAAGTGAATAGAGAAGATTCTATTTCTAACAGTCATTTAACTTTATCATTGTAAATAACAACATTACTGTTTGCTACCAAATCATATTTGTAAAATATCTTAAGATCATTAACCAAAGGCTAAATAATTGTAAATCTTTAAAAAAAATTTTTCAGGCCCATCACATTTTAAAATTATAAGCTTATTATTAATCATCAGTGAAACCAATTAAACTTGATTTACAGCTATTTGTATCTAAATAAATGAATTTACATGCATAAAATGCTGGTAACAACTTGTTAGTCACTCCTTTGGAAGCTTCATCTTTCTTTGTCCATTCTTACTGAATTTTCTTTTTATGTGGTGGTAGTTGATGGGTCCTCTGCTCTTCTAGTTCACCTTATTAAAAATTCATCTCAGAAAGGCCTTTCCTGATTTCTTTATAGTCCTTTTATATTTTTGTTTGTTTGTTTTGTTTTTTGGCAGGGCAATTGGGGTTGAGTGACTTGCCCAAGGTCACGCAGCAAGTACATGTGTCAGGTGTCTGAGGCCGCATTTGAACTCAGGTCCTCCTGACTCCAAGGGCCAGTGTTCTACTCGCTGTGCCACCTAGCTGCTCCTATAGTCCATTTATTTAATTACATTACACTATTTCTATGACTATTGATATTCTACAGTTTATTTAACCATTCCCCTATTATTGGACTGTGAGTCACTTGCAGTTTTTTTACCTTAGTAATAATGTTGCTATAAATATCTTTGGGTACATAACACTTATTTTTCTTTTTGATAAAATTCTCAGGCCGCATTCCCAGTAATTCCTGTTAATCAAAATATTTTTCTAATGCAATATCTAGTAATATATTCCCTTTGATAATTACTAAGCCATTTTTAAAAGTATGTGTGTATATAAATATATATCCATATATATTTATATACATATACACGTGATAAATATTTTTCATCTTCGGGGAAAAGAAATCAGGAAATTCCGCATAATGTTGATGGAATCATTGAGTCAAAGGGTTCATTGTTTTATAACTTTTGCTTCATCCTGCAAAATTGCTTTCCAGAAAGATTCCGTTAGCTTAGAAATTGTACCAGCAATAAATGAGTGTACCTGTTTCACCATAATCTGTCAACTTTTCATTTTTACCAATTTGAGGAATGTGAAGATGGGACTTCCATGTTGCTTGAATTTGCAATTCTTTAATTGTTAATGAGACTAAGCATTCTTCCAAGTGATTGCTCACAATTTGTGTTTTTTTTTTT
>CM053622.1:193994106-194028154 GCA_028646595.1 Phalanger gymnotis
GGATGCGCTGCCTCACCAGCACTCCTCCTTCCCCAAGAACCCCCTACCCGGACTGGGCTTAAATCTTCAGCAGGCTCTGTACTCCTGCTCTGATCAGCCACTTAATTCCTCCCACCAGGTGGGCCTGAGGCCAGAAGCTACTGCAGCTGCAGTTCTAAAGCTGCCCCACCTTCGCTGCCCCAGGGGCGGTGGCCTTACTGCAAACTCAGTCCCTGCAGCTTTTCCCACTAACCTTCTCTGTTGTCTTTGCTGTTTGTGGGTTGAGAGGTCTGGTAACCACAGCTCAGTGATTCAGGGCACTAGGGCACACTCTGCTGGCCTCCTGGTCTGGTTGATCCACGCTGCCCACGCTGGGCTCTGCTCAGCTCAGCTCTGCTCCCCTCAGCTGGGAGCTCCGTGCGGGACAGACCTTACCCAGAGACCATCCAGGCTGTCCTGGGCTGGAGCCCTGCTTCCCTCTGCCACTTTGTGGGTTCTGCAGTTCTAGAATTGGTTCAGAGCCATTTTTTTTTATAGGTTTTTGGAGGGACTTGGCAGGGAGCTCACACCAGTCCCTGCTTTCCAGCCCCCATCTTGGCTCCATCCCCCGATTGTCACTTTCTGACATAAATATTTTGTTAATTAATTTTAAAATGTGTAGCTCATAGTATTATTAAATGGTGAGAGAAATGTTATTACTTGGTTTCTAAAGAATTTTGAGTTTGTAAATGTTACACGCACTATCATTTCCCCCAGCACCTAGGTATTTATGACATTACTCGTTGCTTATTTAGTGCTAATATTCTAGGAGGCATTTCCTATTGTCTCTAGGAGAATTACTTTTCTTAAAACGAAAAACCTTACACTAGTACTTGCATCCATAATTTTCTAATTATCATATTATGTAACTTTCACCTGGTCTTTTAGTCAGCAACGATGGCAGCATTAACAAGGAGTGAACTAGTGCAAAAAAAAGTATGCCGGCCATGCAAATTTCCATAGGGCTATTCTCCTAAACAGGGTTTCTCAGGTTGGCAGATCACTAGATTCTTTGTCCTGTTGAAGAAATAATTTATTCCACAGTCCCCCAGTTAAATACTGTGTCACCTTTCCTATTGTTACCATTTGGTTAGAGCTACTTTTGAGGGTAATCTCCCTACTTATTTTAAATCTAACTTGAGAGGCTCTGCCTCTCAAATAATATGAAGTTATAGATGGGTGCCAAAAAGAGCTAGTATGTGATGTGTGAATGTGTTTTTGGAAAGATATGTTGGGGAGCTAGAAAATGAGTATTGATATGAAGAAATGGAGAAATCTAATAAGTCAGTCACTTAATTATTTCCAGAAGGGTTCCAGTCAAGGACTGATAGCAGGCAATCTGTATCCAGATAACACCTTAACCATATTCAATTTGAAATTCATCTCCAAACAATTATTTTCACCCCTTTCATAATTTGGTCTTAATGGCCCAGTTTCTACTTTATCTTCATAATATCTTTTCCTTGCTTGAATGTGGAAGACCTATGGGAGCAGAAGAGGTTTTAAGTGAGTTGCTTGAACATACCCTTCACTTTTTTTTTTTGAAATTTATTGATTGACTTATTCAAAATAAATGAACCATGACTGCATTTCGAAAAACAACTCCCAAAACACTGCACATTTTGCAACGTTTGTAGACAACCTAGTGTCTAAGAAACTCTTATGTGGCAAGTTATATTTAGAAGATAGCCCTCCTAAGTTAGGTTTTGATAATCTTTGTGGAGAAGATGATGAACTATGCTAGGGAAGAGTGCATATGTAGCTAGCTGATTGATAGTACCTGAATGTCGATGTATAGTGAAGTCTCTAGTGGCATTACACAGGGTCCTGACTTTAACCTTGAACATTTTCATTAACAGCTTAGGTGAAGACATGGCTTGCTTATCAAATCTGTGGAAATAAAGCATTTTTTTTAGATGGCAAAGCTGGGATCTAAGAAGATCTGACAGTCTGGAATGATTAGTTAAATCTCATCAGGTGAAATTTAATAGTGATAAGTGTAACCTGTACTTAAAATAAGCAATTGCAAAAATATAGGATAGATTATCATAAATATTTTGGAAAAAATTATCTCCTGGTGTCCCTCTTCTGATAAGGGAAAATGATCATTTGCCTTTCTTTTGGGGTAGAGGGAGGATTATTTCTTAGCATTCATTTTTTTAAAATTTTGGGTTCCAAATTCTCTCCTAGCCCCTCATTGAGAAAGTAAGCAAGTTATACATGTGAAGTCATGTGAAACATTACCATATTATCCATGTTGGCCACATACCCCAAAAGCAAGAAAAATAGATGAAAAAATTATGCTTCAATTTGCACTCAGTTCGATTCTATCTTTTTTTGTTGTTAGGAGTCATTCAGAATTCTCTTGGATCATATTGTATTGATCAAAGTAGCTAAGTCTTTCACAGTGATCATTTAACTTTCAATAAATATTAAGTACCATTCGTAAAAGATAAAAAGATAATTATTTGCCCTCTTGGAGTTTACAATCTTATAATAACTGTGCTTTATGGTTTATAAAACTAAAAGACATTCAAAGTTTGACTAAGCTATGAGTTTTAATGTACATAGGATTGTTAAATGTTTTATCCATTGTTGGAAACAATGGAAGAAAAGTATTAGACTTGGAATCAGGAGAGAGCTGGCTCCAACTCCCACCCCTGACACTAGCTATATAATAATAGACAAGTCACTTAGTCTGTTTGAACTTCAGTTTCCTCATCTATAAGGAAAAAATACCTGTAGTACCTCAGGATGGTTGTGAGAAGCAAGTGAGATAACTTTCTGAAGTGCTTTGTTAACCTTGAAACATTATGTTAGCTCTCTATTATCTGCTTGGCCCACTTAAACTTAGAATCTGGTTTTGAAGGCAATGTCATAGCTTCTTAAATGATTTTTTAAAAATTTCTGGTGCACTCATGTGAAAAGTCTCTGTTAGAAGTTCCTTGCGCTGCATCCGTGCAGCTTTTTTTTTGCTCAGTAGAGCTCAGTCAGCCTATTTACACTGTGAAGCCTGAAGAGGCAGACAAAAATTGTAGGTAAATGAGCTTTAATACCTTTTCAATGATGCTATAAAAAGAAAACACCTGCTAAATTTGAATCTGTCCCAAAATGATGTGAGCCAATTTCAAAAGGATTTTCAAAGCACTTTTTAAAATCTGTTTTGAATTGGTTTGAATGATTATTCCAGTGTCAGAATAATAACACAAATTGGTGAGGCCTCAAGGTCACAAAACAAGTCAGTCAATAAACATGCTTCTACTATGTGTCATGTACTCTTTAAGCTATGGGGACTCAAAAAGAGGGGAAAAGAAAACAAAAAAAAACCAGTCCCTATCTTCAAGTAGATCACAGTCTGAGGCAAACAAGCAAACAAACAAGCCATATATAGGATAAATAAGAACTAAGAGAAGGCACTAGAATTGAGGAGTTGGAAAAGGCTTCCTGTAGAGGATGGGATTTTTAGTTGGGACATGGAAGTTAGGGAAGACAAGAGGAAATGAGGAGGGAGAACATTCCAGGTACAGTAAACGGCTATAGGGAATACCCAGAGCTAAGAGATGGAATGTCTTGTTCATAGAAGAGCAAGTGGGCCAGAGTCACTGGATTGAAGAATGTGGCCGGGAGAAAGGTTCCTACTGGAAAGGTAGGAGGGGATTAGGTTATACCAAACAGGATTTTGTATTGGATCTTGGAGGCCTTAGGGAGCCGTTGGAGTTTATTAAGTAGGGGGGAAGAGGTCGAGGGGAGGGTATGATATGGTCAGACCTGTGCTTTAGCAAAATAACTTTGGTGGTTGAATGGAGGATAGTTTGGAGTAAGGAGAGGCAAGGAAAGCTATTTCAAAAGTTCACAAGTGAGTTGATGAGGGCCTGGACCAGAGTGATGATGGTGCCAGAATCCTAAGAGAAAGGGATATATTCAAGAGACATTGCAAAAGTGAAGTCAACAACTCGGCAACTGATTGGATATGAGGGGTGAGATTTAGTAAGCAATAGATTCTCTTAGGTTGTGAGCCTGGAGAGCTAGAAGGATAGTGAATGAATGGTGGTGAATGTGAATAAATGCATGCAGTAATAGGGAAGTTAGGATGGATGGGAAGGTTAGAGGAAAAGATAATGAGTGGTTTTGGATCTGTTGAGTTTAAGATGTTTACTGGACATCCAGTTCAAGATGTCTGAAAAGCAAAGATACAAGATTGGATATCAGCAAAGAGGCTGGGGCAGAATAGGTAGACTTGAGAATCATTAGCATAGAGGTGGAAGCTGATGGAAGCTGATGAGATGACCAAATAAAGTAGTATAGAGGGAAAAGTGAAGAGGATTCAGGACAGAGCCCTGTGGGACACATGATTAGAGGGTGTGTTCTGGATAAGAATACAGCAAAAGAAATGGAGAAAGAGCAATCAGATAGCAAGAGAATGAGGGAAGAGTGGTACCCTAAAAACCTGGAGAGAAAAGAGTATAAAGGAGGAGAGGGTGACCAATAGTGTCAAAAGCTGCAGAGAGGCTGAGAATGAGTATTGAGAAAAGGCCACTGGATTTGGCCACTAACAGATCAATGGTACCTAGGGAGAGCAATTTAGGTAGAATGATAAGGTTGGAAGCAGGATTATAAGGGGTTAAGAGGAAAGAGGAAAAAAAGTGGAAGTAGCTTTTCAAGGAGTTTAACCACAAAGAGCAGAAGAAATCTAAGACAAAAGTTAATAGTATGGAGTGAAAAATGAGAGAATGAACTTGGAAGAAAATACTTCACTACAAAAATGGGGAGCGGGGAATAAGGAAATTATTCCATGATTGTATTCTGACCTGAATGGGAGCATTGTGACATCTCTGGTAAGCTTGGTAGGTGTGAGCACCAGTAGTTCTCTTCACCAAAGAGCATGAAGGGTTTTCACGTTCCAAAGGGCACTGCTAACCATGCAAACTAAGACCTTGTGAAGCTTATCAGAGCCTGTTCCACCTGAGCTGACTGGGGCTGCTTTACCTGGAATAAAACGTCCCTGAGTTCTGACTAGACAATTACCTCTTATACTTGCAAGTCTAGGGATGTGATCATTCAAGTGTAAGGGTTCTGTTCACTTTCATCAAATAGATTGGGCTAAGTCTTTTTTTTTTTTGGAGGGGGGAAGGCAGGGCAATTGGGGTTAAGTGACTTGCCCAAGGTCACAGTGTGTCGAGTGTCAGAGGTCAGATTTGAACTCAGGTCCTCCTGACTCCAGAGCTGGTGCTCTACTCACTGCACCACCTAGCCACCCCAATTGGGCTAAGTCTTTCTGCCAGAATCGATCAGGGACAAGTCCAATTCCAGTTGATGCCATTTACTGTTTCATGTTTCACAGGGTAGGCCCCTGTACACAAATGACTAGACTCTCATAGGCTCCTCAGTAATTATCATATAATCCTTAGACCCCAAGTAAAGCCTACTGGGGAAAACAGCCATTTTAAAGACACACGTCCTGGTGTGGAAAGGCTGAAGCATCAGTGTATTGTGTCATGGTTTTTTTTGTTTTTTCAGTTGGTCTTTGTAACCAGCATGGAGATTTGCTCAGGCTCCTGAGCTGTTGGACTCCATGGGTGTCTGGCTTTAAGGACACAGTGTTAATCTAATTGCATATAGCTCCTTTTCTCCTTGCTCTGACTACAACCTAGTTTTTCTCTTTTTCTCCATCACTCCATCCATTCCCAAACGCTTATACCCTTTTTAAATGCTCCTTCCTCTCAGAAAATGCCCTACCAATGAGAATTGTTGATTCATGATGTAGTTTCTCCAGATGCAAATAGATATATAGGCATGTGGAAGAATCCTAGGAAATTCTCCCAATGGTTGATAATCTCTGGTCCCCAGGCATCATAGGAAATAAAGTTCTAGGAAATTCCCTTCCTTAGCCATATCCATTATATCCTCCCCCAATTAAAAAAAAAAATTGCAGTCCTTGCAAATCACACTGGTGACCAGGCATATCACATCATAAATTATCCATAAATTTCCATATTGTATAGTCATGGGCTATTATCCTAGATATGGATATGTGCAGATACATATTATATAATATTCAAATCAGACTTGCACGAAGTAGGCCAAATACATAGATCACAAGCGAAAATAAGATACGTTAAAATCACTAAGTAGACTAAATGCATAGGTTACATGCAAAAACATAGGAATAAATTAATGAAAAAGCATTTATTGTAGGCAAAGCACTGTGCTAAATGCAAAGAGAAAAATCAAGACAGTCCCTGTTCATAACATATAACACAACATCCGAACTAGAGTTGCATAAAGTACACCAAACATGCAATTCAAAGTACTAAACTCATAGCAACACATGTTAAGTTTTAATACCAAGTATACTTTATATACACTCCATGAATGGGAATCACATGGTTACATATAATGTCGTCCATAGCCCTCATACCAAGTATGTCATATGTCAGTTTGGCCACTGTCCTATTTGGTAATAGTGGCCCTTTGGAATGATCCATTGCCACAACCTCAGTCTCTGCCCTCTGTGTGGGTGGGTTGATATCCTCAGACCCAATGGACTGAAGTCCCAGTTTTGGGCTCCTATATGGCCTAGGATGAACGCTGCTAACTCTAGCTCCTAAAGAATCAGACTTGAAAGAGATGGACTCCGCATTCAGCGCTATCGCCACCATCACCACCACCACCACCACCACCTATCCAGGCAGAAGCGTTCCTGAGGCTGGATCTGTCTTAGCAAGCTTTCACAGCTGTAAAGAGGTCACCAACATGTGATTTCCTCCTCATCTGGATTTTAACTGGAATCCTCTCCACATCAGCCAACATCCAACTATCTACCTACAACTGGTAGATGTACCTCTCTTCAATATCACTTCCTTGATTGTCTGTTGTGCCTTATCTGATTTCTAGGGAATCCAATTAACTCCCTAATAGAAGCAGGTAGTTGTGATGTGCCATCTTGTCAAGCCCCTATCTCCTTTGTTGGGCTATTTTGTAGACTAAAATTTCTTTCAGCTATTTGATATTAGGTGGCTTATTACCAGTCTGACCTCTTGTGTTTTATCTGGACGCAGAGGTTTCATAGTGGGACTTTGTCACCTAGCTGGAGTTTCTGGCAGCTAATTCAAATGTTGTACCATTTCTTGTTTTACCCCGAACTTCTGAATTACAGGCATAGCTAAGCCGAAGGCCTCCTTCAACTGATTTCTCATTTGAATGATGTACTTGCTTGTGAATCTCCGTGTCTTCTCCAGCTGCCAAAATTATAAAATACAAATCAGTAGGCAGATGTGGCACTTGCCCAAACACTAGCGATTACTATGGCTTCATTCTTGATAGTATGTACATTCACTAGCAAGGCCACATAGTGACTCCACTGAGATATCTGCTCAGTCTTCAGGGTCCTTAACAAACTCAGCATGTGTGCAATAAAAATGCTATGGCTTCAAGTCTCCATGAGGATTAAACGGTATACTTCTAAACTTCTAGATTCCTGCAAAATTGAAAGCAACCTCTAAATAGTTTTCTTTCAAAATCACAACTTGACCAGGATTCATCTTGGCAGGAAAGCCATGAGAAATATTAGTAGGTAATCTATACCTAAACTACCTAGAAACCTGGTTGGGAGCTGGGTCTGTATGTACTATATGAAATGTTCTGCCTCTGTTAGAACGTTCTTATTCCTAATACCTTAAAAAACAAGATGGTTATACATAACAACTCCAAAGGCTTGCTTATCCTCTCCAGTTAATTAATACCAGTCAAATGCACTTTCCTTTGAACACAATGAACTCAGGACTCATTCTTCTTACATGACATAATGTATAGAGAGCAGGACTTAGTGTAAAAAAGATCCAGACTTGAACTCTTTCTCTGATACCTACTAGCTGTGTGACCATGGACAATTCACAGCCTCTTTGAGTCTCTATATCCTCATCTGTGAAACAAGAATAAAAATACCTGTAGTATTTACATTAAAGTTTTGTTGTGAGATTCAACAGAGATGAGGCATGTAGAGCACTTTGCAGCTGATCTAGTCTTTAATGCAGAAGTTCTTAACCTAGAGTCCATGAACTTGGTTTTCAAATAAAAATTTTTGGTAACTATATTTTAATGCAATAGGTTTCCTTTTAGTCTTAGGTTATTTTATGCTATGTCAGCTCCCTTCTCCCATTGCTGACTTCCTCCTGGAATCTCCATCTTGGTGAAGGGTCCAGGCCAGTCACCCTCCATTCCTCTATTGGCTCTGCTCGGATTCTCCAGATTTCACCACCATATACCCCTGCAGATATTCTCCTCTTTCCCCACCCTTACCCTTGGTTTTTAGCTGTTTTTCATGTGTTGTCTTTCCCCATTAGAATTTCCCCTCCATAAATGCAGGGACTGTCTTTTTGCTTGAATTTATATCCCCAGTGCTTAGTATAGTACCTGGAACATAGTAAGAACTTAATAAATGTTTGTTGTCATAAAAATATTATTCTGAGAAGTCCATAAGGGTTGAGAACCCCTGCCTTAAAGGCTTGTTTGTATTTTTAATACATATTTCTGTTATGTATTATTTTGTATATGTATATGTATATACATACATATGTATATACATATACATAAATATGTATTTTTAATACATATTTCTCATAATTTCTCGATTACCTCCAAAAGGTACAAAAGGTTCAGTCCAGATTGTCTCATTTTTCATATGTTTGGGGTTCTTCTCTCCCTATGTGTGGGATCTTGAAGAGGATTTATCACCATGATTTTTGTTATTATTTAATACTTTATTGATGCTCTTTTCATCCTTTTAAAAAATGCCACCTCCTACTGACTCTCTCCAACCCCCCAATAGTATCTGTACTTACAACAAATAAGTTAAATCAAAATGGCATAGTTCTGCCCAAAGGTCAATCAAACCATGCATACCCTTTGACCCAGCAATACTACTACCAGATCTGTATTCCAAAGAGATCATTAAAAAGAGAAAAGGGCCTACACGTACAAAAATATTTATAGCAGCTCTTTTTGTGGCAGCAAAGAATTAGAAATGGAGGAGATGCCTATCAATTGGGAAATGGCTGAACAAGTTGTGGTATATGAATGCAATGGAATACTATTGTTCTCTAAGAAGTGATGAGCAGATGGATTTCAGAATAACTTGAAAAGACTTACATGAACTGATGCTGGGTGAAGTGAACAGAACCAGGAGAACAATGTATGCAATAACAATAACATGATGTGATGATCAGCTGTGATTGACTTAGCTCTTCTCAGCAATATAATGATCTGAGACAATTCCAAAAGACTCATGATGGAAAATGCTATCCACATCCACAGGAAGAACTGAGGGAGTCTGAATGCACATCGAAGCATACTATTTTCACTTTTCTTCATGCTTTCTTCTTTTTGTTCTGTTTCTTCTTTTGCAACATGATTAATGTTTTACATGATTGTACATATATAATCTATATCAGACTAAAGTTTGGAACTCAAAATCTTATAAAAATGAATATTAAAAATTGTCTTTACATGTAACTGGAAAAAAACACTATCAAGAAGAAAGGAAAAAATGGCATAGTTCTTCACAATTTTTTTTCTTTTGATAGTGTGGATATGACTAGGTGATTAGTTCTTCTATGTTCTTGGGATCAGTACTTACTCCCTGCTGAGAGTCTATATGGCCCACGTTCTGGACAGAAGCTCTGTGCCTTGCCAAAAGACAGTTTTAAATGAGTGACTTCTAACCAATCTATTATCTTCAGCAGTTTTGTCTTCTGTTGTATTTTCAAATATGATGAAATCATCAAGTTATACCAATATTTCCAAAAAGTTCCTGTCATCACTTACTTCTTCCTACTGAAAACTGCTACTGAAAACTGGCAAGGCACCCAGAAATTCCTTAAGGTATGTTCTTGAACTGTAAATCCCACTAGACGTTCCAGGACATCTTAAACTCTTAGCATGGTGTAATGATCTATTTTACTTCTCTTATTCAAAGTCTGATGGTTTATACCCCCAAATCTTAAGTTCATACACCCAAATCTTCCATGCCAGTACTATGGGTGAGAAATAAAGACTACTTTCCTATATGATTTCTACATGGGAGGCATGAATCATTAGTGTGGTTCATTTCTGAGTGCAGTGCCTGCAATATTCTTTTAGGCTGAGTTAGTCCCAATCAATGCTAAAACTCAAGAAATGTTTGCCTAGTTTATATGTATGAGGACCATGACATCCACTTTCTTGCTGATACTCAAAATTTCCCTAGGGAACTCCAGACTAATTATAACATAACCTAGATCTGGGCAGTCCTTTTCATTCAGTTCACAGAGGCCTAGCCTCTGCACAGAATATGTTGAAAGTATTCTGTTTAAAATCATTGAAATGTATTTGTTACCAGCACAGCAGGATACACTACATCTTCAATCTTCACCTTTCCTACTGCTTCTATTATTGTGAATCCAGGTAGGGAAAAAAAAAAGAGGAAAATTTGGTAAGGCAGAGATTAAATTTTTCAGAGGGCTCGTCCTCTTTCCAACCCCATCTCTTTTACCTGATGCAAGGCTTGTAGGGTTTTATCTTCTGGCAAACAAATTCTGAATTCCTCTCTCAAGTGCACCAAGTATCTATGTGCCCAGATCTAGTCCATAATTTAAACAAAATACGGCTGGCCCCTGGTAGCACTCCGTTGGTAGTATCTCCAGAATGTGCCTCTGTGACCTTGGATCCCAAGTTTACTTGCTCTTTTTGAAGAGTAAGTTTAGACATTGGTCCATCTTCTAGAAGGCTGGACCTTTCCTTATTCAGTGGGATATGGTTGATCTAAGTTGGCCTCTCTTTTCAGCTCTTTGACCCATATTTAAGGAGGTAGAGTGGAGCCATGCAATGTTAATTCTATTCACCTTTACCTTCTTTTTTTGTCCATCACATCATTTCTAGTTCCCTGACCAATCATATCAACGATGAGGAACTATCCTTGGTACATTGGTACCTTGGTGCATTGGGAATTAACCCATACCATTGTGAATTGGTCTCTTGATCACTTGTATGGTTCTAGTATGGTCCATGTGCTCCACAGACACTGGGGACACTTTTGGTAACTGCTCTCCAAAGGAGGTCCTACAACCTTAAGACAAAGTTGAAGGCCATTTTTTTTTTACCTCCTGATGATGATTATCAAGGAATTTGGGTACTCTCGATGCAACCTAACTGGAAGTCCAGCATCTATAAACATTTGAGTCCTATGACACCATCATCAACTTAGAGTAGAGCCCCCGAAGTTCTTCTTGAATTTCCCATTTTATCTGCATCAGTAAGTAGCTGTGCCTGCATCACATCCAGGGTGTGTCCTAGCCAGGATCCAAAGGTCCTGTTCACCTGATGGCTATAAGTACTATACCTGAAAACAAAAAGATATCTCCTGTGTTCCAATTCAGAAAACTTTTATTAAGTGACTACTGTGTGCTAGGCACTACTAATACAAAAGACAAAATGAAAAACAGTCCCTGCTCTCAAGGTGCTTGCATTTCTACTGGAGGAGTTTCCTCATGCAAACAGACATGATCCTTTGAGGAGAAAGAAGACAGCATTAACAATAATGGGTGTCAGGAAAGGCTTCCTGTAGGATGTCCTGTATAAACTGAGGCTTGATGGAAACTAGAGAGCCTTATAGGGAGAGGGGAGGAAGGAGTACAAAATATCATGGAAGATAGCCTGTGCAAAGGTAGAGAGGCAGCAGATGCAATGTGTATATGGGGAACTGTAAGAGATTCATTTGACTAAGACAGAAGGTACATGATGGGGAGCGATGTGCAGTCAGCCTGGAAAGACTAGTGTTGCTAGCTGGTGAAAGACTTTAAATGCCAATCTAGGAATTTTATTTTATTGTAAAAGCAATGGGGAGTAACTGAAATTCTTTGAGCAGGAAAGTGATGTGGTACAGCCATCATTTTAGGAATATCAATTTGGCAGTTATTGGAAGGACAGATTGGATAAAGGAAAGACTATTGAAGCAGGGAGACTAATTAGGGACCTCAATAGCCCAGATGAAAAGTGATAAGAGTTTGAATTCAATCTCTCCTTGTCTACTGGCTGCATCCCTACTGCCTACAAACATTCCTAGGTCTCCTCCATCCTCAAAACCCTCCCTCCACTTTTAAGTCAAATGAGTAGAATAGGGGAACACAGTAACAGCAAAATTGTATGATGATCAACTGTGAATAACTTAACTATTCTCAGCAATACAATGATCCAAGACAATTTTGAAGAACTTTTGATGAAAATGCTTCTCACCTCTGAGAAATAATTATTAGTAAGCAATATCTTGAGGAGAGTCACAGGCTCTTCCCTTTTTCTAAATTCCTCATTTTAAAAAGTTCCCTTTTCTTGAAGGACGTCACTGATAATGAGATTGCATAGACTCTCAGGGATCTTGGTCAGACCACACCCAATATTGTCAGGAATTTAATCTAGGGTGGTGAAGCCCAAAGTGTTCTATTAAAGTTTGGGTGGAGATAAATCCTTTTGTCCGGATATCCCAAGGCTGGGAGTAGTTTGGTATAGCTGGGGGTGGTCTGAGCAGAGAGAATTTTCTCTCTCCAAAGGTGACAGGATGACAGGTGACATCAGTCCTTTATTGGAAGGGTACAGAAACTGTGAGCCCAGTCGCCATGATTGTCTTTGGTCTAAGAGAGATGGCCAAATGATCATCTTTTTATTAATAATTTGTTGGCCTTATTAATAAAATGTTTAAATTACCCAGAAACTATGTCTCATGAACCTTTTTTAAATGCTACATCTCCAGAGAAAGAACTAATAGAATCTGAATGCAGACTGAAGCATATTTAAAAAAAAAAAACAACAACTTTATTATTGGTGGGGGGAGAAAGGGGGACACGGTTTGTTGGTTTGTTTGTTTTGAGTCTGTGTTTTCTTTTGCAACATGGCTAATATGGAAATGCTAAAAACAACGACAGCAACAAAACGCTCCCACTTAATCTATCCATCCTTGCAAGGTTTTGCCTTATATATTTTCTCTCTGTGGTGGCTAAAATGCCTTGAGAAGGTGTCTCTAATCAATGCTTCCACTTCCCTTTCCTCTCACTCGCTTAACTCTCTCTAGTCTGACTACCAACCTAATTATTCTGCTCAAAGTACTCTCTCCAAAGTTACCGATGATCTCTTAATTGCCAAATTTAATGGTCTTTTTTCAGTTTTCATTCTTTTTTTAGTGTCTGCAGTATTTGGCACTGTTAATCGTCCTCTTCTTGATAGAGCCAGAGTCAATAAACATTTATCAAACACTTCCTATGATCCAGGTACTATGCTAAGAGCTAAAGATACAAAGAAAGTCATAAAACAGCCCCTAATCTCAAGGAACTCTCAATCTAATGAGAGAGACAACTCATAAAAAAAGCTGAAAAAAGGAAAGGGAACATAGGGAGGGAGAGGGAGGAGGGAACATATGAAGTTATGCAACCAGAGTGGCAAATTATCTGAGAAGATGTGTTTCTAAGTTAATTTCATCTTGCAGAATAATAAATTTCTGGAGATGATGAAGTCCAGGAAAGAAGCCAGGTGGAAAATGATGAGGAGAATTCCCTGGGTGCCACCCTTAAATAGTGAAGGGTCTAGAAGAAGCTCTCCAATGTCAATTTTCCATTCTCTCCAGTTAGAGAGAAGGAGGGGACCCAGGAGCAGGGGTGATGAATAGATATGATTTTCCAAGATGATTTCATTTTGCAGAAGGATGAATTTCTGGAGACCATAAAGTCTAGGAAAGTAGCTGGGGAGGAAGCAACAATAATTTCTTTTTTTCCCCTAGGTTTTCATGACACTGCTCTATCCTGGTTTTCTTACCTATCTGACCACTCCTTATCAGTTTCCTTTGCAGGATCTTCATCCAGGTCACATAATTCTCTTCTAAAAGTGTGTGTCCACCCTGCCTCCCACCCCTGCCCTGCTACCCAGGGCTCTGTCCTGGGCTCTCTTCTTTTCCTCCGTATTATTTTACTAGGTGATTTCAAGGTCCTATGGATATAATTGGGGCAGGCACATGGCACAGTGGGCTGGGTCTGGAGTTAGGAAGACTCATCTTGATGAATTCCAATTCAGCCTCAAACACTTACTAGCGGTGTGACCCTTGGCAAGTCACTTAACCCTGTTTCCCTCAGTTTCCTCATCTGCAAATTGAGCTGGAGGAAGAAATGGCAAACCATTTTAGTATCTTTGCCAAGAAAATCCCAAATGGGGTCATGAAGAGTCAGATAAAACTAAACAACAATGATGGATATAATTATTATCTCTACACTAATGATTCTTAGATCTACTTTTCCTAATTTCCAGACTCCAACTGCCTATTAGCATGACATCTCAAACTGGATATAGAATAGACACATTATACTCAAAATGTCCCAAACTGAACTTACTATCTTTCCCCCAATATACTCTCTTCCTTTGAACTTCCCTATTGTCAAGAGCACCACCACATACGCTCCGAGTCGACCAGGCTTGAGGAACTGACTATTCATTTTCTCTCTAACTCCTCGTATTCATCTGCTGCCAAGACTCTTCAATTTTACCTTCATAACCTCTCTTATATACACCCCTTTCTCTCGTTTACTAGCTTGCTGACCGTTCTCTGTACCATGACAAGTCTCTCCCCACTATAATCCATCCTGCACTCAACTATCAACTTAATACTCCTAAACCTCAAGTCTGACCATAGCACCCTCTTATTCAATAAACTCTACTGTCTTCCTGACACCTTCAAGATAAAAAATTTAAAATCTTCTTTTGGTATTCAAGGCCCTTCATAACTTAGCTCCCTCCTACCTTTCCAGTCTTCTTAGAGCTTACTCCTTGATGTATACTCTTTGATCCAGTTGATGAGGTGCTTGGACCTGAACCCTAGGACCATCTCTCCCCAGCCCAAAGATCTCTGGTAATAACTCATGAGTGGGCCCCAGTGAGGCAAACTATCTCTCTTTATTGTAATAAGCTGATCTCTGTAGAATTTCCTTTGCATAAACAGGACTATCTTGCACCAGAAGGACAATCATATACTGATTCCCACAGTTACCATATATAACCCAGAGGTCAAGCTATAGACATCAACTCCCGAGGCTATCTTGTACCACCAAGACTATCTGGTTCAGTCACCTTATGCATTCCAGATGTCAAGATATATGTCTGCAACCTGATCTATCTTATCTAACAGGACATTGACTACCACTCCCTGACTACTCCCTAATCCAGCCCCAGACCACCTAATTAGCATATTTGGTGCACCATTCACTGAACTTTTTCTATTTAAGCTTTAGCATCACCCCCATTAAGTTTCGAGTTTCCTAAGGAGCTCCATCTGCTTTATTAGCATTACAATAAACTTTAGCCACTTGACTAGAAGACTGCTTGAGTCCTAGGATTCTTTCCAGACAACTCTACACTGTATCTCAATATTTTGGGGTCCCTGTACCCCTAAACAGCATCACAATGACACTGGCCTCCTATTCCACAAAAAAAAACACTCCATCTCTTCAGCTCCAGGCATTTTGTCTGGCTGTCCCATATATCTGGATTCTCTCCTTCCTTATCACCACCTATTGTCTTCCCCAGCTTCCTTTAGTCCCAGCTAAAGTTCTACCTTTTATAGAAAGTCTTTCTCCAACCCTTATAATGCTAATGCTTTCCCTCTGTTGATCATGTCTAATATATTTATTCTGTCCATAGCTTGTTTATACATGCATAGTTTGATGTGTTGTTTCCCTCATTAAACCGTGAATTTCTTTAAAGCAGAGAGTGTTTTGTTCCCCCGCCCCCCGCCCTTTTTGTATCCCCAATGCTTAGTACAGTGCCTGGCACATAGTAGGTGCTTAATAAATGCTTATTCACCTACTCAGTGAATTAGGATGGTGTGAGTAGAGAGAAGGGGACAGAAGCAAGACATTGTGAGATAGAATTGACCAGATTTGACAACTGATTGGATATTGGGTTCAAGGATGTCTCTGTGGCTATGAAAGTGTATGACTAGAAATATGATGGTGCCTTCAATAGAAGTAGGAAAGCTTGGTACAGGGGTGGGGTAGGGAGCATGTAGTGAATTCTGATTTGAACATATTGGTCTTGAGATGTGTCTATATCCTCTTATAAGTCTGACATGGAGACCCACACAGTATCCTGGCGGGGGGGGGGGGGTCCTTCCTTGAGTTCTCTTTACACTGCCTGGAAATCAATGGATTACACAGCCTCTCTGTTACTTACCATTCACTCTTGCTTCTTGATTGGCCCATCTTTTTTTCCACAGTCATACATATTTTAATAACACTTTTTACACCGTACTTTCCCCTTGGTAAATCCTTGTATGGAAATGTGTCACAGTGTGGACATGCCCACCAAGAGCATCTCCAGTGCCCTTTAGGTAATCCTTACCTTCCACTCTTTAGAAATTTTTGACTCACACTTGTGGAAACAGACACCATATTGTCTGGCTTCTCTTTTAGAAATAAAAAGGAAGCACTTCCCCCCATGTCCTGAGGGCATCTCAGATTCAACATATTCAAAACAGAGCTCATTGCCTCCCCTCATCACCTCTCTTCTGAACTTCTCTGTTTCAGTTGAAGGTGCCGCATTCTTCTAGTCACCCAGGTTTACAACTATAGAGTCATCCTAGACTCTTCAATTTCCCTTAGTGCCAATATCCAATCAGTTACCAAGCCTTAAAGATTCTATCTCTACAATATTTCTCACATCCGTCTCTATTTATGTGGCCAGTATTCTAATTCAGGCCTTTAACACATCTCTATGGGACTATCACCAGAGCCTCTTAGTTGGTCTGCCTGAATGAATTAACAAATGAGTGAAAAAGCACTTATCAAATGCTTAAAGATGTGCTAAGGGCTGAGGACAGGGATTGGATCTGTGATTTCACTGATGCAGGGAAGTCCTAGGTGAAGCAGCTGCCTCTACCAAAGCCAGCTGATAGCATATCTGCAAATCTTCAAGTTCACAGAATACTGAGAGGTTAAGTGATTTGCCCAGAGTCACACAACCAATATGTGTCAGAGGCATGACTTGACCCCAGGTCTTCCTGGCCTTGAGACCAGCTCTCTAGCCGCAATACCATCATCCTTGACCTCAAGGAACTTTCATTCTAATAAGAAAAAACCTGCACCTATAGGGGAGAGGAGGTCATGTTGAGGTATTTTGGTTTTTGAAATCAGAAGTATAGTGATTAAATGAAAATTAAAGTAACTCTGAGATAGTGTGGGGCGAAACTACCTGCCAGCAATTAATTAAAAAAAGTCAGAGTTCTCTCAAATTTAGAAACAGAAAAACTTCTTTATTATGATCCCAAGGGAAAGGGCAGTGTCCTAACGGATACACAATCGGTAGGGAGAGGCAGGGCCCAGAGGACAGAACTTAGCTTTATACTCCAATGTAAACAAAGCGGGCTCGCCCCCCCTCCCCCACTGGCCTTTTACTCTCATTGGTGGAGTTCAGGCTTATAATCTAAATGCGTAAATCTACTACCTCAGGTACAATTTAGCCAATGCCAAACTCTTAAAAACACTTTTTTCCTTATTTGGCGAGGACACAGTTCAGATGGTTTTAGTAACTCGAAACTTAGGCCTAGCTGTCAATCAGAAGCCCTGAGCCATGAGGAAAGGCCCCCACCCCCATTCATTCCACTCAACTCACAGAAAGGCTGAGATCTAGATTCAGTGATGGTACTTTACCATCCCACTCACCACCTCACATCTATCAGATTGGCATGACACAAAAAGAAAGTGACAAATGTGGGGGGGTGGAGAAAGATGTGGAAAAATTGGGACACAGCTGGTGGAGTTGTGAACTAGTCCAACCATTCTGGAGAATTTGGAACTATGCCCAAGGGGCTATAGAACTGCTTTGACTCAGCAATACCACTCCTAGGTCTGTATTCCAAAGAAGGTCAAAGAAAAGAGAAAATGACCTATTTGTACAAAAATATTTATAGTAGCTCTTTTTATGGTGGCAAAGAATTGGAAATCAAGGGAATGCTCATCAATTGGGGAATGGCTGGACAAGTTGTAGTATACGATTGTGATGGAATACCACTGTGTTATAAGAAATGATGAGCAGGAAGGTTTCAGAAAAACCTGGGAAGAATTATATGATCTTATGCAGAATGAAGTGAGAAGAACCAGAAGAACTTTATACACAATAACAACAATTATTGTAAGGACGATCAACTGTGAAAGACTTCTTAGATACTGTAATAGAAATTTAGATTTGAATATCTTTCCCATCCATTAATAGGCCATGTGACCTGCTTACATCACAGGAAGCCTAAGTCACATGTGGTGGGAGGAGGTTGCTGAGAGGAAAAGGAAGTTGTGTCACAGAAATGCTGAGAGAGCAGATATGGCTGTTATGACAGTTAGAACTGAGGGAAAGAGAGCCAACGTGTGATAGCTATATGGTAAGTTTTGATTGTTTTGTGGGAAGACACGAGCAGGGGACGGAGAGGTTCTGGGATGGTGAAGCTCCATGCTGTGATATTATGTATCAAATTCTTTGCTGCTCTGATGGACTGGGCAGATGGCTTATGGGATATCGTCCTCTGGGTGTCTGAATAAATGGTTTAGTTCTTCTACCTTCTATGTAGAGTCTTGTATATTTTGCAATACAGAACCACATCATCATTTTGACAATTATCATCTATATTGTTATTATTGCTTTATTAATACAGATACTCTGGTCAAAACAATGGTCCAAGACAATTCCAAAGGACCCATGATGAAACATGCTATCCATCTCCAGAGAGAACTGATGAATTCTGAATGTAGAGGGAAGTATACTTTTTCACCTTATTTTTATTGTTTTATTTTGTATGTGTTCTTTTTTGCAACATGGCTAATATGGAAATTTGTTTCATATGACTTCACATATATAATTGGTATAAAATTACTGAATTTTTCAAAGAGAGAGAGGCAACAGGAAGGAGAAAATTTGGAACTTAAAAATTTTTTTAATTTCTTATAAATTTTTTAACATGTAATTGGGAAATATTTAATGAAATAAAAATAATTTTTTTAAAAAAGTATAGTGATTGAGTGATAGAGCAACTGATAGGCATGTCTTTTTCAGGAATGGTAGTGTTGATTTGATTGCCCTTCCCTGAGCAAGAAGAGAAAGAAAATGGAGCCAGCGATGGAGAAAGTATGAGCCTACAGCATGGCTGGAGGAAGGCTGGAGTGCCTGCCTCAAGTCTCTCCCCTTTTGAAATCCATTTTCCACAAAGGCGTCAAAGTGGAAATTCCTAAAGCTCAAGTCTGACTGTGCCACTTTTTACTCATTAAATCTTAGTGACTCTTTATTAAAGGTAGATAAGTGGTACATAGGATAGAGCTCTGGAGTCAGGAAGACCTAAGTAAAAAATCAAGCTGCAGACAGATATTAACTGTATGACTCTGGGCAAGTCACTTAACCTCTGTTTGCCTCCTTTTTTTTTCCACCTGTAAAATGGGCATAATAATAGCACCTACCTCCCATGATTGTTGTGAGGATCAAATCAAATAATATATGTAAGGTGCTTGGCACATTGTCAGTGCTATATAAATGGTAGCTATTGTTCTTATTATTACCTATAGGATTAAATGTAGATTCCTCTATTTTATATTCAAAATTCTTCACAACCTGGCTTCCATCCTTCTCTTTGTCTTCCCCAAATCAGGTTTCAGAATCGTACTCACACTTTCCTTTTGGCAAGGCAATTGGGGTTAAGTGAGTTGCCCAGGGTCACATAGATAGTAAGTGTCAAGTGTCTGAGGCTGGATTTAAACTCAGGTGATCCTAACTTCAGGGCTGGTGCTTCATCCGCTATACCACCTAGTTGCTCCCACACTTTCAATGAAAGTATGAACGTAGGATGTCCCAAAAGTCTTAGTGCAGCTTTAAGCTATGAAAGTTTAATGATTTTAAAAAATAATAAAAGTTTAAGCTTTAATTAATAACTTAAAGCTGCACTAAGGTTTTTGGGACACCATATATAATTCTACCTCCTTAAATGACAGCTTATTTCTACTTAGAAAAAATCTAGTTATTTATAATAGCTGTAGGAGCACAATAAAATCATACTAGTATTATTATAAACTTAACAGTGGTCACAACACAACTTTTATTGCTCTGGTGACTATAAAGCATAAAGTCATCCAATTTAATGTTCCTTGAAGCATCGTATTCAATGGAAATATACCTAGATTTGACAGCCTATCTCGTGCTAGTGGTGATCTTAAATGATCAAAAATGATTCTCAGTTTGCTGAAACTTCTTTGATAGGATGTAACAGGCAAAGGCTCCAAATTGTGTAACATTACTTCTTTGTCTGGGTAGAGAGCAGCCTCAAAGGGCATAGGTGGACAGCAGAGATCAACAGCGAATTTGAAACTTGAAGCTTGAGGCACTTCACCATTAAATAGATCACTAAAGCATCAAAATCCTTGCAAGGGTCCTCAGTTAAATAGTTCCTGTTTCTTTTTCACAAATCCACTTCCACATTTATGAATCAGAAACAAAAAGGAATTCCAGCGAAATCCAGAACTAGCAAAAGGGTATAAAATTCATTGTTGATGGGGCTGTGGAGAAACAGGCTCCCTAACATCATTGTTTGTAGGACTGTTAACATTTTGGAGAACAATGTGGCAGTAGACAATAAGTGGCACAAAGCTAGTGATACCCTTTGACCTAGTGATTCCACTGCTAAGATATCATCTTCAAAATAGCATTTCAAGAGAAAAGGGCTTATTTGTACAAAAATATTCTTTGCTGCTTTATTATATATAGTGACATTTTAAAAGTTCAAGAGACATAGTTTCTAGGCGATTTAATAATTTTATTAATAATGCCAGCATGTTTATTAATAAAAGGAAGGTCATTTGGCCATCTCTCTTAGACCAAAGACCGCTTGTGGCAATGGGCTTACAGTTTATATGTCCTTGGAAGAGCAGGTGTTCCTGAAGGTGGAAATCAACTCTGACTGGATAACAATTAATGAGAGAATGAATATTACAATGAGAGGTTGGGCTATATTACAATGAGGGTCTTGGGATACTTGACTTGGATCACCCAAGTCTTGGTCAAAGAGACTTATCAATTTCCATATCACCTGCCTGACAAAAGAAAGAATCCATATTTCCCCAGACCTGTCTGAGTAAACATAATGAACAGGAATCCTTCCATTAGCCCAAACTTAGGATTTCTTTTACTATCTGATTAGATCTTGGCCTGGGTAAATCTTTGAGACAGATTTCCCACACTGGTTGATTTCTGGATGATAAAGTAGAAAAGGGGAAAAACCTTGGTTCTGATTCAATAATTAGTTATTAGTGCAAGAGAGAAATAATCATTTCTTTCAATACGTATACCTATATACGTGGATATTATGGAACTATAAAATGATGTGACACATTCAAAGAAATATGGAAAGATGTATGTAGAGCAATGAAAAGTGAGATCAACAGAAACAAAAATCTGCATACATGTTGACCAGGGCTGTTTTTTTTAAAAAGAAAAAGATAAAGGCAGCAGGTATTTAGATAGACTTAGAAAGGGACGTAGAACACAAATATTTTTCATTTACTGTCTCTTAATTCATTATTTTTTATTAAATGCTAAAGGCTTTATATAAGATTTTTATACTTTATTTTGTATTTATTGGTTTTTGCGGATGGTTACCAAGTTTATGTTAATGTAGAGAGTATGCTCTGGGCTCACTATCCCAGAGTCTCTCTCCCTTAGGATTCTAGGGGTACCTTTTGGTGGAGTGTCTCTTTTCCAATGCTATCAGCTCAAGCCTCCTTTCCAGGTATGCTCTACCCAGTTAGCCACCAAACACCAATACCTCAATTCCACTAAATCTATTAACATTAATTAGCTTTAATAAAGGCATATTTAGTTGGAAAATATACCAAGAACTGAAGTACAAATACTGTATCCCAATATCTCAGGGGTACTCTCCCCCTATCCCCTACACTATCTTAGTTTCGGGGAGAGAGGGCTCAGATTTAGCAAAATTTCTGCATAGAATTGGTCCCACCAAGTGCACTTCCAAGTGAGGCATTGCTGTCTGATGATGAGTCCTAATTGAAGCAACCACTGAGCTGGGTCCTGACTGTTGTTCCTTTATCATTGGAACATAAATCCTGGAACGGTTGAAAAACCCAGCATGGTCTTGAATCTTAGACTTTCAGACTCCAAGATTCCCAGCTGTTTTGCTCTTCTGACCTTTTGTAACTCTATAGTCTCAGCTTCACTTAAAAATAAAAAGAACAAACCTTGGAGCAGAGAACAGAGGCCCTTCATTTACAGAATCACATACTGGCCTTGGAGGGCAGAAAGCTCAAAGCCTTTCCCTAAGAGGGGAATTGGAATTGTCTCTCCCCGGATGTCCTCTAGCAGGAAGAAGTCAGCCAAAGGGAAGTCAAACCAAGAGAGAAGAAAATGCCAAGACCGACTAAAGTATTTTGAAGTCTTTCCAGTTCTGCAACTGCAGCCAATCAAAGTGTCTACTGGAAACAGTCACAGAATGTCTTCACATGCTCCAAAGTCTCCAAAGCATTTCAATTACCCATCATTACAAGTCTTCCTGAATCAGGCTCCCCAGCTTTTTCCACCTAGGGAATTGTATCTTCAGTCCTCCTGCAAAACGACTTTTCTGATCCACATTATTTGAAAAAAAAAAAAAGATCTTTTGAAAATAAAACTGAACTTTCATGGATTGATTATGCATTTCTTTTATTGCCTCTCTGATGTAAAAACTGTGCCCATACTTGTACAGTTCTCTTTAGTATATATGAGAGAGTCCAGCTATTCCTGGATCCTACTAACATTTTTTAAAGCATATGAGACTGTCACAATATTGCATCCCAGTACTCTGCTAAGTAGATCATCACATCTAAGATCCTAGGCACCATACTTACCTAACCACAGTTACCTAGGTTGTCTGTCTCTAAATCCTAATTACAGAAAAATCATGCACTCTCCACTAGGGTGGTTGTATCTTGATTCCGGTGCATAATAGAATGTTTGATTGCCGAACACAAGACGCCGAAGGGAGAAGGAAATGCAAACAGCACAGTGCCTTCCCTGGCTGCCTTTCCAAGAGGGTTGACTCAGGTGGATACTGAGGTCATCGAAATAGCCTGAGCCCCATTTTTCTACCATGTGCTAGACAGAATCTTGACCAAATCCCTCTCCTTCTTAACGTAGGATTCTGTGGTTAGTTTCAGCGTACCAGCAAATGGAGGCAATTTTTCCTCTTTTTAGTATCCCAGCCAAATGCAGTCTCAGAATAGGCAGAAATGTTCAGCCATCTGAGAAATGTCTTCAGCTCTTTCTGCCCACAACTGGCATCCAGGCTGGGTTGTCATAGTTCAGAATTGAAGTCCATATTAGTGCAAAAATTTAAAACAAATTTGGTGGGAATGACTTTAAACCAAGGAAATAATTTCTAGATTTACCGAGATATCTTTAATATCTTCGCTTTATACTGTAAATATCTCAGGATTACCTTTAATTTATTGTATATATCCTGTAGATATATACAATATATCTTTTGAGGTTTTGAGATTTTATCCACCCTTAGACTATTAGTTCCTTGAGGGCATGAACAAAATTTTTGCATTTCTTTATCTCCAGTCCTTGCACAGTGCCTGGCACAGAGTAAGCATGTAATAAATGTTTGCAGGCTGATTCAGCACTTCTGTTATTTGTCAATAGAACTATGCAGCACTCTAATAATACTAACTCTGGAAAATCAGCAGGTTTTGGGATGACCTTTAAGATTTGTCTGTAATGAATTCATTAATATTTTCCTGAGGCTAGCGGAACTAGAGATGCAAAGACTTTGCCTTATATTCTCCCTTCTAGATAAGGATAGTGTAGCACATATGGCACAAACTTAATGCATTTGTTTCCCTGAAAAAAAAAATACTTGCTTGTCCTTATTGCATATCTCTATAATATTTGGTATGTAGTCAGCCTGATCTCTTGCATTTTATTCCTTTTGCATTTTTTATATCATTTCCATCCAGCAGTAATTAGTGAAGAATTTGTGATACCAACCATCTTTTTATGGACTTGAAAGGAGTCTATAGGGGAATATCTGTACTTAGAACTGGGGCTGTGCTCTAAGGGGAAAGAGGTAAGCAACTAACCTAATCCCTCTCCCATCTACAGAGACTGAAGAGGTACAAGGGGGAGGGGCATCATGTCTCCCACCCTGCTGGGGCTCGAGTCCCTTCCTGAAATTCTGGCTCCAAGGTCACCATGGCTCAAACTCCCCATCCACAAAGCCTGGCTGACTCAGCGGTTATAAGCACAACTGAAATGATGGTGGAAAAGGAGAGGGATCAGTCTAACCAGTTATAAATGCAAAAAAATTAAAAAAAATGCATAAGCAGCCAATCAGAAGAGTCTATCCCATCTAGGCAGTAGGGGCCACATAGGGCTCCATGTTAGGCAAACTGAGCATGCTCAAAGCCAGGTTATATTCTATAAAGGCCAGGAGCCTGATGTTTTCCCCAGGCTCAGAGAAAAGTTTGAATCTCAATTTTTTTTAACCCCTCTATTTAAACATTTACTTTGTCTTTTTAAGAGACAATTGTGATTCAGGTTGCTGACTATTCACATTGCTAATCTGTGAGCATTATTGTTGAATGAAATTGAGAAGAGGTGGTAAAGGAGTGTCCAAGGACGAGAGAGATATTTAAAACTATGGTACTTTTCCAGAATTCAATCTCTGGCTGGGGTCTCAGAGCTATTGAATGAATTGTAGAATGAATGAGTGAAAAAAAGCAATTGCTAACTACATAGAATGTGCTGGAGATAGAAATAGAAAAGAAAGTCATTCCAAGCTCACCATCTAAGAGGGGAACATTTTATATGTATACACACACACACACAGAGACGTGCATGCATGCACATACTATGTGTATATATATACATACACACATACATATATATACACACACACACATATATACATACACACATACATATATACATACACACATACGTGTATATATATACATACACACATACATATATATACATACACACATACATATATATATACATACACACACACACATATATATATATATATTCCTACATATGAGGGCTTAGGTGCTTGCCTGATATACAGTGGTCCTTAGGGTACAATAGCAAGGCAAATGGCACTTCACTGTAATTTCTGTAGATAAAACCATATGCATTGCTGACATTGAACTATTTGGCAGTGTTGAGGACCTGAGTGGTAAGAATTTTCTTTTCTGGGTGTTCCGTAGCTGTGGCTACTAATAAGGCAGGGAATGAATCACTTTCAGAGGCAATTACTAGGCAGCCTTTTCACGAGTGTTGCTCCCTTGGATGATAGCTAAAGGTCCATGCTGCAAGTACCAGGCTGGGAACAGGAACTGGGGTCCTAGCACACTACTCCTTCTCACTGTCCTTTGGCTGGATCTTCATGCCTTCCAACTATGGTTGCCCCTGAAAGCTCTGTCCTGGGCCCTATTCTCTTCTCTGTCTATACTATTTTTGGTGATTTCATCAGTTCTCATGAATTTAATTATCACTTTTTTTTTTTCCTGATGAAACTCAAATCTACTTAACCAGCTTTACTTTCTCTCTTCTGATCTTCAGTCTCAAATCTCCACATGTCTATTGGACATCTTGAGCTAGATATCCTATAGACATCTTAAATTCAACATTTCTAAAACCAAACTCAATATCTCCCCTCCCCTTCCTAATGTCCCCGGTATTGTTGAGGATACCACCATCCTCTCAGTTACTCAGGCTTGAAACCATCCATGACCCTTCACTCTCTCTCACTTCCTATAGCCTATCATGACTAAGGTCTGTTGATTTTACCTTCATAAATCTCTCATATATGGCCCCCTTCTCTCCTCTAAAAGTCCACTGTTTGGTTTCTTTGCCTATTGTTTCTTTCCCTGTCTCTCCCTATTCCAGTCCAACCCCTGCACTCATCTGTCAGTTTTTTATACACACACACACACACACACACACACACACACACAGACACACACATATGCATGCATGATACATAGTTACAGGGCCACTGACAACTGGAGAAATCAGGAATGCATGTATGTATGTGCCACCTTCCTATTCAATAAATGTCATGCCTCTATGTCACTTCCAAGACCAAATATAAAATCCTCTTGACATCCAAAGCCCTCTAAAACCTGTCCTTCCCCATACCTTTCTTACAAATTACCTCCATGATCTATTGTGAAATCCAGTGGCACTGGCTTCCTTCCTATTTCCCAAATAAGACTTTTCATCTGCATTTTAAACAGGTGTCTCATGTGCCTGGAATGCTCTCTCCTGGTCTCTGCATCCTAACTTTCCTAGCTTCCTTCAAGTCCCATCTAAAATTCCATCTACTATAGGAAACCTCTCCAAATCCTTCTTAATTCTAGTGTCTTCTCTTTGTGGATTATCTACAATTTATCTTGCATATAGATTGTACGTATTTGTTTGCATGTTGTGTCCCCCAACAGGTTGTGAGCTCTTTGAAAGCAGGGACCGTCTTTTGCCTTTCTTCGTATCTTCAGGGCTTAGTACAGTGTCTGGCATATACTAGATGCTTAATAAACATTTGACTGACTGACTGACAGAGTCCTGGGCTTCCCTCCACAAAAGATAGTGGTTAAGGTGGTAGCAGTTATTTGGCCAACAGTACACATGCTGCTTCTTGTCTCTCCCTCAAAGCACCTGGATGCTGAAGTGATCAAAAATTAGGAGATAGATATGCAATCTTGCAATTTCCCAGAGCAAAGAGAACATTTTTTTCTAGGGTTCTTCAAGGCAATAAATAACTCAGCAGTGATTGGATCAGCAGCTGGGAGCTAGTCCTGAAGCAAAACCCCTTGGCATTGTCCTGCTATTGAGAGGAAGGCCTCTCTCATGACTATATTCCAATGCTTTCTCTGAATTATTTATTTATTTTTTACAGCACAGTAATATTCCATTGTGTTCATGCAGGTAGCTAGGTGGCACTGTAGATTGAGTTTTGAGTCTAGAGTGAGGAAGATCTGAATTCAAATTTGACCCCAGATACTTGCTAGATGTGTGACTGCGGGCAAGTCAGTTAACCTCTGCCTGCTTCAGTTTCCTCAAACTGTAAAAATGGGGATAAGAACAACATCTACTTCCAGGGCTGTTGTGAGGGTCAAATGAGATAATAATTGTAAAGTGATTAACACAGTGCCTGGCAAAAGAAAGATACTTAATAAATGCTTTTCCTTTCCCTGTCATATAGCAATTTGTTTAGTCATTTCCCAATTGTTTTGTTTTGTTTTTTTGTTTCCAGCTTTTGGCTATCAAAAATTATATTCTTTTGAGAATTATTATTACATACCAGTCTTTTATTGCTCTCAATTATCTCCTTGGGGTATATCCCTGGTAGTATAGTCTGTGGGACAAAGGGCATAAACAATTTGGAATTTTTTTTTATAAGTCCAAATTATCCTCCAAAATAGCTGAACAAATTTACAGCTGCACCAACAGTGAATTAATGTGCTTTTTTTCTTATAATATCTTCAACAACAAATCCCTCCTTTTTTTCTTTTTGCATTTTTGCTAGCTTGGTGAGTATGAACCTCAAAGTTGTTTTAATTTCATTTCTTAGTTTCTGATTTTGAGCAGTTTTTAGATGGTTTTTGATAATTTGTATTTCTTCTTTTCAAAACTGCATATCCTTTGCTCACTTAGATTTTTAGGAATGACTCAATAATGTAGATTCTTGCTAATTCCTTGTAGCTTTTAGATGTCACTTTTAGTATAGTTACTTAATATAAAGAATCTTCTTAATCCATATTATTTCTTTTGATTTGAGCTGCATGGACTTTATTTGTGTAACGCTTCAAAATTTTTTGTAGTCAAAATGATCATTTTGTCATTTACGAACTTTTCTAAACAATTTCTAGGTATGACTTTTTCCTCTATCCATAATTATAAAAATTATCTCCCTCATTTCAGAGGTATGGTTTAGAATGATTGTTTGTCCATTTGTAATTTATTATCATACAAGGTAACAGATGTTGATCCAATTTTTTTTTCCAGACTGGCTTCGATTTTTTCCCAGAAGTTCTTGTCAAATAAAGAGATACTTTCTCAATCAAGGAATCATTAAGTGTTTATTAAAAAATGACTAAGTGCCAGGCTTTATGCTAGGTGCTGGGGATATAAATACAAAAGTGAGATAGTCTCTTTCTTCAGGGAGTTTACAATCTACAAGGCTGATATTGTTAAGTATACACAGGACATACATACGTACATACGTATACACATACATACACATACATAATTTCCTGATTCCCCCAGTTGTTAGTGGCTCCATCACTGAGTATAATGTATGTATGGGTATATATAAATAATACTACTGTAGACATATGTGTATATGCATACATATTACATGTATGGAACATGTTTAGAATCTAATATATTGATATAATATACATTTATACATATATATTTAATACACAATTATTTGGGAGGTAATAGCAACTGGTAGAAACATATGACAACAATTATATGTATATATATGCACATACACGCATGCATATATATACATACAATGATTTGGGGGTACAGAGTTCCTTTCCTGATTCCTTACTTGTTAGTACCTGTATTGCTGAATGTTATATATGTACACGTATATGTACATGTACACGTATATGTACACGTACACACATATATAATGACTAATATATACACATACTACACATATGCATATGTATTCCAAAATATTTGGGGGGAGAAAGAAGATACTGAAGGATTGAGGAAAGGAATAAACTTTAAAGGAGGCAGCAGTTGAGCTGCTCCTTGAGGGAAGGTTCCAAGAGATAGTACAGAGGGCAAACACCATTCCAAGTAGGATGGCTAGTGCAAAGGTCTGGAGATAAGGGATGGAATGTTGTATAAGAAGAGCAGCAAATAGTTCAATTGGCTGGAATGTAGAGTGTATCAAGGGGAGTAATGTGCAGTAATCTTGGAAAGGTAGGCTGGAACATATATAACCTATACTGTTTTAAGGAGGAGAGAGGGAAGAGAGAAAAACTTGGAACTCAAAATCTTATAAAAATGAATCTTAAAATCGTCTTTACATGTAATTGGGAAAATAAAGTACTATTTTAAAAAAGAGAAAGGCCGGAGGTAGATTGTAAAGAGTTTTAAAGGACAGACAGAAGGGTTTCCATTTTCTTTTGAGGGGATGGGGGAACCATTGGAGCTTTTTGAGCAGTGTAGAGATGTGCTCAGATTTGTACTTCAGGAAAATCAATTTGGCAGTTGTGTGGAGAATGGATTAGGGAGGGAAAATCCTAGATGTTGAGTGGAGACTATTGCAATAATGCAGGTGAGAGGTAATGAGGTCCCAGATTATAGTGGTTGTAGTAAGAAAAAGATTGAGATTCTGTGGAGGTAGAATCAAGAAGAATTGGCTATTGATTGGATAATAGGGTGAGGGAATGAAGAGTCAAGGATCACTGCTGGGTTGTGAACCTTTGTGACTAGAAGAATGGTGGTGCCCTGAACAAAAATAGGGAAGTTAGGAACGGAGATGGGGTATCATAGGAACATCTATTCCACATAGGTTAGTTTTTCCTTGAAATTACTGAAATCATCCTCAAGACTTAATTGGTTCAAGGGCTTAAGACTCAAACCATCAAGCTTAGGCGCCTGTGCTTTCTAGTGACCTAGGGTCAAAATCCAGTCCACAATGAATCAGAAACTCCTCTTTCAGGCTTCACACCAGCATGCCACCATGACAAATGCAGAGAAAGGGAATTACCACTCATCTGAATCCATGTTAGAGCCTTCCTGAATATTCCTTTTGTACTATGACTAAGTAAACTTCCAGAAAAAAAGAAAGAAAGAAAGATAGAAAGGAAGAGAGAAAGAAAGAAGAGAAAGAAGGAAGAAAGGAAGAAAGAAAGGAAGAGAGAGAGAGAGAGACAGAGAGAAAGAAACTGTTAGATATTCTACAGATATCACATTTTGTTTTGGTCTTGAACCTATACCACCAGGCCAACCTGAATCAGGCATACAACATTTAGTAATAGTCAACAAGATTAGATCTTGTTCCTTGGAGATTAGATCCTCCATCTTGAAACAGGAGAAAGGTAAATGTGAAGGAAGGCAAGATCAGAGAGATCAGAGGCTCTGAAACCTTAGCTTTGCTCTCCATAGCCTCATTGTTTGTAGAGGTGCTTCTAGCAATACTGGCCATATATCTTGATAAGTTCCCCATTGACTTGCAGGGAATTAAAGAGTAACCATCTAAGGGTATTCAATAACTAGAGATAGTTGTGAATGTGCCCTGCATCTTTAAGAGCCATGCCCTGAAGATAATAAATGCTATAAAATATCGTTTGCTGAATTTTCATGATTTTTGCATTTTCAGATCATAATGACCTCTGGGTCTACCAGTTGTGGTAGATCTAGTCTACCTACTTCTACCTACTTCTAAAGACTAGAATTTGGGGATTGTTTAAGAATTGTGTTGAATGAGCTGTTCAGAACTTTTAAAATGGAATTTGGAGATCATTGGGAACTGTATTATTTGGACTTTATTGAGACTCTGGAAAAAAAAAACAATGAAAATGCCTGATTCTTCCTAGTAGTTCTTTCTGGAATTAGGGACATGGAAAAATGTGCCCAAAGCACCCCAGTTGACTTGATGAGGATAGGAAGGTAAGTATTCAGTCCTGAGCACTAGCAGTATCTACCAAAGGGCTCAGCCCAGCAAGGGAAGCAGCAGCAGCCCCTGTGACAGGGCTCAGCCTCCATGGAGTACACAGTGGAATAGTGCTCAGGACTCAGCAGTAGCAGGCTCTAGCATGAGGTGTACTGCTAGGCCTCAGTAGAGAGAGACAGTTTTCTGGCCCCAACCCAGGAGAACAGTGACAGACCCTGGAACAGGGGAACATAACTAGACCCAAGGTCAGAGGGATGGCACTCTTTTCTCAGCCCAGGAAGGCAGTGGGCCCCAGAACAAGGGGGAAGAGCTCATCTTCCAGCCCAGGGTGACAGTGCCCAGGTCCTGGTACAGGGGGGCATTGCCTCAGTGACACTGGGTAGGGAAGTGGCCAGTGGTGGCCCTAACAACAAAAGAGTGGGTAGCAATGTGTACCCTTCTCACCCTAGAATATCCCTCTTCCCGTAAGGCCCCCTTCTTACTTGGTGAGTTTCTCCCTAGAGCCTCCATTTTGAGGAAGGACCCAGGCTAGCCACCTTTCACTCCTCTCCTGCTCTGCTTCTGACTCTCTGATCTTTTCCACATGCCCCTCCAGGTTGGGATATCCCCTCCTCCCTCACTTTTTCAGCTCCCTTTTATATGTTATTTTCCCTTCTTAGAAAGTAAGCTCCTTGAATTTATATACAGTAACAACAACATTGTATGATGACCAACTTTGATAGATTTATCTCCTCAGTAATATTATGATCTAAGACAATTTCAAGACTCACGATGGAAAATGCTATCCACATCCAGAGAAAGAACTATGGAGTCTGAATGCAAATCGAGGCATACTATTTTCTCTTTTTTGTTTTGTTTTTTCTTTCTTGTTTCCCCCTTTGTTCTGATTTTTCTTTCACAATGTGACTAATGTGGAAATATGTCTAATACAATATACATGTATAGCCTATATCAGATTGCATACTATCTTGGGGAAGGGGGAGGAAAGGAAGGGGGAAAATTTAGAACTCAAAATCTTATAAAAGTGAATGTTAAAAACTAAAAATAAATGAAAGAAAAAGAATAGAGGCCATTTTTCTTTTTGCTTGTGTTTGTATTCCTGCAGCACTTAGCACATGCTTGGCATATAATAAGTGCGTAATAAATGTTTATTGACTTGACTTGATCCCAGCACAGCAGGCAACATAGGGACAGCAGCATAGACAGGCCCATTGTAATCTTCCGTTTACTGTAGTCTGGAACTACATTGCTGCCAGTGATCAGCAGTCAACTCCTTCTCAGGAAGGACTTAGAGGACTGAGAAGCCAAATTACCTTGCTTTCTGGAGATGGGGGGAGTGGGGGGAAGAGAGATGAAGTTGTTTACCCAGCCCTTTAGCAGAGACCACTAAGTGGGTAAAGATTTAATATTCTTCTCCCTCCCTATTATGGAGCTTTCAGGGAGAGTGAGTTCCTGGCTGGTGGGACAGGGAACAATGAGTAGGAGAGGTGAGTTTTGGTATTGACCCTGGTGTGGGACAGATTGTCTGTGAGAGGGTAATATACTTTTAGGTACCTTGCTACAGATGCTGCTGACCCTTGATGAGGACTGATAACTACTCTGGAAATGTTATCTTTTGTTCTGTGGCCCTTTTTTTATTGGTGCTGATTCTGCTTATTGTCACCACTTTACATCGAGATTCACTGTGATCTACAAAGATTTGACTTTACCCATTACATGGACTACATTATAAAGATCCAAAGTGAGGAAGGGAAGCCTAAAATTTCTTATCTTTATATTCTGTTATATTCCGTATTCTGTCACTCCTACAGGGGTAAATTGTTTAATGTCTTTTTGCTATTTTTCCCCTTTGGAGAAGAAGCTGGAACACCAGCAGATGGTAGCAGAGAGTTTCATCTTCTCAAATAAAGAGCAGAGATGCTTAGAAGTGGGCAGCAGAGAGCAGCTCAGAGAAGATGTTCAGCTCTTTTTCTCTGTTTATATGAGGCAAGATTTTAAGAAATCTGGTGGACAGCACCAAGAGCAGTGCAATAACATCGCCAGAGGATGTTGGTAGCTATACAGCATGAAGGCATGAGTCTCCCTGGTCCTATGTGCTCCCAGGGCACACATGTTCACCATGTATATTCCTCTCCCCATTGATAGTATGGTAACTAACCTAAGGGGGATGTACTCCTGTTTGTATAGAGAATCTGTCTTCTGACATTTTTTGTTATACTGTTTTATTAAATGCGTTTTTCACTAAATTAATGGGTCCTCTGGTCCAGTGATGGGATTTATTTTTTAATTTTATTTGTTTCTGATTACATGTAAAAACATTTTTAACATTTGTTTTTTTTTAAATTTTGAGTTCAAAATTTCCTCACTCTCTCTCCCTGTCCTCCCTCCTTGAGAAAGCAATTTGATATAGATTATACATGTGCAGTGGTGCAAAACATATTTCCATATTAGCCATGTTGCAAAAGAAAACAAAAACCAAAAAAATTTTTTTTAAAGCTAAAAAAAGGCCTGCATTCAGACTCCATCAGTTCTTTCTCTGGCAGTGGATAACATTTTTCATCCTAAGTTCTTTGGAATTGTCTTGGGTCACTACTAAGAACAACTAAGTCATTCTCAGTTGATCATTGTACAGTATTGCTGTTACTATATACAGTGTTCTTCTGGTTCTGCTCATTTCAGTTTGCATCAGTTCATATAAGTCTTACCAGGTTTTTCTGAAACCATCTTGCTCATTTCTTATGGCACAATAGTACTCCATCACAAGTATATACCACAGCTATTCCCCAATTGATGGGCATTCCCTCAATTTCCAATTCTTTTGCCACCACAAAAAAGCTGCCATAAATATTTTTGACATATAGGTCCTTTTCCTCTTTTTTAAAATCTCTTTGGTATACAGACCTAGTAGTGGTATTACTAGGTCAAAGGGCACGTGGTTTTATAGCTCTTTGAGCGTTTCGAATTGCTCTCCAAAATGGCTGGATCAGTTCACAACTTCACCAATAATGCATTAGTGTCCCAATTTTTCCACATCTCCTCCAAAATTTGTCGTTTTCCTTTTCTGTCATGTTAGCCAATCTGACAGGTATGAGGTAGTACCTCAGAATTGTTTTAATTTGCATTTCTCTAAACAATAGTCATTTAAGGCATTTTTATATGACTATATATAGCTTTGATTTCTTATTCTGAAAACTGCCTATTCATCCTTTGACCATTTATCAATTGGAGAATAACTGATATTCTTATAAATTTGACTCACTTTCCTATATAATTGAGAGATTTCTTTTTTTTTTT
>CM053622.1:194028654-194058321 GCA_028646595.1 Phalanger gymnotis
AGCTGCCCCACCTCCGCTGCCCCAGGGGCAAGTGGCTGGAACCGCAAACTCAGTCACGCAGCTTTTCCCACTAACCTTCTCTGATGTCTTTGCTCTTTGTGGGTTGAGAGGTCTGGTACATGCCACAGCTCAGTATTTCAGGATGCCAGGGCACTTTCCGCTCGTCTCCTGGTCTGGTAGGTCCGCGTCTGGTCTGTTCGTGCCGTGCTTGCTGGGCTCAGCTCTGCTCCCCTCGGCTGGGGGCTGGGAGGTCCGTGTGGGACAGACCTTACCCAGAGACCATCCAGGGTGTCCTGGGCTGGGGCCCTGCTTCCCTCTGCCACTTTGTGGGTTCTGCAGCTCTAGAATTGGTTCAGAGCCATTGTTTTATACGTTTTTGGAGGGATTTGGTGGGGAGCTCACGCCAGTCACTGCTTCCGAGCCGCCATCTTGGCTCCGCCCCCTGAGAGGTTTCTTTTTATCAGAGAAACATGCTACAAATTTTTTCCAGGTTTTTTTTTTTACTTTCTTTCTAATTATAACTGCATTGGTTTTGTCTGTGCAAAACCTTTTAAATTTAGTGTAATCAAAATTATCAATTTTACATGTCATAAAGCTCTCTGTCTCTTATTTAGTCATAAACTCTTCTCTTATCCATAGATCTGACAGGTAAAATATTCCATGCTCACCTAATTTGCTTATGATATCACCCTTTATATCTAAATCATGTACCCATTTTGACCTTATCTTGGTATATAGATTTTGGTCTATAACCGCTTTCCAATTTTCCCAGTAATTTTTGTTAAATAGTGAGTTCTTGTCCCAAAAGCTTGGATCTTTGGGTTTATCAAACACTAGATTACGATGGTCATTTATTCCTGTTTATTGTATATCTAATCTATTCCACTGATCTACCACTCTCTCTTAGTCAATACCAGATTGTTTTGATAATTACCACTTTGTAATACAGTTTGAAATCTGGTACTGCTAGGTCAATTTGTGGGAGTTTGTAAGACTATGATTGATGATGACTGACAAAGTACCTTGAAGCTGAGGTAGTTTTCTGGGGGCACATGTGTTGAAGTGGGCCAGGTTCTACACTGGGAAGAAGCAGAAGATGCTGGGAGTCATTGTGCTAAGCCTATAAATGTCAATAGCAGCTAGGACTCAGCTCTGGTGATCTCTCTCATCTATTTTTCTCTCCTCATGTGGGGCAAGATATCAAGAAACTTGGTATATTTCCAACATGTATTTCCACCAAAAAGTTTTTAAGGATAAAAGTTATTCCCCAATAGATAAATGGCTAAAAGATACCAACAGGTAGTTGTAAAGGAAGAAATCCAAGCTATCAACAATCATATGAAAAAATGTTCTAAAACATTAATGATTAGAGAAATGAAAATTAAGTAATTTTGAAGTTTTACCTCACACCTATTAGACTAGCAAAGAAGACAAAAGATGAAAATGACAGATGTTGGAGGGGTTGTTGACTGGTGCAGTTTTAGGGAAGCTGTGTCCAGTCATTTTGGAAAGCAATTTAGAACTATGCCCAGAAAGTTACCAAACTGTGAATGACCCAGTTATATATCACTACCAGGCCTATATCACAAAGAAATAAGAAATAGGAAAAAGATCTATACGTACAAAAATATTTACAGCAGCTCTTTTCATAGTAGCCAAATGTTGGGAACTAAAGGGATGTCTTCTTTTGGGGAATTGCTAAACAAATTGTGGTGGTATGTGAGTTTAATGTAATACTAATGTGCCATAAGACATGATGGAAATGGACACTTTCATAGGAAACTGTGAAGATCTCTACAAAATGATGCAAAATGAGCAGAAGCAGAACAATTTTTTCTTTTTTTAAAATTAATTACTTAATTTTTAGTTTTCAACATTCACTTCCATAGATTTTGAGTTTTAAATTTTCTCCCAGTCCTTCTCCTTCCACCTTCCCAAGATGGCAGGAAATCTGATATAGGCTCTACTTATACATTCATATTAAACATATTTTCACATGTCATGATGTAAAGAAGAATTAGAACTAATGGGAAGAACCACGAGAAAGAAGAATCAAAACAAAGCAAGAAAAAAAAGGAGAGCAAATAGTTTGCTTCCATCTACATTCTGACTCTAAAGTTCTTTCTCTGGATGTGGGTAACAGTTTCCATCGTGAGTCTTTTGGAATTGTCTTAGAAACTCGCTCTGCTGAGAAGAGCTAAGTCTATCAGAGTCAGTCATTGCACAAAGTGGCTATTTCTGTGTACAATGTTCTCCTGGTTCTGCTCATTTCACTCAGCATTGGTTAATATGTCTTTCTAGGTTTTTCTGAAGTCTGCCTGCTCATCATTTCTTAAAGCAAATAGTGTTCCATTACATTCATATACCACAACTGGTTCAGCCATTCCCCAATTGATGGGCATCCCCTCAATTTCCAATTTTTTGCCACCACAAAAACAGCTGCTATAAATATTTTTGTACATGTGGGTCCTTTTCTATTTTTATGATTTCTTTGGGATATAGAGGTACTGCTGGGTCAAAGGGTATGTGTAGTTTTATAGCCCTTTGAGCATAGTTCCAAACTGCGCTCCATAATGGTTGGATCAGTTCACAACTCCTCTAACAATGCATCAATATTCCAATTTTCCCACATCTTCTCCAACGTTTATCATTTACCTGTTTTGTCATGTTAGCAAATCTGATAGGTATGATGTGGTACTTCAGAGTTGTTTTGATTTGCATTTCTCTAATCAATAGTGATTTAGAACATTTTTTTCATATGATTATAGATAGCTTTCTTCCTATGAAAACTGCCTGTTCAAATCCTTTGACCATTTATCAATTGGGAAATGACTTGGATTCTTATAAATTCAACTCAGTAATCTATATATTTTAGAAATGAGGCCTTTATCAGAGACACTGGCTGTAAAGATTGTTTCCCAGTTTTCTGCTTCCCTAGAAGAACAATTTACACAATGATAACATTTTAGAGAAAAATAACTTTGAATGTCTTTAGAACTCTTATCAATGCAATGACAAACCACATGTCCAAAATAATTAAGATGAAATATGCTACTCACCTTGTCACAGAGAGATGATGAACTTAAAAATCAGAAAGAGATATGTATTTTTGGACATGGCTAATGTGCAAACTTGTTTTGCCAGCCTATGTATTGGAGAATGAATTTCCTTCCTTCCTTCCTCCTTTCCTTCCATGTGCCCACTGTTGAGAGTCTCCTTATTCATGTGAAACAGTATAACTCCTACGCAACCTGCCCATTCAAATAGTGTTTCCTTTCTGTGTTTCTCTGAATTAAAGAGACCTTGTACTGGGACTCTGTATCTCTCTGTGGACAGAAGCAGAAAACTTGTTTCCATTACATTAGGAAGATAAGTAGACATTGATGGGAATACACTCCGGGCTAGGCTGGCTTGCTTTTTATCTCTCCAGAGATCCCCTAACTCTACTTTATCTATAAAGCACTCAGGGAAGAAATACTTCTTCATGAAGTGCCTCTCACTTTTCTCATTTCTGACTCTCCTTTTTGTTCCTTTTGTATCTCTCCTTTGAGTGGCAGCTTGATAGAGTAAAAAAAGAGACAGATTTAAAGCTGGAGAGGAAGGATAGAGAGAGGCAGGAGTATACTGAGAAATGATTCTGATGTAAGAAAAGGGACATTAATGGGAGCTACTCATTAGGGGGAAAAGGTAATCAAAAAGACATAGATAATTACTGACCCATATGCCTACTTTTTCTGAGAATGATTTGTAGTTTTATTGAGAGTATGCTTGATGAAGTTATGAGAAGGTAACAATCTTACAGCCCTCTGACTGGAGGGCAAAGCAAAGACCTCTTCCCAAAGTCTCCATCTAGAGAGGGCTCCCAGGCTTGCCAGTTTTTAAATTTCCCACCCAGCTACATTCCTTTGAACTGAACTCCATTCAGGTGCCCAGAAACCTCGTGGTCAGGAACTCCTTCCCAAATTTCCATTTAAAGAGGATTCCCAGGCCAGCCATCTCTTCATTTCCTGCTCAGCGACACTCTTTTGGACTGAACTCTATCATACCCTACTATACTAGGTATTTTCCCTCCCCCTTTCTCTTTCCTTCTCTTTTTTCAGTTTCTTTTTATGTGCCCTCTTTCCCCTATTGGATTGTAAGTTCCTTGAGTGCAGGAACTGTCTTTCTTTTTCGAATTAGTATCACCAGCACTCAGCACAATGCCAGGCACATAGCAGGCACTTAATAAATGTTTATCTACTGACTGACAAATTATTTTTTGTAGGAAACCATATTTTTATAGTTATATAATTGCTTGAAAGATGAAGAGAATGCGAGATTCTATTATAATTATTGTTTGATGACTATAAAAGTATTTCATTTGGCAGATCAAAATTTGAGCATTGCTGAAATGCCCCAGAGACTAAATTCAACAAAGGAAAAGGGACAGGCATGCCTGTATGTCAGCTCCAGACATCATTTTTCTATCCCAATCTCTTTTTTCGTACTTTTACCTTCAATCTCTGCTCCTTCAGGTATATGTTCTATGCCACATTCACCCTATAAGTCTATCAGTCCAATGCAAGTTCACACTGAAACAGTGTCATCAATTTGTTCTTGTCTTCATCTTGTTCTGTCTAGAGAGTAACCCTATCCTCCCCTTTTACAAACTCAAAAACAGAGGTAATTTTCTCAATGATTCTGCTTATTAATATCAATTGAGTCATAAAGCAGGAAGACATATATTCCCCAAAGGTATTTGCCACTGTCATGAAGGACATCTATTGCAAGGTTCAAACGGAAGAAAATTTCCCAGAGATGTGAAGTCCTTCAGGCATTCCTATTTGAAGATGACATTGTGCTGAGGGCATCAAATCAGTCAATCAGTCAATATTTATTAAGTTCTTCCACCCAGCTGCCAAAGGTTTCCTTAGCACGGGCATTATGCTAAGCTCTAGGGATACAAAAACAGGCAAAAGTGTGAGGACTAATTCATTTGGACCCCTACTCTATTCCAATCAGTATTAATCAGTTTGATATTTTACATAAATCATATAGGGATAATTAGGTAACATAGGTTCTTGTAGTAGGCCTTTATAGTAGGCCTCAAACTTTGATCCAATGTTTACCACTTGTTTACTAGTTATGAAGCTCATTTGCACAACCATAAGAATGCTGACAAAGCTATCTCCATCCTGTTGTGCTCAAATTCCAAGTTCAAATGTAGTGTAGGTGGGATGCCTTGATTCTTTGGAAAGTACCCCAACTTGTTTTTGTACCTCTGGACCACTCTCTCTTGTCCAACATGAGCAGGTTGCCATCTGAGGACTACTTAGTCATTGGAGATAACTCTTGCCTTGCCCATCTTATGTCTATTTAGTCAGTGGAGATGTCCCATTTTTCATCCAACCTGTGACCTCCCTTATTGATATACCATCATTTTTGGCCCTTAAGAGCAAGGTCTACCAACCAATGAGATTCTACATTTTACTATACCTCTTTTGCGTATTTAGTATCAGACTCTATAAAAGTAAAGTCCTGGGGACCAGGGGCATCTCAGATCATGGGGCAGATTGGAAGTCCACCTCATTAGAGTGAGCCATGGACCCTTTAATAAAGTGCTATTGCTTTGGGGCTCTGCTTCAGTGGTTTTTCTTACAGACTGGATAATTTTAGACCCCACAAAAGACAATCCTTGCCCCTAAAGAGCTCAAAATGTAATGGGGGAGACAAGTGAACAAATACGTATAAACAAACTACATATAGGATAAATAGGAAATGATTAAGAGGGGCACAAGCCTCAGAGCACTGAGGTACCTCTTGAATGAGGTTCATAACTACGTAAAAGAGTTGTAATAATTACCCAAAGGAAAACTAAAGTGAAGAACAGTGATTATTGTCCAGAATATGAAATGCAGGTAGATAGAGTGCTCATTGAGTTGGTTCAATAGTACGTATACATCTTGGACAGATCCTGCTGACAGACAATCACTTGGATCTAAAATTGAATAGAAGGAAGAAAGCAGGCAACTGGACTCCAGGTCCAGAACTCTATCCATTGCACCACTAACTGCCCCTGAGTCAGGAAGACCTGAGTTCAAAGCTGGCCTCAGACACTTACTAGTTGTGTGACCTGGGCAAGTCGCTTAACCCTGTGTTGGCCTCGGTTCCTCATTTGTAAAATAAGCTGGAGAAGGAAAAGGCAAACCACTCCACTACTCTTGCCAAGAAAACCACAAAAGCAGTCACAAAGTGTTGGACATGACTGAAATGACTGAAGAATAGTGAATATGAACAGGCTCCAGCAAATTATCAATGATCAACTAAACACAGAAAACCATGTAAAAAAAATCAAAGCAATATATGACAGGGAAAAGAAGGGCTCCAATCCCTCTAGAGGGTGAAGGATAAGACATGACAATCCTGCATACTGTACTTGTGTCAAAAAATGTTAAGAGATTTAGGTGGAGGTCCCCAGAGGAGGATTTATGGGAGGATATGGGCAAGAATTGAACAGGACTAGAAGAAATGAGTGGGTATCATGTGATACATATCATTGAAGGGAATACCTTCATTGATGAGATCACAGAGCCATTGCAATGTGGACACAGTTGATCATCTACTCCTTGAAATTTTCTTTCTCCTTGGTTCCTGTGGTGTGTTGTGCTTCCCCACTTCCTTTGTCTCTCTAGCCACACCCTTTCTGCTTCTTTAGATGTCTCTTTCTTCCTCTTTCTTCTGTTTTCCTCCTAACTGTAGGCTATGCCTTCAATCCTCTTTTCTTCTCTTGTGTTCTTTACTCTTTTTCCTCTTGCCCTAGGTGGTCTCACACTTCATGAATTCTTCAACTATTACTTCAATGTGGATTCCCAAATAAATTTCTCTAATTCTAAATTTTCTATATAGCTCTATCTAGACCCATGTTTCAATTCAATTTCCCACTGTATTTACTGCTGCATCCTTGGACTCAACATAACTGAAACTGAACACATCTTTCCACCCTCTTCCCTGCCTTAGTCTTCTTGTCTTCATTATTTCAGATAGTGCCATTGCTATCATCCCAGTTACCCAGGCTTGAAACCTCACTGTGTGGGGTAAGGAAGAAAGAGGAGCCAGTCAAGCAGTTACCAAGTGAATGCCACCTCTGGAATATCTCTCATATTCTTCTCCTGCTTTTCATTTTCACTGCCAGTATTTATTCAGGCTGTCATTTCCTCTTCCCTTAACTATTGAAATATCTTAACTAGTCTCTCAACTTCTGATGTCTTTCTTCTTTGGAATATATATATATATATATATATATATATATCTATATATATCTCATGCCTGAGCAATTTTCCTAAAGCACAAATTCTGATCATGTCACTCCCCTACTCAGAAATATTTAATGATTCCTTTTTGCTTATTAAATAAAATCCAAATTCCTTTGCATGGAAATTAAGCTTCAGTTTCCTCATCGCAAAACAGGGATAAAAGTACTCACCTCCGAGGGCTGTTGTGAAGATGAAATGAGATAATATTTGTAAAGTATTCTGAAAACTTTAAGCTTCCATAAAAATGCTGGCTATTATTATTGTTATTATTTATTATGGCTCCAAACTACTTTCACAGTTTTATATTCTGCTACTCCCCTTCATTCTTCCTATGTACTTAGCCAAACTAGATCACTCACTATTCCCTGTTCACTCTCTGCTTTCCCACCTCTGTGCCTTTGTTTTTACTATTCTTTGGACTGTCCTTTTACCCTGGAATACTCTTCCTGAAAAGGAGAGACCCTGAAGCTTTGAGGAGGAAACAGTAGACCCATAGAAGCTACCAGGTGAGAGACCATTCAATGTAGGTTAGAGGGAGGAGTAAAAGGTATTGGTACAAACAATATCCTTTATGCCAATATCCTGTTTAGGTGTACTAAGGCATGTATTGGACGAATAACAACAATAAATAACAATGAAAAGACCTAACAACTTCCTGGGGCATGTATCCAATATATAATGTATAACCTTGCAAGACTTATTGAAATGAATGCCTCCTACCTTCTTTTGTTGATTCATATAGACATAAATGGTACTGCCAGAGGAAACCTAACAAGTGTTGTCAAAGATTACAAAGTCTCAAAGAAGAAACTGAAGACCAACCGACTAGTCAACCAATTAATCAAATAATCCACAAGCATTTATTGTTATTTATTTATTTTTAGTTTTCAGCATTGACTTTTATAAGATTTTGAGTTCTAAATTTTTCCTTCTCCCTCCCCTCTCCAAGACCACATGCAATCTGATATAGGCTATACATGTACAACTATATTAAACATATTTCCACATTAGTCATGTTGTGAAAGGAGAATTAGAACAAAATGGAAAAGCCGCAAGAAAGAAAAAACAAAAAACAAAACAAAAAGAGAAAATAGTACGCTTAAATCTACATTCAGACTCCATAGTTCTTTCTCTGGATGTGGATAGCATTTTCCATCATTAATCTTTTAGAACTGTCTTAGATCATCGCATTGCTAAGAAGAGCTAAGTCTATCAAAGTTGGTCATTGCACAATATTGCTGTTACTGCGTACAATGGTCTCCTGGTTCTGCTCACTTCACTCAGCATCAGTTCACGTAAGTCTTTCCATGTTTTTCTGAAATCTGCTTGCTCATCAGCTCTTATGGAACAATAGTATTCCATTACATTTATATACCATAACTTGTTCAGCATTCTCCAATTGATGGGCATCCTCTCAATCTAATTCTTTGCCACCACAAAACAAGCTGCTATAAATATTTTTGTGCATGTGGGTCCTTTCCCCATTTTAATAATCTCTTTAGGATATAGGCCTAGAAGTGGTATTGCTGAGTCAAAGGGCATGAACATTTTTATAGTGCTTTGGGCATAGTTCAAATTGTTCTCCAGAATGGTTGGATTTCAACTCTACCAATAATGCACTAGTGTTCCAATTTTCCCACATCTTCTCCAACATTTATCATTTTCCTATTTAGTCATATTAGCCAATCTAATAGGTGTGATGTGGTACCTCGGAGTTATTTTCATTTGCATTTCTTTAATTAATATCCAAAAGCATTTATTAAATACCTACTATGTAATAGGTACTGTACCTAACTGTTGGGGATACAAAGACAAAAATAATATAGTCTCTAAGCTCAAGCTTACATTCTATTAGGGGAGACAACATATGTACCTGTAAGTATATAGAAAGACAATGGAGGATGGGCCAATGAGGACCCAGTCCTTAGAGCATGTACAATATTTCTTGTCTGTACCAATGCAACTCATGGAGGCTTGGTGAATTTCTTCTGGCCATGATTGACTGATTCTATATGGTAACAAGGAGTTTTCTAGTCAGTTTCAGACACAAAAGACCAATAACAGAGATGAAACTGAGATGACTTATGAAATGATTGATTTACTTCTCCCTAAGTCTTTTTTGTGTTTTTCTTCCCCAACAGTTTTTGAGTGAGGAAGCTTGCTGAGAGCTGTCAAGTGAGGGTAGGTTTTCCTATCATGCATCTGGCCATGATGTGTCCTTGACTGTCTGATAGTCTGTTTCCATTATCTCTCTTTTAAAAAATATTTATTTCAAACATGGTTTTTTTTTTAAATTTTGACTTCCAAATTCTCTCTCTCCTTCTAATCCCTCCCCCACACAATGTGAAATCGTACAAAATGTGTTTCCAAATGAGCCATATTCCAGCCCCCCAAAAAAGCAAAAAAAAAAAAAAGAAAGAAAGAAAAAATGATACTTTGATTTGTACTCAGAGTTCACCAGTTCTCTCTCTGGAAATGGATAGTATTCTTTCACCATGAATCCTTTGGAATTATCTTGGATCATTGTCTTGATCAGAGTAGTAAAGTCTTTCATTCTATCTCTCCCTTCTTCCTTCTTCCAGCACATCCCTCTTTCTCACCCCTTCATTTATAAGATCATTCCAACATAGGAGAAGATGTGGGAAAATTGGAACACTAATTCATTATTGGTGGAGTTATGAACTGAACCAACCATTCTGGAGAGCAATTTGGAACTATGCCCAAAGAGGTATAAAAATGTGCATACTCTTTGACCCAGCAATTCCACTTCTAGGGTTGTATCCCAAAGAGATTACACAAGTGGGAAAGGGACCCACATGTACAAAAATACTTACAGCAGCAATTTTCGTGGTGGCCAAGAACTGGAAATTGAAGGGGTGCCCATTAATTGGGGAATGGCTGAACAAGTTGTAGCACATGAATGTAATGGAATACTATTGTGCTATAATAAATGATGGATAGACTTCAGAAAAACCTGGAAAGACTTATATGAACTGATGCTGACATTGTACACAGTAATAGCCGCAACGTTCAACGACTGACTTTGATAGACTTAGCCCTTCTCAGCGATATAAGGACCTAAAACAATTTCAAAAGACTCATGATAGGAAATGCCATCCACATCCAGAGAAAGAACTATGGAATCTGAATACAGAACAAAGCAGACTGTTTTCTTTTTTTGTTTTGTTTTTTGTTTTTTTTCTGTCCCATGGCTCCTCCTATTCGTTCTAATTCTTCTATACAACATGAGTAATGTGAAAATGTGTTTAATAGGAGTGTATATGTAGAGCCTATATCAGATTGCATGCCATCTTGGGGAGGGAAGAGGGGATGGGGGAAGAGAAAATTTTAAATTTATGGAAATGAATGTTGAAAATTAAAAATAAATAAACTTATTACAAAAACAAAAAAAGATCATTCCAAATTGACTCACATCCATATCCTCTGTCTATGTAAACTCCTTTTAACTGCCCTAAAAATGACAAAGTTCTTAGGTGCTACATGTTCCATCAGTCCCCTTACTGTTTCTGGGGTGAGAGGTTCTAAATTTGCTGTGGCAGCAGTCTGTGTTTGGCCTCTGGACAGTTTTCCACCCTGGTGTCATAAACTATTCCTGCTGACTTCCTAAGTTTTCTTAGGCTAGAAAAATGTCTCACCCTGATCTTTTGTTGGCTCTGTTGCTCCAAAATTTGGTTTCAGTAGTTATTTTAAAGTTGTTTGATGAGGAATGTGGAGAGAGTTGATCTGGGTTGCTTCTCATCCATCATCTTGGCTTTGCTCTTGCTCTATTGTCTCTTTTTATGTTTATTTTTTCCTGATCATAGGCAAATGAGTTTTCTAAGAGGGGGACATCCAGGCAACTGGTAATACTGAATGGTCCATCTGAGCCCCCACAGTAATCCTCCTACCAAAAAGGGAAGCCAGTAACAGTAGGATTTTAGTCTAGTAAAAAGCCATGGAGAGAGAGCATGGAGTCAAGAAAGAAAGAAAAGGCAGTGACTTACCTGAGCTGTTCCTAAAACCCCTCTGAATATTTTTTAAATAATGCCACAAAACAATTCCTGAAGCAGCAGAATCCACAAAAGCATGGGGTGAAATAATTTTCTAGCCAAAGACAACTTAGAAGGTCAGTAGGAAAAATCTGTTGCACCTGGAAGATAGTGAAACGGAATCCAGTACAGGCCCAACCAGTGCAGACCTAGCCCCAGCAAACAAGGAGTAGGCCTTGGGAGCCACTGAATCTGCAGCAGTTACAGCTGCTTCTAGAGCTCTCAGTCTACAGACATTAAGAGGGTTGAACAACTGATCAGAAGGAGATTACACAGGGTCTCTTTGCTGGCACCAGGGACAAGTCTTTGTTGCTTTGCCTATACTTGGATCTGGGTCATAGTCCTGGGTGGTAGTCCCAGGGCAAGGAGGAGCACGAGCATACCAGAGCTTGTGGCCACAGTAGAGTGGGGACCCTCCTCACAGTTCCAGAAAAGAGTGCTTATTGTCACTCATAGACCAGAGTACAGGCCAGGAAAGTAGTCAACACACCGCTCTTTATATCAAACCACCTTGGAAGAACTGAAAATGTACAGGTCCCTGGAAGTATCTCTGAAAACAGCTGCACAAACCCCCAGAAGCTTGGGACAGTGCACCCTCCACCCTGGAAGCAGAGCCGTACTTTAACAAAGAGTTAAAAGTCAGGAAATAGACTGGGAAAATAAGCAAACGACAGAAAAAAATTCTGACTATAGAGTTACTATGGTGAAAAGGAAGATAAAAGACACCCTCAGAAGAAGATAACAGAGTCAAAGCTCCTACTTCCAAAGCCTCCAAGAAAAATATGAATTGGTCTCGGCCCATAGAAGAGCTCAAAAAGAATTTTGAAAATCAAGTAAGAGAGGTAGAGGAAAAATTGGGAAGAGAAATGAGAGTGATGCAAGAAAATAAAAATGAGTCAACAGCTTGGTAAAGGAGACACAAAAAATATTAAAGAAAATAACACCTTAAAAAATAGACTAGGTCAAGTGGTAAAAGAGGCCCAAAAAACCAATGAAGAGAAGAACATCTTAAAAAGCAGAATTGGCCAAATGGAAAAAAAGGCACGAAAATTCACTGAAGAAAAAAACTCCTTAAAAAGTAGAATTGGCCAAATAGAAAAGGCGGTACAAAAGCTCACTGAAGAAAATAATTCCTTAAAAATTAAAATTGAGGAAATAGAAGCTAATAACTTTATGAGAAATCAAGAAACAATAAAACAAAACCAAAAGAATGAAAAAAAAATAGAAGACAACATGAAATATCTCATTGGAAAAACAACTGACCTGGAAAACAGATCCAGGAAAGATAATTTAAAAATTGTTGGACTACCTGAAAGTCACGATCAAAAAGACCCTGGACATCATCTTTCAAGAAATTATCAAAGAAAACTGCCCTGATGTTCTACAACCAGAAGATAAAATAGAAATTGAAGGAATCTACTGATAAAACTCTTGGCCCAAAATGAAAAGTCCCAGGAATATTATAGCCAAATTCCAGAATTCCCAGGTCAAGGAGAAAATATTGCAAGCAGCCAGAAAGAAATAATTCAAGTATTGTGGAGCCACAGTCAGGATAACACAAGATTTAGCATTTTCTACATTAAAGGATTGGAGGACTTAGAATATGATATTCTGGAAGGCAAAGGAGCTAGGATTACAACCAAGAATCACCTACCCAGCAAAAGTAAGTATAATCAATCCTTCAGAGGAAAAAATGGATTTTCAATGAAATAGAGAACTTTCAAGCACTCTTGATGAAAAGACCATAAAAATGTAAACAGAAAGGGAAATCATAAGGGACTCAATAAGGTTAAACTGTTTACATCACTACATGGGAAGATGATACTTGTAACTCATAAGAACTTTCTCATTATTAGGGTAGTTAGAAGGAGTATAAATAGAAGGCACAGGTGTGAGTTGAATATAAAGGGATGGTATCTAAAAATAAAATTAATGGGTGAGAGAGGAATATACTGAGAGAAAGAGAAAGGGAGGGGTAGAATGGGGTAAATTATGTCACATAAAAGAGGCAAGAAAAAATCTTTTACAATGGAGGAGAGGAGGGGGGAAGTGAGGGGGAGTGAATGAACATTACTCTCAACAGAATTGGCTCAAAGAGAGAATAACATACACACTCAATTGGGTATAGAAATCTCTCTTACCCAAAGGCATATAGGAGGGGAAGGAGATAAGATGAGAGGGGTGATAGAAAGGAAGGCAGGTAGGGGGTACTCAGAAGCAAAACACTTTTGAGAAGGGATGGGGAGAAAGGAGAGAGAATAGAATAAACGGGGGTGGAGTGCTGATAGATGGAGGGAAATACAGTTAGCAAGAGTAACTGTGATTAAAAAAGGCCTCATTCTTCAAACATATAGAGAACTGAGACAAATTTATAAAAATAAGAGCCATTCCCCAACTGATAAATGATCAAATGATATGAACGGTTTTCAGATGAAGTAATCAAAGGTATCTATAACCATATAAAAATGTTCTAATTCACTATTGATTGGAGAAATGCAAATTAAAGCAATTCTGAGGTGCTACCTAATACCTATTAGACTGGCTAATAGGACAGAAAAGGAAAATGACAAATGATGGAAGAGATGTGGGAAAAATGAGACATTAATGCAGTGTTGGTGGATTTGTAAACTGATTCAACCATTCTACAGAGCAATTTGGAACTATGCCCAGAGGTCTATAAAACCCACGTGTTCTTTGACCTAGCAGCACCACTACTAGGTTTGTATCCCAAAAGGGATAAAGAACAAAAAGAAAAAGGACCTATGTGTATAAAAATATTTATAGTAGCTCTTTTCTGGTGACAAAGAATTGGAAATTGAAGGGATGCCCATCAATTGGGGAATGGCTGAACCAACTGTGGTATGAGATTATGATGGAATACTATTGTGGTATAAGAAATGATGAGCAAGATGCTCTCAGAAAAACTTGGAAACACTTAAATGAGCTGATGCAAAATGAAATATACTGTGTACAAAGTAACAACAATATTGTAAGATAATCAGCTGTGAATGTCTTAGCTATTCTCAGCCATGCAATCATCCAAGATAACTCTGAAGGACTTGTGATGAAAAATGCTGTCCATCCCCAGAGAAAGAACTGATGGTACCTGAATATAGATTGCAGCATACTTTATTTTTTCTTGAGGCGTGCTTTGTTTGTTTATTTTTTTGGTCTATGTTTTCTTTCACAATATGACTAGTATAGAAATGTTTTGCATGACTACACATGTATAACCTATATCAAATTGCTTACCTTCAGGCAGCTAGGTAGTACAGTGAGTAAAGCACCGGCCCTGGAGTCAAGAGGACTGGAGTTCAAATACTGCCTCAGACACATTGGGCAAGTCACTTAACCCCCATTGCCCTGCCTTCCCCCCTCCAAAATACAAACAAACAAAAATGGCTTGCCTTCTCAGTGGGGAATGGGGGTGGGGAGGGAATAAAGGAAAGAATTTGGAACTCATAGTTTTAAAAATGAATGTTAAAATAGGTTTTTTAATATATATAATTCTTACATATACATATACAATAGTTTTTACATAACAATAGTTTTAATGGGAAAAATAAAAACTAAATTAATTTTTTATAAAAAGCCATTGAGGCAGTTGAGTAGGGGTTGGCTATGAACCAGCCCCAAAGGGAGTCAGCCCAGCTGAGCAAAGGAGTGACTTATCTATTGTCAATGCAATGGTGTTTTTTGCTATTTAACAATTTTATCATAGGCAAAGATAAAGGCAAAGATGTAATGTTTGTAAAATTTGCAGGTGACACAACCCTAGGAAGACTAGCTAACACACTGAATGATTAAGTCAGAATCTAAGATCTTAACAAGTTAAATGCTTGATCAAATTGAATAAGATGAAAGTCAACAGGGATAAATGTAGTCTGATGAGGGAGGCATGGTTAAAGATGTTATCATAGAACATCTAGGGATGTTAGTGAGTTATGAACTCAGTATGAGTTAGCAGGATGATGTGACAGCCCAAACACTTAATGAGTTGTTGGGTAGTATTGAGATTTTTTTTGCGTGTGATTTTATTGGTATGGGAAACACCTGATAGTGTGTCCCCTTACCAATGCAGGGCAGCAATTCTTCTGCAATTAATAATAATAACAATCTTAGAGATTTACTTGACAGTACTGAGGTATGTGATTTGCCAAGCTTTACAGTTAGAATGTTACCAGAGGCAGGACTTGAAGTCAAATCTTCTTGACTGAAGTCATTCTTTTATCCACTCTGTCTTACTAGTTCTTAAGAGAGAGAGAGAGTCCAAGAATTCTTTCCAGGAAGAAAGAGATAACAGCTTTTCTGTATTCTACCCTGGTAGGACCACATTTAGAGTATTATGTTTAATTCTGGATGTTACTATTTAAGAAGAGTCATGTCATATGACGATGATTTGAAGGAATGTTTAGCATGGGGGGTCGGGGGAAGGCAGTGTGAACATGAAAGCTGTCTTTAAGTATTAGAAACTGTGACAGAGATATTAAACTTATTCTGCTTGGCCAAAGAAGGCAGAATTAGGAGCAATAGGTAAAAATAGCAAAAAGGAACATTTAATTTTGTCAGGAAAAGCTTTCTAAGAATTAGAATTATCTAAAAGTGGAATGGGCTGCGTGAAAAGGTGGGAGGTTCCCTCTCACTGTAGGTCTTCAAGCAGAAGCTGAATGACCTCTTGACCACTATGTTATAGTGTGGATTTAGGAAAGGATGTGAGTTGGGTAGGTAGCCAATTAAGTCCTTTTATAAAGACTCTAAAATCCAGTGGCTTCCATATCCACTTGTCAAAATCCTACCCATTTTCCCAAAATTGAGATCAAATGCTATCTACTTCATGAAGCTCTGTCAATTATAACATGTATGACCCTAAGCAAATAATTTGATTTCTCTGGCCCCCATTTCCTTATTTATCAAACAAAGGAGTTGAACTAAGTGACTTCAAAGGTCTTTTTTCCTTTTGAATCTATGATTCTATGAATCTTTCTAGGGCAGCTAGGTAGCCCAGTATCAGGTCTGGAGTGAGGAAAAATTAGTTCAAAACTGAGTTCAAATCTGGTCTCAGACACTTAGTAACTGTGTGACCCTAGGCAAGTCACTTAACCCTGTTTGCCTTAGTTCCTCATCTGTAAAATGAATTGGAGAAGGAAATGGCAAACTACTTCAGCATCTTTGCCAAGAAAACCCCAAATGGGGAAACGACTGAACAACAACAAAATGAAGCTTTCTTCCAATTGGAAAAAAATTTTCCTTCCTCTGTGTTCCCATAGTGGTTTGTTTCTCCTATGGCAATCTTCCATGATGTATGGTTATTTTCTATGTCCTCTTACTAAATTGTTGTTTGTCCTTCATTCTCTAAGAGGGCCATGACCTCAGGGAGGTGATGTCATGACATGCAAGTGAATCGGATTTAAGTGAAGGAAGGTTGTATAGTCATCAGCCTCACTTTCTTCTCTGGAGCCATCTGGGTCCAGGTGAAAGATATAAAACTAGATGACTAGAGATGCAGTAGAAAACCTTGGCCTTTTTAAGCTAAGGTCTTTAACAGGTCTCAGTTTAACTGCGGCAACACACAATCGATTAAGGCTAGGTAAGAAATGAGGCAGAGAATGGCTTTTCCTACCTAGTAAAGAAAAAATCAATCTGAGAAGGAAAGACCCTCAGAGTTTCTGGCCAAAAAAGAAACAACTGATATTTACATTCACTCTGAGCCAATGGGGCTGACACAACTACCAAGTAGGGTTTGGCCTTTGACCTATTTTTGGCTAATCAATGAGAGCCAAATGTCCTCTTACTAAATTGTAAGTTATTTTTGAAGGAAGAGACCATGCTTTTACCTTTGTATTCCCTACTTGTCAAACACACGCATTCCACACAGTAGCTGCTCAATAAATGTTGAATTAAATTGAATCACCAACCAATGGGAAAAATGAATCAATTGAGGGCTACATAAGCAGTCTTCAATTGATTTGTCTTTCCCATTGGTCAGTGATTCTCAATTAAAAACAAAAAACACAACTCCTTTGCATTGTGGTGTTTTAAGGCACACACATCTATAGCTACCATACTTCAAGGATTTATGATTTTGGTGGCTTGGATAGGTTGAAACTGCTCTCTTCAAGTACCTACATTTATACAGACCACTAGGACTTAGTAGATGGCTTTTAAGAGTTGCTGTGGCTGCATAATTCATCACCCTGAAGTCATTCTGGTGATAAGCCTCTCCACATTTAGCTAGGGTGAATTTTCAGATGACAGACATATATTCACTCAAAGTCTTTCCAGCTTGGTAGAGCCTGGCAGAGCTTATGCTCTAGTGTCACAGTCTTAAAAAAAACCCAGAGTTTCAACTCTGCCAGGAGACTTGAGAGTAGAACTTTAACAGAGCAACAGGTTATATACCCTTGCAATTTGTACTAAAAGACTACCATTTTGGATAGTTCTACATATAAAACTCTGAATAAGAAGACTGACATAAACAGAAGTGCTACTTAATATTGGCTGTATAATCTCCACCCAAATAATTACTTTAGCAGTTTCCTTTAGGGGCTCTTTATCAGAACAGTCTTGTAGTCTCATGGTAGAATATTATTAATTAAACACACTACCACATCTCATTGCTTTATACAAGAATGATCTATCTACTATTGCTACTGTAAAGCTGGGATTATATTTATAGATTTATGATAGTGGTTCAGTGTGCTTTTGGAATATTTATTTGTCCCACCCTGTGGCTAATTATCCTCCAGTTCATCACTTAACTACTTAGAAGTGGTGGTATCATCCATTCTTATCACATGAGTAGGCTGGGTTAATTGGGATGTGATGAAAGCTTTTGTGATGATGACTGTGCTTCCAAATTGTGTTACTGGAGACATTATCTTGATGTGAGGAACAGCATCTAGATGTCACAGACAAAACTTGAACATGAGCTGAAAATGACACCAGTAGTATTTGCAAAGGTAGACGCTGTTCTATGAGCCTTTATTTATTTATTTTGGGAAGTTCCCTAGCTACATACCACTTTACAATTCCCCGACTTTTCATAATTTTACAATCTTTTTTTGTGGTGGGGTAGGGGTGGGCCCGTAGCTGTCATTTCATTGATGTAGGGAATTTGGTAGAGAAGCCACCCTCTGCCAGAGCAAATCATTAACTGCTTCCCGATTTCCCTTAATTCTAGTGCCCTCCCCTTGTTAATTGTTTCCAATTTATTCCGTAAACAGCTTGTTTATACATGGTTGTTTGTATATTGTCTCCCCCAGTTGGTGAGCTCCTTTGAAAGCAGGGACTGTCTGCCTTTTTACACCCCTGGCACATAGTACGAGCTTAATAAAAGGATAACCGACTGACTAGAGAGTTGTTGGGGCCACTGAGAGGGGGTGATTCGCTCAGGGTCACAGACAGTATGTGTAAGAGGTAGAATTAAAATCCAAGTTTTCCTGATTTCTGAGTCTAAGGCTAACTTTTTCGGCTGCAACAATATGCCCCTCCTTTACAAACTTAGTGGGCAATTAAGTTACACCATCCAGCGGCTGGACCCAGCGGTGACTGCGGAGGACACAACCAAGGTTTTGGCAGAAGAGGGCAGCTGGAGAAAAGCATGCCTTTTGCTGGGTAAAGCCTGAGGAGACGTGGTTCTCCTTAGACGCCGAACCCACTTGCACTTTTAGGCCTCATGCACCAATGTGACCTTGTCAGTTGAACACACATACACACGCGCACACAAATCTCTGTGGCCTCTCTTTCTGGGACAGACTGGTGCTTTCCTGCCCAGGCCGGTGGCAGCTCCCTCCCGCAGGAGGCGCGGTGGTGATGCAAGTGAAGACTCTGGGCGGTAACCTCAGCTGCAGCTGCTTCGGAACCCCCGGAGCCGGGAACCGGGAGCCGGGGAGGGGGGGGCGGGGCTGGGAGGGGCTGTTGGGAAGGCAGGGTGGAACGGACGCCATTGCGTTGCTATGAGCTGGCTCGGGGGCTGCAGAGGCGCTTGTCAATAGGCGCGGAGGCGGCGGCGGCAGCGGGCTGGGACTGCATCCTCCTGCTCCTTTTCCTGGGTCTCCCCTCCCCCCCCCCCCGCCGCCCCCTCCTCTTGCGCTCCCGGGGACTCGGGTTCCGCGTCTCTCCCTGCGTCTCGCTCCGTCTGGGCAGGCGGCGCGCGCAGCTCCCGAGGCGCTCGAGCTGCTGAGCGGCAGCGGCGGCGGTTCCGGGGATGGGGAGACGGCGGCGGGCGGAGGAGAAGATGCTCCTGGGCTGAGGCGAAGCCGAGGAGCGAGGAGGAGGACGAGGCGGCTGCGGGAGAGATGGCTCACGCCGGAGCTGCCGCGGCTGTGCCCGGGGGCAGCGGCGAGCTGCGGGGGTCGGGCTCACCGGCCTCGGGCCCGGGGGCGGCGGCGGGTCTGGACGGCGGGGGTCCGCGGGACTCGCTGAGCCTGGAGGAGATTCTGCGCCTCTATAACCAGCCCATCAACGAGGAGCAGGCGTGGGCCGTGTGCTACCAGTGCTGCGGCTCCCTGCGGGCCGCCGCCGGAGACCCGCGCAGCCGCCCCAGCCGCGCGCCCCGCCGCCCAGTGGAGGCGCCCGCGCAGATCCGAGTCTGGAGGGATGGCACCGTCACCCTGGCCCCTGGGCCGGGCGACGCCGGGGAGCCGCCCCCGGGCGCAGGTAAGCGCCCCCACCCCGCGGGCTGCCGCATTCCCCTTCCCCGGGCCACTGCAGCCCCGCGTTCCAGGGCAGCCCTGAGAGCCGCCAGGAGAGAGGATTTCGGGATCACAAAACCCTTGTTTCAGATCTTGGGGGGCTGGGGAGTGCATGAGGGCTGACCCGGCTCTGCGACCCCCTCCCCCTCCGCGGCTTCCCCTTTGCCCTTCGGACTCCCTGGTCCGCCTGGCTCCCGCGCCCGCTGGGAGGAGCTGGCACACCCGGGGCATGGGGTGCGGGGAGGAAGGAGCAGCGGCTTTTGGGGCTGCTCTCCTGCTTGATGCAGAGCTAGCTCCCATGTAGGTCAGCAGCATCACGAGGGGGAGGGAAGGGGAGGGAGGAGAGGAAAAGAGAGGGGGAGCCTAGCAAAACAAAGAGAGGAGCTGTCAAGGGGAACTGTCCCATCTCTAGCTGAACAGCTTGAGCGGGCTGTGGGGAGGAGGGGAAGAGTTGTCACACTCCGTTGTGATTGGATTTGGGGGTGAGGTTTTTGTTTTGGGTACCTTTTCATTTCCAGTTGGAGCGAAAGATCTAGCTGATGGATACCAGTTACTCTTCCTGAACTTTATACAACAGCTGTTCACAGCTTGTTTATGAGGTTGTGTGGGTTGGGCCTTTTTTTTTTCTTATAAGATATTCCTGTATTATATTTACATGCCATCTCTGCGCATAACCTCATCCAGAACATTCATTCAGCATTGGCTATTCATGGTGTGATAAGGCGTTGTAAAATATTGATTATATGATTTAAACATCCTTGTAGACAGAAATAGTAAAACAGTTCATATCCCCTTTCTACTTGAAAAAGGCACTTGATTGCATAGGCATATGTCTTAAAATGATAGTTTTAATAAAACTAGATATTTTCTTTAGATTTTGGAACGTTGAGAGAAGATCCGATCTCTGAGAATTCCAAAATTAGCATTGATAATTTTTTTGAGGATGAGGTGGAAAGGAAGCAAATTACCATGATCATTTAAAAAAGCAAGATAAATCGATTATGCTACCACAAAATAGTTTTTTTTTCCGAAAATGTTATAAATGTCATTTAAATTAAATTTGGTCCTAACGATAGACTTGAACTTACAGAAAGAAAATTTTAATAATGGGTAGGTAAACTTTGGGGTTTCAGAGCCTAGGCTAATTGTAAAATCTTCAAAATGAACTCTGATATCCAGCGATCACTCCATAAATCAGTATTGATGAGGATAGTATATTACATCTGTCACTTTGTTAAAAATTGGTACTTTGATTCCACTGAATTTTTAAATTTGAAATAATAATTTTAGGGAAAGGAGGAAAGGGGCCCTGAATTTAGAATTTCATTAGTTGAAGGAATTTTCTCTACCAATCAGATCTATACTTGCTCTGTAATTTAAATTCTTAGAGTTTCTGGAACCACTGATAGGATAAGTGACATGTCCAAAGTCACACAGCCAGGAAGTTAATCACTTTTTGTTTATTTTGTACCTATTGCTTTTAAATCCCTGGTTGTTTTAAGTAAACAGGTTATAGAACCGGAGAACATGATTTTTCACATTGTGTATTGCAGTGCAACATAGAGCACTCTAGGATTATAATTAGGAAAAAAGGGCGTTTATTTAAAGCTGCTCAGTCACAGCAGTAGTAGTTAAGAGTAGTGGTTTTGAAAAGCGTACATCCTAGAACCCATAGCCTGTGAGATATTGTGGCATATTGGAAAGAACACTGGATCAGGGAGTAAGGATCCCTGTGACCTTGGGAGAGTCATTTAGCTCTTTCGAGCCTTAGTTTCTTTATTGTAAAATGATATTGGACTACACGAAGGTCCCAGCTTTAAAGTATTTATTTTTATAAATTTCTCTACCTGGTACCACTTTGGAATCTTAAATGTTTAAACTGTTCTAGTTGGCAAGTCCATGTAAGATAATTTATTAACGGTTCCTAGATTTTTCCTTTCATTTAATGGCCTAACCTTAGGAACCAATTATTTTTCTTCATTAAGATATGATGTATAATAATATACTATCCATATATAAGGAAGACATTATTAATATGGCAAACACTTAGTTTTTTGTTTTTATTTTTTGCCAGTAATGAATTTATGAAGAGCTTTTCATACAGTTTTGCTTGGTTGCATTTGGGTCCTATGGCATACATTTTTGAAAAGGCTAGCTGGGTTTGGTGATAAAGTCTAGGTTGTTTTTAAGCACCTGTTGATTATAGTTAAGGGAATACATATTAGAGTATTTGTAGGCATCCACATTCAAATCATTAGGATTTTGGAACTTCAGATCACTAAAACTTGGGGTTATAAAACTAGCCATACAGAAGTATTTCACTAGAACATTAAGTTTGGTCTTAATTTTTAAAAGTAATCTTTTCTTCAGGCACTTTGTTCCTTTGAACATTGGTCATGCAAGTAAAAAGGTGATATAATCAAGTCAAAATTTTTATATTTAAGGGGAAAAAGACTTGCTGTGGTTATATACCAGATATATCCTTACATGGTTGGAGATAAGTAGAATTATCTTTTCCTCAGTTATTCATTGTTTTAAATGTTTCTGCTTTTTAAAATACCTTAAAATGTGGTCTAAATATAGCAGCAATATGTCTACATGGTGTTTTATTTAAAAAGTAATATGAGTAATTAACTAGTCAGATTATACCAGATAAGACATAGAACACTAGAACTGGAAAAGCCTTTATAGAATAGACTGTCATTTTTACAGATGAGGAACTTGAAATCCAGAGAGACTGACTAAGGTAACATGACTAGAAACAGTGGAAAGAGAAATAGATTTGTAATTGAGAAACCTGAATCTGATACTTAGTAATGGGACTATGGATAAGTTACAGCATTTCTAAAACTCATTCTCTTCATCTTAAAATTATGACAATGATAGCTAGCCCACAGATTTGTTAGAGTAAGAGTACTTTATTTTGTAAATAAATGCTAGAAAAATGTGAAATGATGATAATTTGTTATTTTTTAGTAGTAGAACTGGGACTAGACCACATTTCCTGATTCTTAGTATAGCTTGCTTTCTTCCTGGTTCCTAAGCAAAATGAAATGTTATGAGCAGTGTTCCAGATGAATGAATATCATTATCCTTGGTGTAATTTTGGAGGAAGTGCCATTTCTTTTACCTAGATATTGCTCATACCCTCTGTGAGAGTGTGTTACAAGTCAGTACCACCATTCTTTCTCTTCTCACCAAGGAAAAGGAAGGTATAAGAAGCAGCAGCAGCAGCAGCAGCAGAAGAGACAGCATCTCAAGTGCTTTAATGGTTTATGCCAATAGTTCTCTTCCACTTTTAGCACTGATAATAACACCTGGAGCATTACATTTAGTTTCAAGCATGAAAGCTGATAGAACTATTCAGAAAGAGTAGACAAAGTACAGCAACAGAGCTAAACAGGGGATTGGTGAGTTTTTAATGATAAGTATAAAGAAATCTGCAAATATTGGAAGACATAATTTGAAGGAGGCAGAACTTGTATTTTAGCATTCTGTCATTGCTTCCAACAGTAGAGTAAGAAAAATGTGATACACATGCGAGATAAAATAGAAAAAAGACAAATCAAGCCCAGCTATGAATGAATGAATGAATGCCTGAGAGTGAAAATGATTAAATGACGAACATAGAATCCTAAAAGGAGTGGCAATATTTTATTGAACCAGCCTATAATGCCAGGGGAATAGTTGACCTAAGGAAGAATAAAAGACCTATGATTTTTCTGAGATGGCTTATTTAAAACATTTTGTTTTCTCAGATATTTATGTAATATAAAACCTAGAACCTTTGATAAACACACTTCCCTGTAGTTGTCATTTTACAAAGAAATCAATCGACACTTGTTAAATGTCTACTATATATGCCAGGCACTGTGCTAGGCACTAGGTAAACTAAATAAAAAATGAAGCAGTCCCTGCCATTAAGGAACTTACATTTTATTGGGAGAGATAACATATACCTAAATAAATACAGCATATGTACCAAGGAATTTTGAGAGGAAGAGCACTAGAAACTGGGGAGGGAGGGGAGAGAAAATGCTTCAGATAGAATATGGTGCTTGAGCTGATTCTTAAAGGAAATAAGAGATCCTAAGAGGTGAAGGTGTGAAGGGAGAACTGCGCAGACATGAGAGACAGCCAGTGCATGTAGAGTAGATGTAGAGTAGAGAGTACTTTGTCCCAAACTTTAGGGTCCAAGCACTGCTGTTTTCAAAGCTACTTCTACTCCACTGTCACCCTAGGCTCTGTCCCAGCAGTGCTCCTCCAAGACACCAAAGGCACAGAGATGGGAGTGTCATGCATGAAGACCAGTAAGAAGACATACTTCAATGGCTGTAATGTATAACGAGCCTGGAAAGGTAGATTGGGGCCAGGTTTCAAAGAGTTTTAAAAGCCAGAGGAGTTGATGTTAGGTCCTAGAGATGATAGGAGCCAACCATATTTGAGGAGGAGAATGACATGGTCAGACCTGCATTTTAAGAAAATAACTCTGGCAGCTGTGTGGAGGTAAGATTAGAGTTGGGGAGAAGTTTGAAGTAGGGTGACCAATTAGGAGGCTGTTGTTGTTGTAGTCTGAGCAAGATAGGAGGAGGGCCTGAACTCTGGTGGTAGCTGTATGAGTAGACAGGAGCTGGATGTGAGAGATCTTGTGGAGGTAGAATAGCCAAGCTATCTAGTTTGAAATGTCTAAAAGGAAATTAGTTGCTGATCAGAGACTGGATCTAATACAAGAGAAGAGGGCTGGACGTAGAGATCTGGGAGTCATATGTATCAAAGGGAAGGAAATTGAGGTCCACGTGCAGTTAAAGTAAGGTTCTTTTTTTTTTAAACTTACATAGCTTTTGGGTAGTCAGGGAGAAATTAAACTGTAAACTCCTTGAAAATAGGAATTGTTTCATCCTTTGTGTATGTGCTTCACAGTGCTGAGCCACATAGTAGGTATTTAAATGCTTGTTGATTGACTGACTGACTTCTACTACTTACTTTGTCAATGAACTAACCTTTTTATTTGTGTTTAAAATCTGTTGCATTAAATGAAGCATAACATGTAATATTTCAAACATGAAATGTCAAAGATTAAATTATTTTTGAGGCCTAATGGAACATTAATAAAATCACTGTAAATCTGAAAAAATTAGCTTCATTAGTTGTCATTTTCTTTAAAAATTGTATAAGTTTTATTTGTGTAATAGATGTCCTCTTTTGAAAGTATAAGTTTCTCTTGATTTGATTGATTGGCAGCTTGATGTAATGGATAAAGCACTAGACTTGAAGTGAGGAAGAGATGGTTTGAATACTGCTTCAGGATTTACTCACTGCTTGTATTACCCGTGGCAAGTAACTTAACCTCTCTTCCCTCAGTTTCCTAATCTGGAAGAGAGTGTAATAGTGGCAGCTTTCTAGGATTGTTAAGAGGAACAAATGAGATAATAAGTGTAGAGCACTTTACAAATATTAATGTGCTATATGTGTTAATTATTATTATCTAAAAGGGAAGAGGATGAGGAGGAGATATGATTTATATAGCACCTACTCTGTGCCAGACACTGTGCTAAAAATCACTATTTACAAATGTCTCTGATCCTTATGACAGCCCTGTGGAGTAGGTGACGTTATTATCCCCTACTTTACAGTTGAGGAAACTGAGGCAAACAGAAGTTAAGTGACTTGCCCAGGGTCACAGCTAGTGTATGAGGTTAAATTTGAACTGGAGTCTTCCTGACTCTAGGCCTAATACTTTATCCACAGTACCATCAACTCCCTCCCGAAAGTGTGTTCTAAAAGTTTTAGTGCAATTTTAAGCTTTAATAGCTTAAAGTAAGTTTTCTAAAATGAACAGTGAAGGTCTGTGTGCACATTAATGAAGGAATGAGAATGGTTTCTTATAGTGAACATTCAGGCTTCGTTTGGAATTTTTAAAAAGGGTATGAACAGTTAGGCTTGTCCATAATATTCATGCTGATACATTGGAGAAATGTACCTAGATTAATGTCCCTCTGGTTTTAAAGGTATTTGGAATGTTGGCAAAAATATTTAAATGGTGAAAATACATTTAAGATTGGCTTCTTTCTTTCTAAGTCTCTTGAGCTCTCACCTTCTGATATGTGTTCTCTTATTAAGACGAACGGTTGAAGAGTGGGGTAGGGAATTCCTTATCACACATAAATACTGTCTATACCTGATATCTTTCACAATACTGGCAGACGCAATCCTGCTTGATTTTTTTTAAGTGTTAAGATTAAATTCTGCCATGATTTTGATATTCCCTTTCTGAGAGGTGTAGTTGTCAAAGTTAAACTGGAAAGATATACTACATATTTTCCTGAAGTTGATGAAATGATTTATGTGAGTTGTAAATAGTCATGTTTTAAGGTAGTTAATACTTTAATAATCAGGATTTCAGAAGTTGTAAGTCTTTTTTATTTTTAGTTTTTTTGGACTGGGACCTGTGATTACATTTATGTCTGGGACTCTTGGTAAGGAAACTACTTCTGCTGATGTAGATTGCACCTACTCTTTGAGGGCAGTGAGAAGTGCCCAGGCTCACACAGCCAGTATGTGTCGGGGCAGGACTTGAATGCAGGTTTTCCTGATTGCTAGGCCATCTTCTTTCTGCTATACAACACTCATTCTCAAAAATTACAGTTAAATTGAGAAATTTCTAATTCAGTCTATCATAAAAATGTTATGTATTACAATTTCTTCCCAGTTAAATGATGATATAAAATGAAACCAGAAAATCCACAATTCATAGAATCAAGTAATATATGAATTATGAATTTTTGCAGAATTGAAAAAAAATCACAATATAATAATCCAATCCAGTTTTTACACATCTCATTTTTCTTATGTCTGTGTTGTTTCTTCCCCTTCTGTCCTTACGTTCCTGGCCCCTCATTTTTTTTTTCCTATCTGGCCAGCTTATTTTGTGCTTACTTCTATTTCCTCTGGTTTCTTTCTCAATTTCTCCATGCAGTTCTGGGAATAGGGAAGAAAGGCAGGTACTTCATGCAAATATTCTATTAGCCATAGCCAGAGCAGAGCAGAGACTTGAACTTTGTATGGCTTCTTTGTGTAGATTTATAGTCTTCTTATGTAATACAGTAAAATATGGAGAACACTTTCTGAGAATATTTCTACTTTTTGATAAGGATTTATGTGCATTAATTCTCATCCTGCTCAATTGGCATCAAGTATTTATATGATACTATTTTTAACCCCCCTATGTTAGTATAATTCACAGTTTACTTTTTTTTTTGGAGGGGGAAAGGCAGGGCAATTGGGGTTAAGTGATTTGCCCAACATCCCACAGCTAGTAAGTCACAATTTACTTTTAGCAATTTTTTTGTAGTTTAATTGAGCAAATGATTCAGACACATAAATTCTTTGTTTTATTTGTTTACTTTTTTTGCTTTCTTTTTCCCCACTTAATAGTATTTTACTTTTTTCCAATTACATGTAAAGATAGGTTTCAATATTTACTTTTACAAGAGTTTGAGTTCCAAATTTTTTTCTCCCTCCTCTCTCCCCTCCCCAAGATGACAAGCAGTCTGATACAATCATATTAAACATTTCCACATTAGTCATGTTGTGAAAGAAGAATCAGAACAAAAGAGAAAAACCACAAGAAAAAAAAAACAAAAAAGAGAGAAGAAATAGTATGCTTCAATCTGCATTTAGACTCCATAGCTCTTTCTCTGGATGTGGGTAGCATTTTCCTTTATGAGCCTTTTGGAATTATTTTAGACCATTAGAGAAGAATAATTTTGGAATTATTTAGACCATGCTGAGAAGGGCTAAGTCTGTCAAAGCTGATCATTGCACAATGTTGCCGTTACTGTGTACAGTGTTCTCCTGGTTCTGCTCACCTCATTCAGCAGCAGTTCATGTTAGTCTTTCCAGGTTTTTCTGAAATCCATCTGCTCATTGTTTCTTATGGATCAACAGTATTCCATTACATTCATATACCACAGCTTGTTCAGCCATTCCCGATTGATGGGCATCCCCTCGGTTTCCAATTCTTTGCCACCACAAAGAGCTGCTATAAATATTTTTATACATGTAGGTCTTTTCCCCTTTTTTATGATCACTTTGGAATCGTAGTAGTGGTATTGCCGGATCAAAGGGTATGCTGGGTTTTATAGCCCTTTGGGCATAGTTTCAAATATCTCTCCAGAATGAGACACTTAAATTCTTAAACTCATACTCTTTTTTTAAATTTTTTTTTAATTTTTATTTTTAGTTTGCAACACATGATTCCACATAATTTTGTGTTCCAGATTTTCTTCCCTCCCTCTCCCCCTTTCTCCCCAAGACAGCATGGAATCTCCCATAAGTTCCATGTATAACTTGCCATTGAATTAATTTACACCCTAGTCAAGTTTTGGAGAAGAATTATGACCAATGGAATGAATCATGAGAAAGAGGAAACAGAACCAAAAATAAAACCAAAAACACAAGCCAACAACAAATACAAAAGAGAGAAAAAAAGGGGGGGAGAAAAAGCCGAGCATGAAGTATGCCTTGATCTGCATTCATACTTCGTAGTTCTTTCTCTGGATGTAGATAGCACTCTCTATCATGAGTCCCTTGGAGCTGTCTCTGCATATTGTGTTGCTGAGAAGAGCAAAGTCTGTCTGGGTTAGTCATCACAGAATCCATATATCTGTGGTTGTGTATAATGTTCTCCTGGCTCTGCTCCGCTCCCTCAGCATTATGTTGTGTAGGTTCTTCCAGGCTGTTATGAAGTCTGTGTCATCCCCGTTTCTTATAGCACAATAGTATTCCATTACCTTCATATACCACAGCTTGTTCAGCCATTCCCCAATTGATGGGCATCCCTTTGATTTCCAATTCTTAGCTACTACAAAAAGAGCCGCTGTAAATGTTTTTGTACATATGGGTCCTTTTCCCACTTGTGTGATCTCTTTGGGATACAACCCTAGGAGTGGTATTGCTGGGTCAAAGGGTATGAACATTTTTATAGCCCTTTGGGCATAGTTTCAAATTGCTCTCCAAAATGGCTGGATCAGTTCACAACTCCACCAGCAATGTAACAATGTTCCAATTTTCCCACATCTTCTCCAGCATTTATCATTTTCCTGTTTTTTATTATTTTAGCCAATCTGACAGGAGAGAGATGGTGTCTAAGAATTGTTTTGATTTGCATTTCTCTAATCATTAGTGATTTCTAGCATTTTTTCATATGTCTATAGATATCTTTAATTTCTTTCTCTGAAAACTGTCTGTTCATGTTCTTTGACCACTTCTCAATTGGGGAATGACTTGTATTCCTATATATTTGGTTCAGTTCCCTGTATATTTTAGAAATGAGGCCTTTATCAGTAACACTAGTTGTAAAGATTTTCTCCCGATTTTCTGCCTCCCTCCTAATCTTTGTTGCATTGGCTTTTTTTTTTGTACAAAAACATTTCAATTTAACATAATCAAAATTATCCATTTTGCATTTTGTAATACTCTCTTTCTCTTGTTGGGTCATGAATTCTTTTTTTTTCCATAAATCTGATAGGTAAACTATTCCTTGCTCTCCTAAATTGCTTATAGTTTCAGCCTTTATTCCTAAACCATGAACCCATTTTGACTTTATTTTGGTATATGGTGTAAGATATTGGT
>CM053622.1:194058821-194106845 GCA_028646595.1 Phalanger gymnotis
TCATCCAGCATCTTATTTGTTTCTCCATCCTTTGAGTTATTTGAGAAGCAAGTAAGTATACTATCAATTCATTTATCCAAATCATTGATAAAAAAGGTTGAATAGCCCAGGGCCAAACATAAATCCCTGGGACCCTTCACCAGAGATCTCTTGACAATATATGATTGATGATGACTCTGAATCTGGCCATTCAATCAGATAATTCTGCCTTTGAAGGCATTCTTCTCCTCATTGGCTTTTTGGAGCTCTTTTGCCATTTGAGTTAGTCTATTTTTTAAGGTGTTGTTTACTTCAGTATATTTTTCAGTGTTTTTTTGGGTTTCCTTTAGTAAGTCATTGACTTGTTTTTCATGGTTTTCTCACATCCTTCTCATTTCTCTTCCCAATTTTTCCTCTACTTCTCTAACTTGCTTTTCCAACTCCTTTTTGAGCTCTTCCATAGCCTGAGACCAGTTCATGTTTTTCTTGGAGGCTTTTAATGTAGGCTCTTTGACTTTGTTGACTTCTTCTGGCTGTATGTTTTGATTCCAAAGTCTGAAACTGAATCTGGGTGCGTTTTTGCTGCCCGGCCATGTTCCCAGACAACTTACTTGACCCTTGAGTTTTTCAGTGGGGTACGACTGCTTGTAGACTAAAGAGTTGTATGTTCCACGCTTGGGGGGATGCTCCAGCTCTGCCTCACCAGCACTCCTCCTTCCCCATGAACTCCCAACCTGGACTGGACTTAGATCTTCAGCAGACTCTTCACTTCTGCTCTGATCAGCCACTTAATTCCTCCCAACGGGTGGGCCTGGGGCCAGAAGCAAATGCAGCTGTAGTTCTGTAGCTGCCCCTGGGGCAGTGGCCAAACCGCAAACTACCTGTCTCCAGCAGCTTTTCCCACTAACCTACTCTGTTGTCTTTGGTGTTTGTGGGTTGAGAAGTCTGGTACCTGCTGCAACTCACTGATTCAGGGCGCTAGGGCACACTTCGCCCGGCTCCTGGTCTCGTAGGCTCTGCTCCGCTCAGCTCCCCTCCCCTCTGCTCCCAGCTCTGTGTGGGATAGACCTTACCCAGAGACTATCCAGGCTGTCCTGGGCTAGAGCTCTGCATCCCTCTGCTATTTTGTGGGTTGTGCAGTTCTAGAATTGGTTCAAAGCTATTTTTATAGGTTTTTGGAGGGACTTGGCGGGGAGCTCACACTAGTCCCAGCTTTCCAGCTGCCATATTGGCTCTGCCTAAACTCTTACTCTTGATGCTTTATCATGAGGATGCCCTGACTAACTGAAAAGTAAGAATGTAAAAGTTGCCTCTGATATGAAGTTAAGATAGTGTGAAACTTTTAAATCTTTGAGTTACTAATGCTTTAGTAATCACATCCTTGATAGTGGGAACTGAGACTAAATATTAAAATAAAATATCATATTTTTTATTTTATAGTACTTTTATAGTATGGCACACAATATTTTTACTCATAGAGTGGAATATTTTGGCCAAATAAATTTGAGTCCTCTAATTTCAGACATGGGGAACTGAGACCTGGAGAATTCAAGTTACTTGCCTTAGTTCACACAGTGGTAGAATGGAGTCTAGGTTGCTTGCTTTCTAGGTTAGTTTGCTTTCCATCAAACGTATTTTCAATTTTATTGATTTATACTTGATAAGAGGTTTTTCCCCCTCTTACTTCAAGTGCCTGCCTTCAGTTATAAATGGAATTTACATAATAACAAAATCTCTGGGATCAGGGAAATGCCTTTGCCCAGGAAGCCCTTTTTCTATGATTAGACTTGGGAAACATGTTGATTGTGTTTTTGGTGAACCTAATATCTTCTCGCCTCAACCCTTTGCCATGCTGTTTCTCTATCATTTTTTTTCTTTTCCCAATCATTTCCCTAGTGTCACTTTCACTAATAATATTTTTAAAGGGAAAGTTCATGTAAAGGAGGATTTTATTATTGAGAGTACTTTACCTAAGGGGACATGGTATATGTAGTACAAAGTACAACTTAATTTCCCAGGATTCTTGCAACACCTGCTGCATGTAGGGTACTGCATGCAGTCTTGGAAATGAGAAAACAGGGATTGAAGAGCATGTGGTAAGGTGTAAGAAGACTGGAAAGGTAGGGGGCAGATTTTGGTGGGTTTTAAATGCCCAAAGAAGATTTTGTATTTGATCTTGGAGGTGATGGGAAACACTGGAGTTTATTGGGGGAGTGGTGGTGATGAGAGGGTGAGTGCAGAAGTGATATGGTCAGACCTGCTCCAATAATTTTGACTGCTAAGTGCAGGATGGACTGGTGTAGAGAGAGATTTGAGGTGGGAAGAGTAAGCAGCAGACTAGTGCAATAGTTCAGATGTGAGGTGATGAGGGTCTGCACTAGTGTGATGGCAGTGTCAAAAGAGAGAAGGAGGTGTTACAAAGATAAAATTGACAGGCCTTGTTAGTAGATTGGATATGGGGAGTGAGAGAGTGTGGAGTTGAGGAATACATTTAGTTTGTGAGCCTGAGTGACTTGAGTAGAGTAGTACCCTAGACAGTAATAGGGGTGTTAGGAATATTGGAGGGTTTTTGGGGAAAGATAATGAGTTTTTGGGATATGTTGAATTTAAGATATCCACAAAACATACCTAAGATGTCCAGTAGACAGTTGGAGATGTGAAACTGGAAGTCAGCTGAGAGGGTAGGGCTGGATAATTAAATTTGAGAAAATTTGAGAGCATAGAGATGATAATTGGATTCATAACAGCTGATGAGATCACCAAATGAAACAGGAAGAAGAGAAGAGAACCCAGAGCAAAGCCCTGTTGGTTACCCAAGGTTAGCATTCTTGAAGCTGACATAGTACTTGTAAAATGCAGTTTAGAAATATCAGGCAGGTTTTTTAGCCTTACAAATAGGTGAGCAGGTGTCCACTCTTTGATGTGATTTTTATGGTTACCAAGAAGTTTATCTTGGCCCCAAAATGTCTTCTGCACTGACCTGTCTTGATATCTGAAATGTCACCATTAGAGACTGATCCATTTAGGTTTAAGGGCTTTTTAGGTTTTAAGAACTGCCCTAGTATAATACAGATAACACTGTGGAGGGTATCACTATAATAAACTGTTATTAGCTAACACTGGATAGTTTATCAGATTCCTTTCCAAAAGCAAGGTCCTTTGGGAATCAGACATAGGATAAGCCCTTTGGGGAGGAATAGATGACATAAACTCAGGAAAGGGAAAGAAAGGTGGAACTTGCTCTTATTGTCAACTAGCCAAAAAATAAGCCCAAACTTAGTAGGAAAATGAATGTATGAATGAATGAATTTTAAAAATTATTGGCATTTATTCTGTGCCAATCACTATGTTAAATGCTGGCAATACAAAAGAAAACTCCTCTCAAGGAGATGACATTGCAATAGCAGGATATACCCTTGCTCTCCTTCTCTCCCTCCCACCCCAAATACCAACATGCACACAGAGAAGGATTTAGTTGTAGGGAAGATAGGAAGATTTAGTGGTTCTTAGGTGAAGTGACAGGGTGGATGGTAAGACCTAAGGGCCCAAAGGGCACTTTGGCAAGGTGGATGACAATGCCGGGGGTTATGGACGTCTTAGTGACAAGTCGAAAGGTCATCTCTTTGCTCTCCAGGAAACATATTGCCTATCACTTCATTGCTGAAGAGGAAAGTAAAACACTCCTTCATCCTGGGCCCCATTGCCTGCCAGTTTTAGACAGGCCTCTGGTTCAGTACCTGCTGCAGTACTTGGCTGGCCATCCTGGCCTTAGTCCCTACCATTGCTGAGCCTTTCTTGCTGATGGAGGAGGTCTTGGAGGAGGTGACACAAACTGAAGTGGTAGTTGCTGGGTTCCATGGCTTCTGCAGAACAGTTGTGACTCAGGCTTCCCTTAAATCCCTACACTAGTGATCATTGTAACTGTTTCCTACCCTGAGGGGTAGGATGATTGGGAAGCATAAGAAAATTTATTGTTTTCCATTTCTTCAAATATATAGTTTGGCAAACTTAAAGAAAAAGCACTGATTTCCAAAGAAATACATAATTCTTGGTTATTTAATTTGTATATTATTGGCAGAAAAACTTTAATACTTTGATAAGTTCCCTCTTTCTCCTAGCACATTTCTGTCTGCCTCCTTTATCTGTGTTTGGTTATATGCTCAGAGAATGAAAACTATCTTTGAATAGTTGGCTATACTTCTACTAGTGAGGGAAATTACAGTTAAATGGAAGGATAGCTCCTGGTTAAGCTCTCAGTTACTCCTTGGGGAGGGAAAGAAGAGTATTGGAGGAATGGATTTTATCGTATGTCCAAAGATAAACAATATTTCGTGGGATATTTGGTCATCATGTATGTATTATTATGTATATTAATGTATATTAATGATAAATGTATAATATGATGTATATAAATAAATTAATTAATTAATAAAAGTATGATAAATATTTCTAAAAAAGGCCATCATGAAAATAATTGCAGCTTGCACCCTAATATCAATTGCTAGGGTTGAAGGGGGTAAATTCTATAAAGAACTTTTATAAGTTCTTTAAATTAAATCATCATATGCTCTGATGCTTGGTGTCTTTAATGCAGAGGTCAGTAATGTCTTTTTCTGTTTGTTAAAATACAGTCAATATCATTTTTTGGTAGTGTTATTTGGTGCTGGTTGTGTCCAGTGCTTACCCTTGCTTTTTGTGAAGAAAGTGTTCAGTGATTTAGAGGCACAAGTTTCTATGTAATCTAGTAGTCTTTGGTCTCATTTATTTCTTTCTCTTAAGCCATACTTCCCTATATACTTTGTCTCCATCTTTACTTCCCTCTCCTTTTACATGGAAGTCATCTAGTATCAGAGTGTATGTTGATATGATTTGGAGAATATCAAGTTCTTTTTAAAAATTTTTCTTCCTTTTAAATTTATTTATTTTTAATTTACAACATTTGGTTCCACAAGTTTTTGAGTTCCAAATTTTCCCTCCTCACCCAAGACAGCATGTAATCCAATATAGGTTCTACATACACATTCACATTAAACATATTTTCAATACATGATGACTAAAAATCCCATAAAATAATGTTTCTTATAGGTGTATGGTAAAACCCAGTCCCTCTACTAACTCTTTTCTTTGCCTCTCTAAGGAGGACCTCTGAACTAATCCTTCCACGTAGCTTCTATTTTCTTTTTTTCTTCCGTTATAATTTAAAGCAAGAATGTCAAGATGGATATAGTAGCAGTATGTTAATTTGCTGATCATTTTACAAGGATCTTATATTTAGAGGAACAGCAATGAAATTGAAGTTTGTTGACAGTTTTAATGCTACATGCTTCTTTTCACCCTCTGCCTCCCTTGTGATCACTGTCACAGCAGAATAGGGAAAAGGATATGTAGAAATTAGGGCTATTTTTGCTTTTCTTTGTTTCATGGGTTGCCTTGGCCCCCCCAAAAACTTTTTTATTAGATGGCTAGCCTCCTGATGATGTGCTTTTTACAATGATTAGCTAGATCTTTTACTGGATTACTTAATTTGAAGCTTAGATGATAATTTTTCTTGTGTATTCTGCCATATGTAAAGACAGTCATGTCCATGTATTAAAACACTAGAAGAAATCTAGTCACACTTTCTCTGCATTATTTTTATAAGTTAGAGTGATTACCTACAAATTATTTCCATCGTTTCACAGTGTTAGAGTCATCAAAGCCTCAACCATATTTTCTTCCTTTGCTCCCTATTGTCTAAATTGAAAAAAGGCAGAAGTAGCTGCCTGGATATTTATTTTAAAAACAAAACAAACAACTTAGGAAAAATCTTTGGCTGTGTTTAGTTTTTGTTTTGTATCAAGTGGTATACTTTATGTGTTTATGTAGACCAAATCAGTCAAGCACTTATTAAGCCCCTGCTATGTGTCAGGCACTGTTGTTAGTGGCTAGGGGACTGTAGAGTGCAAGGGAATAATTTCAAATAAATTTGGAAAGGTTGTGAAGAGATTGAGTTTGTCAAATAGAAGACAGTATTTGATCATAGAGGCAACAGGGCATGACTGGAGTTTATGGGGTGTGCGTGTGTGTGTGCGTGTGCGCGCGTGCGTGTGACAGAGATAGAGCCATGATCAGATCACTTTGATAGCTGAGTTGAGGATGGGGTAGAGTGGAAAGAGACAGGCAGGAAGACCAGTTAGAAGGCTATTGAAATAGTCCAGCAAGAGGTAATTAAGGCCAGACTTTGAGTGTGGCTGTGAGTAGAGAAAAGAAGACCAGATTCCAGAGATGTTGTGGCTGTAGAAATGATAAAACAATGATCTTGAGGGATGAGGAAGAGTGAGAAGTCAGGAAAAAACCAAGGTGTCTATAAGGACAGTGACATCTTGGATAGAAATAGGGGAAGTTCAGAGTGGGGATGGGTTTGAGAGGTATGGTAATAAATTCTGTTTTGGACATGTTGAGTTTGAGATGCTTATGAGTTATCCAGTTGAAAATGTCCAAAAGGAAGTGAGTGGTGAAAGACTAGAGCTCAGGAGAGTGACTAAGGCTGTATATGGAAGACTGTATAAAAATCTATGAGTTATCTGTATTATGGATGATGAGCCAGCAAAGAATGCTGAGGAGTGGTCAGACAGGTAGGAGGAGGTCCAAGAGACAGCAGCGTCATGAAATCCCAGGGAATCTTAGTATCCCACAAGAAAGTGTGGTCAACAATATCAGATGCTGTAGAGAGGTCAAGAAGGCTGAAGATTGAGAAATGACAGTTGAGAGTTGACACCTTAGAGATCACTGCTAACTTTGGAGAGGGCCATTTCATTTGATAGTTGAGGTCAGAAGCCAGATTGGAAAGGATTTAGAAGTGAATAAGAAGAGTGGAAGTAGAAGCAATGAGAGTAGATGACTTCTAGAATTTTAGATAATTCTATCTCTAGTAATCCAGAATAGTGAAGACTTGGGAATTGTGAAAGTATTTTAGATTAGATTGCAGAATTTCATTTAAGCTATTTGCCTACCTCATGTTTGCTTATATAGTATTCCTGTTTTTCTACTTCACTCCTGTTTTCACACTTGCATGCATTCCTGTGTGTATAATTATATTCCTCCAGGAAAGTAGTGCTTTGTAGTTAGACCTTATTAATTGTAATAGTATCATTCTGAGACTGGTTGTTTGTTAAGTATGACTCTCTAGATTACACGTAGGGAATCTGTGAATCAGAAAAATGACTTGTCGGCCCAGTGGCTGTGGTAGAGCTAAGAATAGAGTCTGGATTTCCTGACACATGAAGAAGTTCCATCTCTAGTAAAGATACATTTGGTATTATTTTGCTGAAGCATACTTAAAAAAAATTGGCCTTGTGATTTCACTGGTATAGGGAGTTCCCATTAAGGAACTTCCTCGTCAGTGCAGATCAGTGCCAATGGTTCATCCCTTCTCAAATGTTCCATGGCTTCTCAGTGCTCTCAGCTGAGGACCTTTCCTCATATTTCACTGAAAAAATTGAAGCCATTTGCTAAGAGTTTCCTTTTCTTCCTTCTTCCTCATCTCGCATTACTCAGAAGCCTTCTATTCTACTACTGTTTCCTTCACTCCATGAAGAGGTAGTTCTTTTCCTTGCCAAGGCAAACCCCTTTACATGCACAAATGATACCATTCTGTCCTGTTTTCTCTAGTAGTTTGTCCCCTCAATCATTCTCATTTTCTCACTAATATTTGATCTGATTGCTTCTCTGCTGCCTACAAACATGCCTATCTTCCACATCCTTAAAAAACTCTCACTTGATTCCTACGTCTCTGCTAGCTGTTATCCTGTATCTCTACTCCCTTTTGTGCCTAACTCTTTGAGAAAGCTATCTAATTGTTGCTGCTCTCTGTCTTTCTGTTTCTCTCTCTCTGTCTCTATTTCTCTGTCTCTTTCTCTGTCTCTCTCTTTTTCTGTCTCTCCCTTCTTCCTTCCTTTTCCTCCCTCTCCGTCTCCCTAAATCTCTGCTGTCTGGTTGCCAACCTCATCACTCAACTGAAACTGCTCTTTCCAAAGTTACCAGTGATCTCTTAATTGTCAGTATCTCAATCCTCATCCTGCTCAACCTTTCTTTACCCTTTGGCACTGTGTTCATCATTTTCTAGGTTTTTTTTTCATCTCTCTAGGTTTTAGTCTTTCTTAGTCTCCATTGCTAGATCTTCATAGAGGTTGAGCCTGAAAACCATAGGTTATCACCCAAGTCTTGTATTGGGCCTTCATCTCCCTGTATATTATTTCACTTGGTGATCTCATCAGCTCTCATGGATTCAATTATAATCTTTATGCAAATGATTCTCAGATCTACTTATCTAGCTCTAACTTCTCTACCAACCTTCAGTCTCCCATGTCCAGTTGCTTGTTGGACAATTCAAACTGGATGTCTCATAGAAACCTTAAACTGAACTCATTATCTTTCCCCCCCAAACCCTCCCCTCTTCCTCATTTTCCTTTTATTATCAAAAGGTATTACCATTGTCGCAGTCACTTGGACTTGAAACTTGTGTGTCAGCCTTAACTGCTCATTCTCATTCACCTTTCATGTCTAATCATTTCCCAAGTCTTGTAATTTCTAGCTTTGTAACATCTCTTGTATGTGCTCCTTTCTCTCTTCTGACACTGCTACCACCCTGGTACTCATCACCTCAAACCTGGATGTTTGAGATTTTTTCACCTGATCTTCACATCCCAGTGATTCTAAACTCCTGTAGATCATCATCCAAACTGCATTCCACACTCCTAACCGATTTCTCACTCACTTGCCCTTAGTCCTTCCACCTCAAAGTCTCATCCTCACTCCACCAACCCTTCCATTTTGCTCTTTGGAATGCCTCTTTCATAGGCAACAAACTTGTCTTCATCTTAAATCTGTTCCTCTCCCACTTCCTTCATCTATTAGTACTTACTGAAAACTGGCTTCCTCCTGCTGACACAGTCTCCCTGGCCACCCTTTCCAGTACTGGCTGTACGTTCACTTGTTCTCAGCTGACTGGTCAAGGAGGGGGTGTTGGAATACTTCTTGTTATCCATTGCTGCTTTCAGATTCTCCCCCTTCCTCCATCATTCAGTAGCCCCTCTTCTTTTGAGCTTCATGCAATTCATATCTACCACCCAAACAAAATCCAGGTAGCTGTTGTCTACAGACCTCCAGGTCACTCTCCTTTCTTCTTCTATGAGCTTGATACTTGACTTATAGTTTTCTCTCCTCCCCAACTCCTGCTGTCACACTAGGGGTCTTCAACATACGTACATATTGATTCTCTCTCAAATACCTAACCACTCAGTTCCAAAATCTACTCACCTCCCATGAGCTACTCGTCTACCCCATCTCAGATACACACAGAGATGATCATATCTTTGATATTCTTCTCACCCACAAATGTACCATCCTCGTGTTCAAGAATTCTGAAGTCTCTTTATTTGACCATAATCTATTGGCTTTTTACCTTTCTTCCACCTTCCTTTACCTAACCCTACTCTTTATCCACACTGAGACTTCTAATCCCTTGATCCCTCAGTTCTCTTCCAGGCTATCTCCACTGCGCTAGCCATTCCCTCTTCATCCCATCTTGACTCCTTGGTAAACCGATTCAAATCTATACTGTCCTTTTCTTGAATCCCTAGCTCCCTTATTATGTTCCTGATTATGCCCAGCCAAGCCTTAGCCTGGTATCACTCCTACCATTAGTTACTCTCCTTCCCTCCTACAGATATGCTGCTGAAAGAAGGTGGAGAAGGTCACCCAATTCTTACTAGGTTCACTACAAATTTGTTATATAACCTCAACTGGACCCTTACTGTTGCTTGGTAATCTTACTATACATAAACCTCTCTTGTCAGCTCATTCTCCCACTCTCCACATGGGCTCTTCCAGATGTCTTCATCCCTCCTCAACCCTCCCTTGTCTCTTGCTCCCTCCACTCTCTTAGCTGAGAATCTTGCCTCATGTTTTACAGCAGAAATTGAGGCCATTTGCTATGAACTCCCTCTTTCCCCCTCTTCCTCATCTCGTCTCACTCAGGTGCCTTCTACTACTTTCTCCTCCTTTTCCACTGTCTCACATGATGAAATGGTATTCTTCCTTACCTAACACTAAGCCTTCTATTTGTTTGACCAATCCCATTCCATCTTGTCTCCTCCAACAGATTGCCCCTTCTGTCATCCTCATTCTTTCACTTATTTTTAATGTCTTTCTCTCTACTGGCTCATTTCCTACTGGCTATAAACATGTTCTTGTCTTCACTATTCAGAAAAATAAACCTCATTTGATCCTTCCATCCCTGTATAGTCCTATATCTCTTCTGCCCTTTGTATCTAAACTTCTTGAAAAGGACGCCTGAAATTGGTTCCTCTACTGTGTCTCCACTTCTTAACTCCTTGATTTTCCCTCAAATACCCTATGCACTCAGTTCCTTAACCTACTTATTTTCCATGAGCTACTCGTCATAATCCTTGACATCTCTGCAGCTTTTGACACTGTTGATTACTGTCTCCTCTTTGATACTCTTTTCTATCTAGGTTTTCAGGACACCATTCTCTCTGGGTTTGCCTCCTTTTTGTCTGACAGCTCCTTCTCTAACTCCTTTGCTGGATCCTCCTCCAGATTACTCCCTTTAATTTAGATGTTACTCAGTGTATTGTCCTAGGTCTTCTTCTTTTCTTCCTTTATATTGCTTCACATTGGCTTCCATCTATTTAATTCCCATCTCTATGCTGATGAATCTCAAATCTGCCTTTCCTGCCCCACTTTTTCTGCTGATCTCCAATCTCACATCTCCAACTGACTTTCAGATCCCTTAAACTGAATGTCCAGTAGACGTCTTATATTCAATATATCCAAGACAGAACTCATTTTTCTACCTAAACCCCTCTTGCTCCTACCTTCTCTATTATTATAGAGGGCAGTACCATTTTGCTAGGTCCCCTAGGTTTGCAAACCTCCTCATTATTTCTTACTCTCCATAGCTGATCTATTGCCAAGGACTGCCAATTTCACCTTTGCAACATTTCTTGTATACATGCCCTTATCTCCCCTGATACTGCCACCACCCTGGTCCAGGCTCCCATTACCTCATGCCTCTCTGCCTGCCTCAAGTTTTTCCCCACTCCAATCCATCCTCCGTTCAGCCACTAAATTGATTTTCCTTGCATGCAGGTATGATCATGTTATTGCCCTCCCTCCCCATAAATTCCAGTGGTTTTCTGTTGCCTCCAGGGTCAGATACAAAATAATGTTTGGCATTCAAAGTCCTGTATAACATAGCCCTTTCTGTCTTTGTGCTCATCTTACACCTTAGTCCCCAACATGTACTTTTCCATTGAGTGATACCTGCTTCCTGGCTGTCCCATGAACAAGATACTCCATTTTACTGCTCTGGGCATTTTCTCTGGCTGTCCCCTCAAACACTTTCCCTCTCCAACTACAGCTTCTTACCTCTCTAGCTTCCTTTAAGTCCCAGATAAAATATCACCTTCTATAGAAAGCCTTCCCTAACCCCTCTTAATTTTAGTGTCTTGTCTCTGTTAATTATTTCTTATTTATCCTGTATTTAGCTTACCTTGTGTTTGTGTGTCGTACCCCCATTAGTTTGCAAGCTCCGTGGGGGCAGGGATTGTCTTTTGCCTCTTTTTGTATCCTCAGCATTTAATACTATGCCTGGCGCGTATGTAATTGATTAATAAATGCTTGTTCACTTGACCTTCTCCAAAACTTATAAAGGGCTTGAAGCTCTAAAAGCTTGAGTAGCTTTCTCTGAGGCAGAGGTAGGATTTGAACCCAAGTCTTCCTGACTTTGAAGACAGATTTCTATCTACTATTGCCATGCTGCCTTTCAGAATGTGTGTGTATGTGTGTATGTATGTGTACATATACATATATATGCATATTCTAATACTCTGTGCAGCGTGATTATAAAATGACCTTGATAAATAATGTTAATTATAGTTGATATTTTAGCAAGTTTATAATTTCATAAATGATGAGAAAAGAAACATTGATGGCAGGGATATGGCTGTTTTAGACTATTAGGTGAGTGATGACTTAGTTGTAAACAAAATGATGATTTATTTGGAGTAATTCAGGAGAGGAAGTGATACTATTTCTTCACTTACAACCTTATTTGTATTCGGACTGGTATTCTATATCAGAGATCCATTTAACAAAATTCCTTTTTCCCACAGACTTAGCTATTGAAGATAACTCAGGAGATAATTCAGGCTGGTGTTTTGATCTAGGCAGGTTGAAATCTACTTTATTCTAGACAGATTGTTTAATTCCATTTTAAATGTGTTCAAGAGTGGAGATTTTACAACATTTATGATTCAGTTTTTTTAGATCCACAAACCTTTATGAAATATCTAATACCATGTGTAAAGTGCCGCGTTTCAGGCAGGCTCTGGAGATCAAAAAGAAAACTAGCTAAGATTTCTGCTCTCTAGGAACTTCTCCTCCCTGAATTTGTTTCTTCATCTGTAAAATGGTGATAATTATACCGATTTGATCTTCCTCACAGGATTGAGTCTTAAATGAGATAACATGTAAAGTGTTTTACATTTTAAAATACTATACAAATGCGCATTGTTGGAGATGTCCAAATGGTGATTTAAAAAATTTGAGGAGGAAGGAATGGTTGTTCCTTAGGTGGATCGGGGGATGTGAGATTAGCCTTGAACTAAATGAAGAAGATTTTGACAAGTGGAAATTGGGGATGGAGGAATCCATTCCAGATGTGAAGATTGGGATGTACAAGACATAGAGGTCAGTGAGGGCAGGCTGAAATTGGGGAAGAGTGAGTAAGGAAGGTAGAAAGAAAGACTGCAAGTGGGGAGACTAGTTAGAAGATTGTTATAGTAGACTATATAAAAATATATCTTGAATGAGCATGGTGGCAGTGTAGTGGGGAATGTATATGAGATACAGTGGGGTTAATTTCAACAGAATTTGGAAACTAATTTTATGTGGAGGATGAGGTAGAAGAATCAAAACTGACTCAGAGGTTTGGTGGCTGATGACCAGGATGAAAGAAAAGGAAATTAGGAGGAGAGGCATAAGTTTTTGTTGAAAGATGATTTCACTTTTAGACATATTGAATTGGAAGGTAATGGACAGCTAGCCAGATGGAGATGTCCAGCAGATAGTTTGAAAAACAGTAAAATAGCTAAGAGGCTAGATGGAAAGCTGTCTTCATAGAAGTGATAATTGAAGTAATAGAAATGAGTGATAGCCTGTTTGAATGTGTTTGTCATTCTTACCTTCAAAACATTTTTTCTTATGTTACAAACCCTTTTAATTTATTGGAATTTCCTATGCTTTGTACAATGTAGGTATAGTAAATGTGATTGGGTTACTGAGTTGTCTTTGCTAAGTTTGCTTTTAAGTGGAGGATTGCTGTACTGTGTATGATTACATGGGGCTAGCCAGCATCTTGTACCTTTTACCCCAAATTTTCAATAATGAATTATCTTTTCCTTGTCTATTCTCTAGCTTCCCTTTCCTTAGAGTGAGTATACAATTTTGTATTGGAAGTGAAGGAACAATAAATTTATTTTTATAGTCAGCTTTTCTGGGATGCATCCACTCTATAATAAATTCAGGGCAAGGTATGCTTGAATATTATTGTATTGCAAGAATGACTCAATGTACATATGTGGATTGAGGATTGTAGACATACTACTGTTTTCTAAAAAGGGACTTGTGGGGAACCCCAGCCAAACAAACACAAACTTTTCATTGTGACCCACATTTACTTTTAAGCTATGGTAATCTTTTTTCCAAATGAAAAATATAGAATTCTAAAAATTCAAATGTCATCTGAGATAAAAATGAATCATTTTTTGTTTAATTTGTAAAAAAGTAGATCATAAAACTACTCAGTTCTACTACATACTATTGCTGTAATTTTTTGTAAAACATTTTGCATATCTAAAAAGTTATTTTATATGACCAATATGAAATATTACACATTGCTTTTATTATTCATCATGTAACGTTAGAACAATGACGTGTATTAGGGCAAAAGTCCTGTAAGTTTTGAGAGAACTTCTGGTTTAATTGTTATTTTGATGGAAAATAGCTATGCATGAAAGATTGCTCTGTTCCACAAAATAGTAAAACACGTGTTTATGTTTTATTAATATGTGTGTATATATATCTATACCTATATGAATATATACGCTCAAGATATTAAAAGAGAAATAAAGCCAAATTTAGTGGTTTCTGGAGATGCTTTATTACTAACATGAAACCTTTTAGCGAGGTTAAAGTATAAATTTGGAAGGCTGTTCTAAAATCATAGTTTTATGTTTTGCCTCTATTTTCTCTGCCCAGGAGAATGACCTTTACCTTGGAAATAACAGGACAAAAGGAGTTGGTAGCCAAGATAAACAGAGAGATAATGAGAGAAGACCTAGTTGCCCTTGATGAATTCTAGGAGTATAGCCCAGATGCATCACATCCTTGGGTACCGAAAGAACTAGCAGCTGTGATTGCTGATCCAGTGCCAGTAATATTTGAAAGATCTGTGGAAAAGAGGAGAGCTACGTCAAGATTGTGTAAAGCCACAGATGGCATGCTCATCACATTTGCATATGATACAACTGGCAGGAAGACTAACACACTGGAGGACAGAGTCTGGATCCAAAGAAGGTCTTGATAGGCTTGAACACTGTGCTGAATGTAAGAAGATGAAATTCAGTGGCGATTAATGTTAAGTTTTACACTTGGATTTAAACACTGAACAACTTTACAAGTGCAAGATGCCTGATGCATGTTTAGAGAACAGTTTGGTTGTAAAAAATCTAGAGGTTTTAGTGGACTGCAAACTCAACATTAGTCAATGTGGCAACCAATAAAATCTAAAACAATTTTAGGCTAAATTAAGAGGTGTATTTTTTAGGCATAAGTAGGTACTATACCTGTATTCTGCCCTGGTCAGACCACATCTAGAGGATTGTGTTTGGTTTCAGTCACTCTAGTTTTAGAAGGACCTTGATAAACCAGAGAGTGTTCAGAAGAGGGCAGCTAGGATGGCGAAGGGACTTGGGTCCATATAATATGAGGATAGCTGCAAGAATTGTGGGTATTTAGCCAAAGAAGGACTCAGGGTGATGTATTTGTGTTCAAGTATTTGAAGGGCCCTCATGTGGAAGAGGGATTATTAGCCTTGTTCTCTCTGGCCCCAGAGGGAGCAACTAAGAGTGATGGGGCAAAGAAGGTAAACTTAGGCCTGATGCTAGGAAAACCTAACAATTTAGTTCTATGCAAAAGTAGAATAGGCTGCCTGGAAAGGTGGTGAGTTTCCCCTTACTGGAGGACTTCAAAAAAAAGTTGAATGATGACTTGTTTTATTGTGGTGGGTCTTTCTTTTGGTTTGGACCAAGGCATTGAAATCTCTTCTCTAAAAATTTCAGATTCTTTGATTTTTTGTGTAGATTCACTCAGATTTGTGAATAAGTTTCCTATCTTGAGAGAGCCTTTGAAGCTATTTCTGCTTTGTTAGGACCTATAAACAGGTTTGGTAACCAAGTGTTGAATTCACTGGGTTTTACATGATTGCCCCATAGGTTTTGAGACTCTCCAGGGAGTGATGAAGGCCTTGCCAGAGGCAGAATTCCTGAAGGTGGTTTGGCATGTCTAAATGCTCTATCCACTGTCATAGTCTAGTATACTTCTCCACCCAGGCAAGTTTTCTGATTGGGTAAGAAGTACTGTAACTCGTCTGCTGTCCATTAATTGCTAGGTAGCAGAAATTCCAGCCCTGTAATGAGAAAGGTATCATAGCAAAAAAGTAGAAAGCCCACACTTAAGGTACTGCTTTGTTGTGACTTGTCTGTTAATGTTTCATGCACTAAGTAAGTATGGAAATGCCTGTGGAGTATCTCATAAGTAATGAAGCTCTGTTTATATTTTGTATAGCTTCATCTTCCTTTTATGCAAATTCAAGGGAATCTAGAAAACATGGCTGCTAAAGTAAAGAATTTCTACCATTTTATTACAGGAATGTTTCTGTATTATGTAAATATTGTGTTATGTTTCCATTTTAATTCATCTCTGTCAGTTGGTGAAAAAATATTTCTTAAGCATTTACTGTGTGCTAAACACTGTAGCATTAAGGATACAAAGAAAGACAAAAACAGCACCTGCCCTAAAGGAGTATGCAACGTAATGGGAAAGACACCATTTGAATGACTGGGAACATACAAGATATGTGAACAATAAATAGATCAAAGGTAATATGACAGAGAAGGCACTAGCAACCAGGGGTTGGATTTATGACTGGGAATGCCTTTCTGGGGGAGAAAGGACTTAAGCTGAGTCTTGAAGGAAGACTTAGATGGGAGGAAATCAAGAGGCAGAGATGAAAGTGAAGGAGGGAAGAGCATTTCAGGTATGGGGGATAGCCAGGAAGAGGCAAAGAGGTGGACCTGCAAGTAGGCCAATATAAGCGGAATACAGGGTCTAAGATAGCTAGCGTCCAGATAACAAAGAGCTTTAAGTGACAAGGCAGAGGAGTTTAATATTACATCCTGGAGGCAATAGGGAGCCATTGGAGCCTAATAGGATCTCCTGGAGGTAGGGGGAAGCATGACAATGTGATCAGACTTAAATTCTAGAAAATAACCTTGGCATCCAAGTGGAAGCTACGCTGGAGTGGAGAGAGCCTTGGGGCAGGGAGATCAGCTAGAAAGAAGGCTACTATGAATTCATTTCCCACCTGGATGCTTTCTTGGACTTCATGATCTCCAGAAACTCATTATTCTGCAAGATAAAATCAACTCTGAAACTCATGTATCCTCAGCACCCTCTGCCCCAGGGGCACACCTTCTTTCCTCTGATTGGAGAGGATGGAGGGTGAACATGGGAGACCTCCCTGACCCTCTGTCATTTAAGGAGGGCTCTCAGGGAGTTTACCTCATCTTCCCACCTTGCTTTCCTGAACTCGATCTCCAGGAATTCATCATTCTGTAAAATGAAATCAGTTCTGAAACTCAGAAACTCTCACCCCCTCATTTCCCTCCCATCTATAGTACTTCATCATCCTTCGCCTTCCCCAGCCTCCTTTGCTTTTCAGTTTCCTTTTATGTGTTGTCTTCCTTCAGTAGAGTGTGAGCTCCTTGAGGAAAATTACTCTTATGCCTTTAGCACGGTCCCCAGCACATAGTAGGCTCTTAAGAAGTGTTTATTCATTTTGACTCTGACCCTGAGCACGTCACTTAACCTTTGTCTGCCTCACTTTCCTCAGTTTTAAAATGGCGATAGTAATAGCACTTACCTCCTAGGATGATTTTGTGGGTTAATGAGACAGTGTTTGTAAAGCGCTCTGCAAACCTCACAGCTCTGTGTACGTATTTTAATTGCTATTATTATTGTCATTGTTGTTATTATTGTTAGATGTGATTAGGGTCTGAACTAGGGTTGTGTTTATATACATAGAGAGGAAGAGACATATGAGAAAGAAGATGGGAATGAGAGAAAGCGGTATGAAAAACTAGGTTCGGTAATGGATTGGATATGTGGGGTAAGGGAAAATGAAGAGCAGAGGATGATACCAAGCTTGTGAGCCTGGGTGACTAGCAGGATGGTAACGCTATTGAAAGTAGGGAAATTTGTAAGAGGGCAGCTTTTCGTGGAGAAAGATAATGAGTTCTGTTTTGAGTTTGAGAAATCTGTAGGATGTTGAGCTTGAGATGTACAAGAAAGCAATTGGTGAGTTGTAATTAATGGTGCAGGAGAGAGACTGGGGTTGGATATATACATCTGGGAATCATCTATCTAGGGAGATCATAATTGAACCCATGAGAGTAGGTGAGATCAAGTAATATCTATTCCCCTTGTCTTCAAGTATGTCATTTCAGTTATAAAAGTAATTCTTTTGACAAAGATGATTTGAGTGAATAATGGTTTGTTCAAGGATTCTAGTTCACTAGACATAGAGTAATAATGTTAACTATTTTGTATGTAATAATTTCAAAAATATTTTTATACCTTGCATACTACTTTGAACTTTTTGTGCAGTTATGTTTTGTTTTCTCTTATTTATGTACTACTTTTTAAGCTTTCTGAGGATACCAAGTATGACTTGTTTATCTTTGTATTCCCCAAGTATCTCTTTGCACATAGTTAGATTTGTTTTGATTTAATCTTTTGCTTTAGAGGTAGCATGAATCCCAAGACTCTTTTGGTCAGAGACATATAATGATAATAATGAATATTTTAATATTATAGTATCTGAGAATTAGAAAGTACCTCAGAATCTGCTTAGTCTAATTTATACTTGATTGGAGTCCTTAATCCCCTCTATATAATTCCTGATGAGTGGGAATCCAGTTTCACTTTGATGATCTCCAGTGATAGGAAAACAGCATGCTAAAAAGCATGGGAGCAAACACAAAGCCCTGCTTCACTCTGTTGGTGACTGGGAAAGCATGAGAGCATTGTCCTTTATCCAGAATCTGTGTAAGCACGCCATCAAGAAACTGGTATACAATACTGATGAACTTCTCTGGGCAGCCAGTGGTCTTCCACGAGGCCTCACAACTGACAGTATCATAGACCTTAGGTCAATAAATGTTGTGTACAGGCCTCTGTTCTGCCCCTGGCACTTCTGTAGTGTCAGACAGCAATACCATGTTGACCATTCCTCAGTGCTTTCTGAAGCCACACTGGTTCTTGGGTAGATGACCATCTTCCAGGTGAAGGATTAGTCAATTAAAGAGGACTCTGGCAAGAATATTACCAGCAGTGAATAAGAGAGATACCTCCCCTGTTATTGTCACAGGACAACCTATTTCCCTTTCCTTTATAGAGATGGACAATAGAGGCATCCTTGATCTCTTGAGAGATAACTTCCTCTTTCCATATAACCTGGAAGAAAGTGGACCCCCTGTCTTGTAGATCTCTTCTGGGATGGAATCAGCACCGCATGCCTTGCCACATGAGAGGAGTTCAGAATTGTACACCAGTTTCATGATGGCATGCTTGCATGGGTTGTGGTTAAAGGATGAAGCTCTCAGACTTTCCCAGTCACCAGTGGAGTAAAAGCAGAGCTCTGTGCTTGTTCTCATGCTTTTTAACATGATGCTTTTAGATGCCTTCAACAAGGAAGAAAATGGCATCAAGGTCAACTACTGAACTGATGGTAAAATATTTAACTTGAAAAGGCTACAAGTGAACACTAAAGTGGAGGGAGAGTTCGTGCATGACTTTTTGTTTGCTGATGATTGTGCACTCAATGCAGCCTCTGAGGCCAAGATGCAACAGATCACTTGTGCTAATTTTGACCTGACAATCAGCACCAAGAAAACAGAGGTTCTTCAACCATCAGTGCCATACCATCCATATATGAAATCATTGGTTACAGCAAATGGAGAAATTTTGCATGCTCTTGATAAGTTCACTTACCTTGGCATTATACTTTCTAGAGTTGTCTACATAGATGATTAATTTGATGCACACACTACCAGAGCTATATCAACATTTGGGAGGCTTTGAAAGAACGTGTGGGAGATGAGGTGTTATTAGGTTGCATACCAGACTGAAGGTCTACAGAGCCATTGTGCTAATTTCATTTTTGCCTGTGAAACCTGGGCAGTATATGAGCACCATGCCAAAAAATTGAACCTCTTCTATTTGAATTGTCTTTGCAAGATTCTGAAGTCACCTGGCAAAATAAAGTACCAGAAAGTACCTTTCTCAAGCTGAACTGCCACACATTCCGACTGCTGCAGAGAGTATAACTCTGATAGGCTGGTCATGTTGTTTGAATGCCAAACATGTGTATACCTAAAAACCTATTTAACAGAGAACTCATACAAGGCAAGCTTTGACATAGAGGTCAGAAGAAGTGATACAAGGAAACCCTCAAATCTCCCTGAAGAACTTTAGTATGGATTGTTGGGACCTGGGATACTCTGGCACAGAACCACCTAGCATGGTGTGCCTGCATCAAAGAAGGGGCTGCGCTTTATGAGCAAAGCAGAATCATTGTAGCACAAAACATGAGATGTGCAATTCTAGAGACATCTCTATCCTAAATGTTCTTACAGACTATTTGTGCCTGACTTATGGAGGGGCCTTCTGAGCTCCAATTGGACTGATCAGCCACAGTTGAACGCTGGCCTTGACCCTAATATTGTGATGTCATTGGTCCTCTTCTAGCAGGAAGGACAAATAACAAAAACAACCTGCGACTAGAACATGGGGGCAATATTTTAAATAGTGGTGAATGCATTGGCTCTGGTGTCAAAGAATTGGTGTTCAAATTCTGTCTTTGATACTTAACACCAGTATGACCTTGGGCAGGTCATTTAACCTCTGTAGGCCTCTTTTTCCTTATCTATAAAATCAGGGGATCAGATTAGATTGCCCCCGAAGTTCCTTTAAGCCTTGTATCTGAGGTTTTATAATGCAGTATCTATGGAATTGAATACAGTATCCGAAATATGGTTTGCTCAGGGCAATAGCAAATTAGTGGGATTATAGATCTAGTGCCAGAAGGCACTTCAGAGGGAATGGGGAGGTGAAGGGAATAAACATTTACATAGTTCCTACTGTGTGCCAGGCACTGTGCTAAATGATTTACAAATAATACCTCATTTGATCCTCAACAACCCTGAGAGGTGAGTGCTATTATTATACTCAGAGAAGTTAAGTGACTCACCCCCAACCCTACAAATAACAAGTGTCAACTGAAATTCTAACCTGTGACCTTGAATCTAAATCCAACACTTTCTATTATACCCTATTGCCTCTATGTTATCTTTTTCATGCTGGATACTGTGTTTCTCTTAATGTAGCGGAAGAGTGCATTAACTTCTTTGGACACTGTATCACACTGCTAACTCATTGACTGTGGAGTTTGTTAAACCCTCAAATACTTTTCAGATAAACTACTTTCCAGTTATGCTTCTACAACCCTTGTGGAGTTGATTTTTTGAACTCAACTGTAAAACTTTTGATTTATCCCTACTAAATTTCATTTTATTAGATTAGGTCTAATATTGTAGGCCTTTTTGGGTTTTGATTGTCATTCAGTGAGTGAGCTCTCTTTTCAGTTTTATATCATCTCTGTGATCTCCAGCTTGGAATATTTCATAGGCACTTTTCTTTTTCTTTTTTTATTATCTTTAATATTTTTATTATAATTTTTTTGCTAGCTCTTATTAATGTACTCCATCCCTGTTCAGGAAACTGTTATTCTTATGTTTCAAGTCATGAAGTAGAGATATGTGTTCGTTTTCCTACTGTAGCATCTACTGTAGTGCTAGGTCAATGGAAGGATTCCTAGTGCTTACTGTGGGAGGTGTTGAAATCCCTTTCCACATTAAGAGTTCCCTGCATTGATGAAATCATAGGTTTAGGCCTGTATTTTATATATTGTGTTCATAATCTTATCACATTGGGGCTATTTCTATAATCAGTGTATTAAATACATACATGCCCATTTTATGGAACTTGGAACATAATTTTACTGTTTAAAAAATTATGAACATTTATAGTCATATCTGTGCTTTTATAACTTTGTTGATAATATCAGTGATTGGACCATCCCTAATCATAATGTTCTTTCTATGAGAAAAAATAGACGAACTTCACAACAGTTTGTTTTTTGATTGTTTTTGTTTGTTTGTCCTTTGCGGAGCTCCTAGGATTTTAGAGCTGGGAGAGACTTTGAGAATCTGATGTACCACCGCATTTTTCACATCAGGAAAACAAAGAAATAAAGCAATTCAGAAACTTGTCCAGCATCTCGTAGCTAGCTCCTTAGTGGCAACCCATCATCATTATTGAACCACTTGAGCAATAGCAATAAAATAAACAATAACATAAATAAAATAAATAAAATAACAATAACAAAATTACAACCCTTTTTTTTGTACATAGAAAAGAGAGCAGAGAAGGCCAGAGCAAATAAGTAATTGCTGTATTTTAAGTTTTATATTTAAAAATTCAAATTACAAGTGGTTTGGGTTTTATGGTTTTATTTAGGATTTTGTTCTTTTTTGTTGGTTTGATTTCAAGGTTTATATTCTCTGAAATGTTAAAATAATTTTTTATTATAATCTGCTAATGGTGGGTTAGTAGAAAAATATTCGTATATACAAGGGTAATAAATATTAGGAAATAGGCTGCCTTTGTAACAATAACAGGAAAGAGAAATAATTCTAATTGAATTTATAATTTTTGAAACTTGAATTTTGTGGCTTCAATTTCTGTTATGAAGACAAGAATAACTTAGAACAACAACAATAATGCTAGGAAATTGATTTTTTCATAACAAATGGCCCAGTATAAATTCAATTTTCCTTCCCTTTTCTAAATGAATTAATAAATTATTTATCTTTGTAAGGCTTTGGTCTTCTTTAATAGTGGAACTCCAAGTTGATAAAAATAAGCTTGTATTTACCCCTTCATTATGACAGAGCATTGAACCGGGTGGTATAGTAAAACATGTTCATTTCTAATTATCTTGGCATAAAGAATACTTTGGACAAATTACTAACTTTTTATACATTTATTTGTTTAAAAATGTTATTTTAGGGTGTATATATTTATATGAATGCATATTTGTTGTTTTATAGATACATGCTTATCTAAAAAAATACATCATTGTGTATACTGTGGCACAGTGTATTGAAAGCCTATATACCATGGCCTTCTAGGTCTTGCCTATTGACACATTGATTTTGTGACCCTGGGCAAGTCACTTTAGCCTCTCAGTGTGCTCCCAGGCTTTAAATTTCAGAGAAAGTACTGATGCACTGCCTCTGGAGTGCCTTATGCCAGAGTCGGACACAGGTTGTTATAAAAGAATATTTCACTAAATAAGCACTTTTATTTTATGCTGTAGCTTTAAATAACTCCTAATGGACAGTTCTCTGGCACTTGAAGAATGTTTTTGCCACAACTTAAATGGACTGTGAACTTTGGTTTATATATCAAACAGTAAGGTACTTTTTTTGTGTGGTTATTGTTCTCCTGGTATGGCAACTTCTCTCCATTACAGATGGGCAACTGTTCTGTAACTTAGAGTTTTTCTGGGTATTAAGAGTTTAGTGATTTATCTGTGTTTACATAGTATGTGTCAGAGGGAAGACTGTAGTTTGAGTTTTTCTTACACTCCAAGATTAGCTTTCTATCTGCTAAGCCATGGAGTTTCTTTTTTAAGAAGGTAGAGATTTAAAAATACTTAATTTTTATTAATTAGCAAATGTTCATATTGAACACATATCCATTTTAGGTTTACTGCTACTGTACGTAAACCTTTGTAATTACTCAGTCTCTTAAGAATTATTGTTGGTGATTACCCAAAGGACAATGGTGGGTTAGAATAGGCTACAACCATATTGCTGATGAAAAATTATATAGGATAAGTGCCATAAAGGGTATCATTAGAGAAATAGATGTTACCAGAAAAGGGGAAAAGCTGGTAAAGTAGCAACAGCAAGGGACAAGAACAAGTGATCTGCCTCCATGGTCTACTGGTATTCATCTGTGGATGAGAAGTATAGAGAAAGACATTGGAGTTATAGCCCAAGGAGTCCTCATGTTGATTAGATCATTGGTAAAGATACTATTCTTTAAAAGGGCCATGTGCAGCTTGAATTTTTGGCAGTGGTGATTATATTTAAAATTTTGAAAATGACAAGTCTTATTTTCATTACAGGTACATTGGGATATTCACATTGTACAGAAACAGAGGTAAGATAAATTTCCTGATTTAATCAAATGATCTCAGTTCATAACAAGCCTACCTATAATCAGAAAGTTGTGAAAGACAATAACTTTATGGTACTCTTTAGATTATGATGTTGAATAGTTAGTACAGTGTTTGATATTGAAACATTTCACTCATATTATGTGGTTTCTTTAAACATGCTTTGAAATATGTTCTTATAATAAAATTAATAAATATTTTTGATTTTGAAAATAGGAGTAGATTGGTTTATTTTGTTAATTAAAAATCAGTAGATGTCAATTCTTGAAATTTTAATTTTATTTAATTATTTTAATGGAGGTCTTTTCTAGCATGAGATTGAGTAGGAAAAATACATTGTTGGCATTCTCAACCTTGTGCAGAGCTATTTAGATGTTTTGGTGGGAAAACATTTGGTGTTCTATCTATGCTTTTCTTTCAGTAGACACAAAATCACTTGAATTTGAGAGGTGGGCCTGGAAACAGATAGCAGTATACATATTTACCCTGATCAAATATTGTGAAATTGTTTTTTTCTTTATAGGAAATCTATTTCTTCTTTATGGCTTAAATTACAAGGATAAAATTAAACCAGGAAAACACAGCATTGAAATACATGTTATTTTCTTTGTTATAGAAGTTGTATAGCTCTCATAATGCCAGAGCAGTACCTAGAGCTGTTATTAATGTTGGCACTTAAAGTTTTGCAGATTGGACTAAATGGTCTTTAACTATTTCCCCTCCATTTTAAGTTTAGAAGGTAAAAAACTTGTTATTTTTAAAATAGTTCTTTCTGACAGTAGAAAATATATATTTTTTAATTTTCTTTTTTCAAGGTAGTTGGTAGCTGCAGAAATCAGTAAGTAACTGGCAAAATAAGGCAGGCCTATTTAGCAAGTCTTGTTCAAGGTTGAAGCTTTTACGAATTTTGGAAAGTTACCATTTTTTTGATAGCCTCAGTGTTTGCTGAAATATATAGGGCATACGTTTAGCCTGGTTTTTACTCTTAATGTGGGTGAACTTTGTTTTGTTCTTTTGTTTATTTAAAGACTCATAATGTATCATCCCTAGGACAGTCTTCTTAATCTCCTTCAATTAGTTCAGTACCTGGCTCACAGTCTTTCTGTCTTCCCCATCTCCTGCTCTTATACTAAGGAATTTCAACATACACACACATACACACACACTCCCTTAAATGCTCTCATTTCCCAGTTTTTCATTTTGTTCAACTCACTTGACAATACTCTTTCAGTCTATATCTCATCTATGCACATAGAGGGTTCTATCCTTGATGTTGCCATCAATAAGTTTTCAGTCTTTGTTCATAATCTCTGATATTCTTTCATCTGATCATAATCTTTTATCATGTAATATTTCCCTTGCCTTATGACTGTTAATCCTGTTCTTTGTCCTCACTGTAACTTTGATTCATCCCACTTTTCAGATAATTCCCAGGCCATCATCTCCATACTGGTTACACTCTCTTCTCTTCCATATGTTTTGGTGGGAAAACATTTGGTGTTCTATCTATGCTTTTCTTTCAGTAGACGCAAAATCACATATTCAGTTAATTATTTTCACTTTACACCATCCTCTACACCAAGGGTAGAGAATCTGCAGCCTTGAGGCCACACGTGGCCCTCTAGGTCCTCAAGTGCAGCTCTTTGACTGAATCCAAACTTTACCAAAACAAATCCCCTTAATGGAAAGATTTGTTCTGTAAAACTTGGACTCAGTCAAAAGACTGCACCCAAGGACCTAGAAGCCCACATGTGGCCTTGAGGCTGAAGGTTCTCCACCCTGCTGTGCCTTTGAATCCTTCATTGCCTTGTCCTGTTGCCAGTGACATCTTGCCAGACTTCACCCCTGTATTACTCCCATTATCTGTCTTCCTTAATTCTGTTTGTGTACTGCTGAATGGAACCAGAGGAAATAGTGAAGCCGGATTCATACTGACTGTATCTCTTCTTAAATGGGCCCTCACTACTTCAAGGCAAACATTTTATCTCTTCCTGATAAGTTTGCTGTCCCATTCTTCTACCATTTTATATCTGTCTTCCCTTCTGTGGCTAAATTACTTGAGAGAGCTGTTTATATTCACTCTTCTCACTGTTCTAAACTCTCTGTAATCTATATTCTGACCTCGTTATGCAACTGAAATTACCATATCCAAAGTTACCAGTAATCTCTTAATCACCACATTTAGTGGCCTTTTTATAGTCTTTTTTCTTTTTAACTTCTCGTGGCATTTGTTCCTGTTAATTACCTTTAGCTTCTGAATACTTGGGGTTTTCATGACACTTCTTCCCTGTTTCTCCTCCTGTCTTACCCTCCTTTGCTGGTTCTTCATCCATGTCATGTTGACTCACTGCAGGTAGGTATCCTTTAACACTTTGCTTTGTTTTGTTCTTTTTTCACTCTCTATTCATTCAGTAAAACTTCAGTTATCTGATACTTTTTAAGTCATTTTTTTCCCTTGAACATTCCATTTACCAAGAAAATTATCTCATATTCATAGATTTAAAGAGAAACCTGAGCCTCTCTGTTTCCTTATCTATAAAATAGAGCTAACATTTGTGTCATCTGTCTTATAGAGTTGTTATAAGAAAAGTGCTTTGAAGTCGAAATGCATTTTACATATCAGTTTATTACTTAGCCCAATTTCCTTTATTGTGCCCTGTAGTGAAAATTGGTATTTAGAATGATGACCTTGAGGAATTGCAAAATCTTGAATTATCAAAGGAAGATTTAATCGTGATCCCTATTTTTTGCTAATGCAGAAAGACTAGTAATTTTTAGAAAAATTTTTGATAATAAGAATTGAAACAAGGAGTTTTTGTTTAACCCAAAATCATAACCAGAAAACATTTCTTCCTTTCCCTCCATTCTAGTCAATTGAGATTTACAGTGTTGGTTTTCTCTCAGTAGCTTGTATAGATGTGGAAATACATTTCTGCATTCCATATATTTATAAAGAAGTGAAATAAGATGAAGTTACTCCAAAACTTTGGCTAAGTCGTAGGAATGATCAGCAAATGTGCCTAAGTGTTCTTAGTCTAGCGACTTTTAAAATTTAACTGCCCCCCCCCAATTTAACTGTCCTTAGTTTGATATCCCAAGGAAACCAAACTCAGCTAACTTTTCCAAAAAGACTAAAATACCTTAAAGAATTATCACATGTAAATATGCAAAGCATATTGATGGGCTACAGTGCTGTAAAAGTACAGCTTTAAATTAAATAAACGATAGCCAGTTTATGGTTTTTAGACAATATAACTCTCAGGCCAGGCTTTCATGTGTTTGTTGGTTTTTTTAAAATCAGTTGAAGAGCCTCACTATACCACCTTTGATACATTATATTGAATAAAACTGAAAACAAAACAATCAAGTCAAAAGCAATTTTTGTATTTGTAAATAGCAAGTTATATGCCTGTAAATTTAAGTAGAAGTAAAAGTTTCCTTTAACAAGGCTTACTAATGAAAAAAAAAGAAAACATCTTGAAAATTAGAATACATAGATTTGATCCCATGTGATATCCTGAGGAAAGAGACACATCGTACTATAGTGGAAAGTGCCTAAGAGTTAAAAACTGTAGGGTGTAATCCTGGCTTTGATATTACTGGTCATATGATCTTGGTCTGAGCGTCAGTTTCTTAATTCGTAAGGAGCCTTGTTTATCTCACAGAATTATCATGAAGATAAGATGAGGTAAGATGTGAAAGTGTTTTGAAAGCTATAAAGTACTTCCTAAATGGCAGGTGGTATTTTTACTATAAGGTAGATAAACCTCTTATTATTTAATGATAGTATTAGTTGCTTTTTGGGACAAGGACAGAACTTCTGTGGAAGTATGTGTTGGTGTTTTGGTGTTGTGTTTCCTTGTATGTGTTTATATCTTTGTCTAGATTCAAGTTCAGAGGGTCTCAGATCTGATATTTTTTAGAGGGATCTCATTGTATTAAAGTTTTTTGTTGCTTTTGTTTATGGGAACCTAGTGAGGGGCATTAAGATATTAAGGTACTCTCCTCAGTTTTTGTGATATTATTCTCTTTTGGCTTGCCTTCCACTGTCTTTCTCAGTTTGTTCTGTTGGCTCATCATTCATATTATACTCCCTAATTGTGGGTGTTCCCCAAGGTTCTGTCTGGGGCCCTTTTCTCCTTTTATCTTCTTTCTTGGTAACCTTCTGATCTCTCATGGAACCTCCTGAGATCTCATGTTTCGTGCTCTTAAGTATGGACATTCATGTTATAGTTAGTGCATCACATAGAAATTGTGCAACCATGAGGAGCTGTCATATGGTTTTAGCTGTAATGTACTAAGAAGCAAGTTTTAATTTACTTAGGAGCCAGATAAAATGATGAATTTAGGAAAACTAAGTATAACTAACTGATGACTAAGACAGGAAGCATGAGAGTATGAGGCATGAAGTCAAATTTGTGTTACTTTTTCTGTTTCAAGCTGAGCTCAGAGGAACTGAACCTAAAATTTTTAGTTTCTGTTCATGGAAATTTAAAAATGCTATTAAGATGTGGTGTCTGCTAACATTGGAATATTTTTGGAAATTCTTTAAAATTATTCTTTTTAAGGATGTGTGAGTCTATACATTGCCTTTCTCTTCTACATCTTTTGGGTGTGGCTCAGGGTTCAGACTTGTTTACATATGCTCTAGAAAGAGTGATCTATATTTGTGGGTATAAGACATCAATTTTGAGCCATAATTTTAGTGAGTCTTGTCCCAGTTTGTACAATTGTCTTTCTTTTTTTGTACAATTTTCCAACAACAAGAATGTAAATAATGTTATGTGCTTTGACATCTGAGAAGTTAAAAAAATCTAAATAGAGCAGACTTAAATTCACCCTGGCTTTTCTGAGGTTTCCTTTTGTTGGGTTTTCTTTTCAGGACTCCAGATTTCATTCTGTTCCTGTGTTCTATTAATCACCACTAATTATATTGTACTCTGGGGCCCTAGTCCGTTAGCAGTAAGGAAGGTTAAATAAGTAACTAGGACAACCCTGCAGCTCCCCTGGGTTAAACTGCTGTAGTTTGAGTAGAGTAGGTTAAAGTTTTAAATAAAGTTAAGTTAGCTTTATCAACTTTAATGTTATTAGTATTAAGTTGGTAGAAATGGGAACTCTAGCAACATTAAACTTCCCTGAGGGGGGAAATTTTTTCAGAACACTCAAGTTCACTTCAGAAAGTCATTTAAAGTTTTTCAGTACTTACTATAAAATGTGTATAACTTGTAAATGTGTATGCTTTCCTGCCTTTTGTTTGTCATATGGACCTTATATCAAAATAGTTGTCTTCAATTTCACTATTCTGTCTATATTTACGTACAGCAATAGTTAACTACGAAAAACTAGAATGTCCCAGTGTCATGATTAGGACCATTTGTGATATATACTTTCTGGATTTTTAAATTGTGTAGAATTAAAAAAAAAAAGAAAGACTACTAAGTGAAGGAGGCAAAGACAGAGTCTGGAAGTGACATTAAAAAACACTATTTTGACTTCCTTACTGGACAAATGTCTGTGGAGTGGGAGTTGGAGGGTGGGGGTGGGGAACAGAATGAGAGAATAAACAGCCAATTCTGGAGAGGGCTTGTAAAGGATAGCTGGGGATGTAAGATGTAGTGTCACTAGAGGAGAGCCAGGTCTCCCAAAGGGCCTAACAAATGGAAAGGGTGTGAGAGAAAGAGGCAGCACCGTTCACTATAGAAAGGAAATTCCTGAGGGCACAAAGGAAGGGGTAGACAAGGTTGTATTAGGACATGGATAGGGATTCGAAGGAATGAGGATGAGGGAGAATATGAGGAAGGGGCAGGGGACCATTTTTTCTAAATGGTTCTTGATTCGTAATTATAAGGATAGGAAGAGAAACAGGAGAAGCCTTAGGGGTAATAATAGTGTGTAGCAGATAAAAAGAGAAACTTACAGTCTCAAAGCAGTGATGGAGAGAAAGCTGGATTGAGTCTGAGTCTATTCCTTCACGTGGGAGACTGAGTAGTATAGGGGGCTTGGCATTTGGAGTGCTAGTAGGCAGCAGACTACTTTCTATCCCTCTCTCCCCCAACTTCACCACCAGGGGCCTAGTCCTAGATCTGGGTTTGGCTTGAGTCAGGTGGCCCTATTGCCTTTTCCTGGATGGCTAGTGGAAGCTAAAAGAGAAGAAAGAAATATTACAGAGCATTTCTTTTTACTCTAAGTAGAAAATATAAATAATATATTTGTGTTGAAATCATGATTGTACAGACATACTTTGATATAAACAACCATTTTGTGACACATAAATTGGGTCATACATGTTGACTTTAGTATATATCAAGTTATGATAGCCTAACGAAACAATTTTTAAATATTTTTTCTTCTGGGTATTTGTGATCTTTCTCTTCAGTCACTTTCTTTTCTCTCTGTCCACCTTGTTGCATGTTAGAGTTAATGAGTAAGATTACTATTCTGCCTTTGATATAAAATGCATTATTTTGTCAGGATATATTGACTCATTTGATATTTTTTCTTATATTTCTTTTTTCTGATTTTTATTTTAGGCTCACTCAATGTTAAATCACCTTTTTTGTTTTCTGAATATAGTTTTTGTTCAAATTTACAATCTTTGTATTCTACAAATATACAAAACTTGTGATTTACTTTGGTTTTTTAGTTTTGAAATAAAAGTTAAAAATGAACGTTACATAATGAAACAGTAAGCCTGTTATCAATTTTTAAGAGAGTCATAATGTTTTAAGTAAATGCTTTTCAGTATGCTTATATACTTTTTTTTTTAAAAAAGTACATATTATAAAAGAAAAACTCTTAAAGATTTAGTGTCCAGGTGCCCTTAGTGTCTTAATCTGCCGAAGAATAAAGGTACTGAGGATGTTTTCTGAAATAACCAAAATTGCCTTAGAAGGAAATATTTTAGGTTTGTTTTTGAGTTAAACACAAGTATTTGCTGCATAGAAAGAATAAACAAGACATCTCCATTTAGAATGCTAATTCCTTGATAATTTGACATAACCTCCTAGGTGGTGGGAGATCAGGGACTATCATTTAACCTTAATGAAAAATCCAAGAGAGATATTTTTCCCCCAGAAGTGAAATTTTATTTCTTTTAAGGCCCTAGAGTCAGATTGCCAATAATCTTACCTACTCGTAGCTAATTTAAAAAAAGACCTTTCAGGGGCTTAATAGAAATCATTTATGAATTTGACAACTTATTAACGATTCCAATGCAAATAAGCATGTTCATTTAGAACAAGAGGGGACCTTAGAGAACTAGTCCAACCCTTTCATTTCACAGATGAGAAAACTCAGCCCTGAGGGAAACTGATTTGCCCAAGGTCATAAGTAGCAGAACTGAGATTTTAACTGAAATTTTATGATTACGAATTGAGTACGCTTTCCATTATACTTGAGTACACTTCCATTATACTAAACTCCTTAATAATATGATTTTTCTTTTTCTTTCTTATTGGTCTGTTATAGGGGTTGTTAAACTTTTTTGTGTCATCGACCCCCTTAGCAGAATAATATTTTAAAATCCGTAAAATGAAACACTTAGAATTACAAAGGAATTTGTCAAATTTATCAGTTATCAAAATATTAAAAACAATTAACTGATATGTGAAATTTAAGGTGTGTGTTGACCCTGCCTCAAGAACCCCATGTCTCTTAGCTGTCACATCTCTCTGCTGTCCCTATGCCTGCTTGTAGTTCTCTTTTTTCTATTATCTAAGAGATTATTGAAGTATATTGAACTATTCGCCATTTAATAAAGGGGCAAAAAAATCCTCAGTAGCCTTTAAGGTCCTCACTGTATTGATTTGAAGCATAAAAATAACAGTGCAATAGTTTATGTTTATATTGATGATGCTAAATTCTAGAGAGTAGTTTATATTATATTTAGGATACTCTTTAAGAAAGCTGGAAAGTATGTAAGAAATACTGTTTGAAGCAGAGTATAGCAATTCAGTTGCTAGGACTGAAGTGCGGCAAAAGTCACCATCTCCAATTAGCTCCCTTTAGAGTCTTGGTCCAGGTTGATTTGCATGGACCAGGTTTGAAAGGAATTATTTCCCCATAGTTCCATAAAGCTTCTTTGCAATTTTGCTAAGGGGAACTCCTGGTATAATTAACTCTTACTCAGAGTTATGATGAGTTAGAAAGAATTTTCTGGGAAAAAGCAAAAAATACATTTTTTCAGAGTTCTAATAGCATCAGAAAAGTTTTATTCAGAAGATGTTCTTCCTTTGACCCAGCAATACCACTTCTAGGGCTGTATCCCAGAGAGATCATAAAAATGGGAAAAGGACCCACATATGCCAAAATATTTATAGCAGCTCTTTTTGTGGTGGCCAAGAACTGGAAATTGAGGGGATGCCCATCAATTGGGGAATGGTGGAACAAGTCGTGGTATATGAATGTAATGGAATGCTACTGTGCTATAAGAAATGATGAATGGGCACACTTCAGAGAAACCTGGAAAGACTTATATGAACTGATGCTGAGTGAAGTGAGCAGAACCAGGAGAACATTGTACACGGTAACAGTCACAGTGTGCAGGCTTTGATAGACTTACCTCTTCTCAGCAATGCAAGGACCTAAAACAGTTCCAAAAGACTCTTGATGGAAAATGCCATCCACATTCAGAAAAAGAAACGTGGAGTCTGAATGCAGATTGAAGCAGACTATTTTCTATTTTTTTTTTGTTTTGTTTTTCTTTCTCATGGTTACTTCCATTCGTTCTAATTCTTCTATACAATGTGACTAATGTGAAAATATGTGTAATAGGAATATATGTGTAGAGCCTTTATTGGATTGCTGCTGTCTTGGGGAGGAGATTTAAAACTTATGAAAGTGGATGTTGCAAACTAAAATTAAATTAATTAATTTATTAAAAAAATGTTCTTAAGTGGGTAAGGCCTTATCTAGCTTGTTGGCTGCACTTTCCATTACAAAAGAGCTGCAGTTGGCTTCTGGGTCACCTGAGCAACTAGATGGCGAATGGGGCATTTTTTTTTCTGATCCCCACTCCTTCTCATACCTTTACAAAACAGAAATTCATCAAAGATAAAGCAGTTTCTGCTATGTTCATGGTCTAGTGTATCCAGAATCCAAAAGAAAGTTTAAAACAAAAAACCCTAAACCCAGGATCTGATGCTTACTGAACTTGAGTTTACACAGCACCCCTCACCATCCAACTGCTAGAAGGCTGCATTAGCAGACCCTGGGACACAACATAGGCTTACAACAAGACCTACACCTATATCTTGCTGCTTCTTCCCTTTTTCCAGTGTGGTGAAACCCTAGCTCCAGGCTGTAGAAGTTTGCTTGGGGCTCAATTGCCAACTTAGCCATAGCTCTTTAGTAGCAAAAGCCTGCCAGAGGCTGCAGTCCAGAAGCACTGCAAAGCTCTGATCTGCTGGTTTGGAGCTTGAGAACTAAGAAACAGAGGGGGTGGAACAGGTCACCAGGACAGTATGTGGGTTGTGTGGGAGTGGTGTGCAGCACTCCATGAAGCTTGAAAGAGACATCCTGGGCCATTTTGACCATCCAAAAGTCAGTTGGGGCAAAGACCTAGGCTGGTGAACTGCGAGTTGCCCAGTATGGGAGGAGGCCGAGGTACTTTGAGATCCAGCCTTCAAGGAAACCATAAGAGGGGAGGGAGTCAGAAAGTGAAAAATAGAGAAAATAAGGGGGAGAAAGTCTAAGAATGAAATTACAAAAGATTTCAGGAAGAAGAAAACTCAGAAACCTTGGACATAAACAGTTAAATTGACAGGAAAAATAGTAACAACCAAAGGAAATATGGCTTCCAAATCTAGTAAATGAGTTCAGGCACCTATGAGTAAATACTGAAAAATAAAAGAAAATGATCTAACACTTGAGGAGACAGAGTACCCTGTGAACTTGGAGGAGAACATGGAGCCACAACACACTGTTCTTGAGTGGGTTAAAAGAGAAGTGAAAATTATGAGAACAGAATTTATGGCTTGCACAGCAAAAATAATGAGTAAAATAGAAAAACTTGAATCTGCAATCTCCAACTTCACCAAAGAAACAAAAGAGAAATTAGTAGATTGAGAATGTGAATACACAGAAGGACAACTTAGAAGAAAAGAAGCAAAAAACAGCAATATGAAAAGTAAATATACTTATTGTGCAAGCAAAATATACTGATTTTCGAAGACAAGATGCTTAGAGACAACCTAAGGATTATAGGTCTCTCAGAAGAACGTGATAGGCCAAAAAAATATACCATCTTGATGAAGGAAATAATAGAAGAGATTTAATCTTCTGAACACAGATCTTTTGATAACAGAAAATGAAATTCCAATCTAAACAGTTCATAGATCACCAGAAAAACCAAACCAAATCAAGGCTACAAATTCCAAGATGCATATGGTTAAATTTAACAATTCAATTCAGAAACATGTTCTGCATGCAGTCAGGAGAAAGACCTTCAAGTACAAGAAGAAGAACATTAAAATAATGCAAAAGTTTTGCACCCAATAGAAAACATAGGAGAGAATAGAATAATATATTATGAAGAATAATGGAGCTCAGGATGCAACCTAGGCTGATGTACCTTGTAAATCTGAGCTAATCATACAGGACAAAAGATGGACATTCAATAACAAAGAAAAATTTGAAACATTTTTAGAAATAAAACCAGAACTGAAGAGATTATTTACTTTTTGCATACTTCAAATAAAAGAAATACAGTCTAAGTAAATAAATATAGCAGACAAGGAAAACAGCAGCAACAGTGATAATAGATTTCTTTCTAAATGTATACAAGGTGACAGGAGTGGCAACAGAAATCTAGTAGAGATAATAATGAAGAGATGGGTAGGGGGCATTGTGGACTGAACTGCCTACATCCTACCTATAGGTAAATCAGTGCTTTTTGTCAGACTACTTTACAAATAGGAATGTAAATGAAAGGGGAAGAAGGGAGCAAGGGAATACAGAGGAGTATGTGATGTGCTTGGGTCAAATCAAGGACTAGCTATGAGGGGAAGGTGAATTCTATGGTCTTAGAAAGAGAAGTGGGAGTAGGCAAAGGGAGGGGAATATTGAAAAGCAAAGGGAGAGAGGAAGGATACCATAATTTGCAGGTGGGAGGGGGTTTCACTGATGAATACTCCTATGGGTTGGTGAGGGCAGGTGAAGACCTTACACTGGCTGAGCCCTCATTTGAGAACATTTGGTGCTTGAAAAGTCTACTTGTTCTACATTGGGAGGGAGGAAATTTGAACCCATGGGGGCAGCTGGTAGTCTTTAGGGAAAAATAATATTCTTGCAATCATACTTTAACAAAATAGAAAAAATAGGATTAGTGAACTGAATATGAATTTTAAAAATTAGAAAATCAACAAATAAACAAAATAAGCCCCCAAAAAGAGATATTAAAATTATAGGGGAATAAACTAGAAATGAAAACCTCATAGAAATGATAAATAAAATTATAATTTGGTTCTTTGAAAAGACTAATAAGAGTGATAAATCCTTAGTTAATCTGATTAAAAAGAATAGAACAAAAAATCAAATCATTAAAACAAATCAGCAAGATAAAAACACAGCAAAACCAGAAGAAATAAAAAGAATAATCAGAACATATGCAGTCAATTTTCTAACAAAACCGAAAACAAAAAGGAAATAGAGGAAATCCTTCAAAATATAAAATTCCAAAACTTTCAAAAGACCAGCTAAAGAGCTTAATTAATCTGATTTTAGAAAAAGAAATATACCTAGCTGTAAAGGAATTAACAATGAAAGAAACTCCTGGACCTGATGGGTTCATGGGAGAATTCTATCAAACTTTTTTTTTCCTGTCGTACAACAGATTCATTTTAATTTAGTTGTTAATAAAGAGCTACATAACTAAATATGATGTGCTGTATGTGCAGATAGCAATGACCTTATCTCAGCAATCTGAACCATAGAATGTATGGAGGGGAGTAATGTACAAGAAGATTGGTAATGTTGGACAGGGTTAGGTGGTAAAAGAGATCTAGATGTCAGATAGAGGAATTTAATTTTTTTTACATTTATTTGTTTTTTAAAAATTAATTTATTTTTAGTTTTCAACATTCACTTCCACAAGATTTTGAGTTCCAAATTTTCTCCCCATTTCTCCCCTCCCGCCACCCCACAACAGCGTGCATTCTGATTACCTCTTCCTCCAATCTGCCCTCCCTTCTATCACCCTCCCCCTTCTCTTATCCCCTTCCCTTCCATTTTCCTGTAGGGCAAGATAGATTTCTGTACCCCATTGCCTGTATATCTTATTTCCCAGTTGTATGTAAAAACAGTTTTCAACATTGGTTTTTAAAACTTTGAATTATACATTCTCTCCCTTCCTCTCTCCCCACCCACCCTCATTAAGAAGGCGAGCAATTTGATGTAGGTTATACATGTGTAGTCATGCAAAACACTTCCATAATAGTCATGTTGTGAAAGACTAACAATATTTCTCTCTATCCTATCCTGCCCCCCATTTATTATATTCTCTCCTTTGACCTTATCCCATCTCAAAAGTGCTTGCTTCAGATTACTCCTTCCCCCATTTGCCCTCTTTTCTCCCATCTCCCCTACCCGCCTTTTCCTCTTCCCTCCTACGTTCCTGTAGGATAAGATAGGTTTCCATACACAATTGATTGTGTATGTTATTCCCTCCTTCAGCCAGATCTGATGAGAGTAAGATCCATTCATTCCCTCTCACTTCCCCCTTTCCCCCCTACTGTAAAAGCTTTATCTTGCCTCTTTTATGTACATTCCTCTCTCTCACCTATTAATTTTATTTTTTAGATATCTTCCCTTCATATTCAACTCATCCTGTGCCCTCAGACAACTTGGTGGGTGATTCTTGATTTTAATCCTAGCTCCTTTGACCTCTGGAATATCATATTCCAAGACCTTCGATCCCTTAATATAGAAGCTGCTAAATCTTGTGTTATCCTTGATTGTGTTTCTACAATACTGGAATTGTTTCTTTCTGGCTGCTTGCAATATTTTTTTCCTTGACCTGGGAATTCTGGAATTTGGCTGCAATATTCCTAGGAGTTTTCCTTTTGAGATCTCCTTCAGGAGGTGATCAGTGTATTTTTTAAGTTTCTATTTTAAACTCTGGTTCTAGAATATCAGGGCAGTTTTCCCTGATAATTTCATGAAAGACGATATCTAGGCTCTTTTTTTGATCATGGCTTTCGGGTAGTTCACTAATTTTTAAATTATCTCTCCTGGATCTATTTTCCAGGTCAGTTTTTTTCCAATGAGATATTTCACATTGTCTTCTATTTTTTTCATTCTTTTGGTTTTGTTTTATAATTTCTCGATTTCTCATAGAGTCATTATCTTCCATTTGCTCATTTCCAATTTTTAAGAATTATTTTCTTCAGTGAGCTTTTCCTTTTGACCAATTCTGTTTTTTAAGACATTCTTCTCCTCGTTGGCTTTTTGGACCTCTTTTGCCATTTGGGTTAGTCTGTTTTTTAATGTGTTATTTTCTTTAGCATTTTTTAGGTCTCTCTTGTCAAACTGTTGACTTGATTTCATGATCTTCTTACATCACTCTCATTTCTCTACCCAATTTTTCTTCTACTTCTCTTACTTGATTTTCAAAATCCTTATTGAGCTCTTCTATGGCCTGAGACCAGTTCATATTTTTCTTGGAGTCTTTGGATATAGGAGTTTTGACTTTGTTGACTTCTTCTGGCTGTATGTTTTGATCTTTCTTGTCACCAAAGTAAGACTCTATAGTCTTAGAGTTTTTTCCTGCTGTTTGCTCATCTCCTCATCCAATTACTTGACTTTTTAGCTCTTTGTTAAGTTAGGACTCTGCTTCCAGAGTGGAGAGTGCACTGCCCGAAGCTTCAGGGGTTTTGTGCAGCTGTTTTCAGATATTTCTAGGGACCTGTAAATTTTTAGTTCTTCCAAGATTGATGAAAGGAGAGGTGTTACTCCTCTCCTGGTCTGTGCTCTGGTCTGTGAGTGACTACAGGTACTCTTTTCTGCCTTGGAACTATGAGGAGGATTCCTTCTCCAGGGCTACCACAAGCTCCGTCATGCCAGCACTTCTCCTCACCTTAGGACTGCCACCCAGGACTATGATCCAGGTCACAACAGGGCAAAACAAGAGAACCCTGCCTCAGCACCAGCACAGAGATCCCTGCAATCCCCCTCTTATCAGCTGCTCAATCGCCCCACAGTGGGCTGAGGGCTTTGGAATCAGCCAGTGCAGCTGTGGCTGTTGCTACTACCGTGGGGCTGGGTCTTGAGCTTGGGCTGCACCAGGACCATGCTCCTCTCTCACCCAGGTCCAAAAGACCTTTCCTTCTGGCCTTCTAAGTTGTCTTTGGCGTATGTGAGTTGAAAAGTCTGGAAACCACCAAAGCTGCCGGTGATACAGTCCCCTGAGGCCTCCTCTGGGTTTGCTGGGGCCCAGTCTATGCCAGAGCAGCCCACATTCTCTCTGTGCTCCTCTCTCAGACTGGTGCAAAAGGCTTTTCTTGTCAACTTTCTAGGTTATATTGGGCTAGAAATTTGTTTCACTCTGTCATTTTGTGGATTCCGCTGCTCTGGAATTTGTTTAGAGTCATTTTTTTGCAGGTATTTGGAGGGGTTTGGTGGAGAACTCAAGGAAGTCCCTCCTTTCACTCTACTATCTTGGCTCTGCCCCCTCAAACTTTTAAAGTACAGTTAATACTCATACTTCACAAATTATTGTTAAAAATTGAAAAAGAACCCTATCAGAATCCTTTTATAGGACAAATATAGTGGGAAAGATAAAACATAGAAAGAAAACTATAGGTTAATATCATTAATGAGCACGGACTCGAAAATTTTAAATAAAATTCTTTCAATTTAGAGAGATTTATCTATCCTTCCTCCCTATAACAAATATGCATAATTAAGCAAAGCAAATTTCCACATTTGGCCATGTCTAAAAATGTATGTCTTATTCTGCATCTTTAGTCCCTCACCTCTCTGTGAGGAAATGAGTACTGTGCTATTCTTTCTTTTTTTTTTTTTACATTTTTTGAGGGGGGAAGGTAAGGCAATTGGGGTTAAGTGACTTGCCCAAGGTCACACAGCTAGTAAGTGTGTCAAGTGTCTGAGGCCAGATTTGAACTCAGGTCCTCCTGACTCCAGGGCTGGTGCTCTACTCACTGCACCACCTAGCTGCCCCTACCACGCCATTCTCATACCTCTGGATTAGGAGTTTGCCACTGTATTGATCAGGGATCTCAAGTCTTTCAAACTTTTGTTTTGATCATTTATAATGTTATTGTATAGATTCTTCTACTGGTCCTGTGCTGAAACTGTCTATTTTATCATTTCTTTTGGCACAGTTATATTCTGTTACATTTTTCTATCATAATTTGCTTATTTTCCAACATATGGGCACTCCTTTAGATTTCAGCTTTTTGCTACTGAAAGAAGGAACTACTCTAAATATTTTTGTACACGTGGGCCCTTTCCTTCTTTCTTTATACCATATAATTTGTTGATCTTATCATTTCCCATGGATACATTATCATCTCTGTAGATGATTTCCAGATCTCTTTATCCAACCATAGGACTCTCTTGATCTCTAGAATCTTGTCTCCAACTGCCTGTTGGGCATCTCAAAAAAGATGTCTCATTGACACCTCAAACTCAGCATGTCCAAAATGAATTCTTTATCTTTCCCCCCAAATCCTCCTCTCTTTCCAATTTTCCTATTGCTTTTAAGGGTTCCACCATCTTCTCTCACCCAGGCCCTCTCCATAGGTGTCATCTACACTCTGCACCCTTTTTCATGCCCCAAATCCAATCTGTTTTCAAGTCCTGTGGATTTTACCTTCTTAACATATCTTGCACAATATCCCTTTTCTTTCCTGACACTTCTGCCATCCTGGTGTAGGCCTTAGTCGCCTTATATCTGCACTATAATAGCCTTCCAGTGGATCTTCCTCCCTCATCTTTTCTTGCTGTATTCCATCCTGCTATCAAAGTGATCTTCCAAAGGATCAAGTGTGACCATGTCTCACCTCCTATTCAATAAACTCTAATGGCCCCTCTTCCCTCCAGGAACAAATATAAAATCCTTTGCTTGGCCTTCATAGCCTTTCATAACTGGCTTCCCATCTACCTTTTTTGGACCTAGGCTATATTCCCCTCCAAATACTTAGCAATACAGCAACATTCGCCTCCTTGCTGTTCTTCACACAAGACACAGCATTTCCCAGCGTGGGGCATTTTCACTGTCTATCCCTCATGCCTTCTTTGATTTCCTTCAAGTCTCAGCTAAAGTACCATCTTCTGACATAATCTTTTCCTAGTCCTCATTAATGGTAGTGCCTTCCTTCCATTCATTGGCTCCATTTTATCCAGTAAATTGTTTGCTTGTTAGTTGTTTGCATGTTGTCTCTCCTGTTAGAAGGTGAACCCCTTGAGAGTGGGACTGTCTTTTGCCTTTCTTTGTATCTCCAAAGCTTAGCACATATGTAATGGCAAGCAGGATGGGACTTTTTGCTGTTTTTTGTTTTGGAGTGCTTCTCAGCACTAAGGCCGTCAAGTGCCTTTGAGTCTTGCCTTTGTTTTAATCAAGAGTCTTTGATTGAATCCAGAGTCTTTGATGACCTGCTTAAGTCACAAGAAAGCCTAAGTCACATGAGTTTGAGTTGCATAGTCATGACGCCCTCTGACCCTGAAGAAGTGTATATATACTCTGAGGTTAGCATTTTGCTTGGGGCTCACTCATTGGAAGAGTGTTCTTGTGATTTCACCAGATGAGACTCTAGGTAGACATTAAGGAGTCCTCTGGCTTTGAAAACCTGGATGTTGAGTACTTCTCTCTGTGGTGAATGTGCACATATTGCTATGGTCAGACAGAAGCCTGTCTGTTGATATGTGTTATTTGCTCTCTTTATATAATTTCTGCTTGTAATTTCTGTTTGTATTCTCTCTGAAGTTCACGGTGCTGACTTTTTCCCCTAAACTAAGTGGATGATATATGTATGTTTAATTAAAGTGAGATTGTAAACCCCTTAAAGTTGCTTTCCTTAGAAAAGCAGATCAAAGAACCTGTGCTAGCAGCGCTCCTATGTGCTGGTGTTATTGGCCTTATACAGCCACAGTAGCTGCAACTACTTGTTGTTACAACATAATAACACTATCACATAGTATGACTTCCTCCATCTCTCTTTAAAGGAGAAGAAGTAGAGATACTGAGCGTAGGTGGATTTTCTGAGGAGTTTAGATGTGAAAGGGAGGAGAGATAAAGGACAGTAGCTAGTAAGGATGATGGGATCTAGAGACAGTTTTAAGGTTGAGAGGAAGATATGCACATTTTTACAGGTAGCAGAACTGGACGTTGTGGATAAGCAGATATAGAGAGGGGATGATGATGGGCTTAATCTATCAGAGAAGATGAGGACATGAGTTAAAGTTGCATGCAGAAGGTTTGGCCTTGGTAAGGAGAAAGGCCACCTCTGCTAGAGCCTGGAGTACAGGCTAAAAAGTAGGGAATGATGTCAGGAGTATGTGAGAAGAGGGAGCTCTTGGTGAATGGCTTTCAGAGCAGTGAGGTCTTCACCTGAGAGAGTAGGGACAGAGTGTGTTATGGGAGGCTTTAGGGGAGAAGAATAGAACAACTTCTGAGGTGAGAGGGACAGAAGAATAATTAGGAGTAGAGAGATTGCTTTGCTTCAGATAGGGACCAATTGGGGTTGGGTAATAAAAATTTATATTAGGCCTAAAAGAGTTTCCTGATCTCTTCTACTTCTGTTCTGCAGCACATGAATAGGAAAGAGGGAAGCAGGTGGTAGGAGTAATCCAGAGTTGTAGTCTGGCAAGCTGTGAGGACAAAGAATTGAAGAGTAGGGGACATTGTACAGGTAGAATGAGAAGGTAAGATAGTATAGTCAGAGCAGGGGTGGTGGAAAATATTGACAGATATAGAGTTTGGAGGTTATAGGGAGAATGAAGAGTAGGGTTAGATGTGTTAAGGTATAGGGAGATGGAATGATAAGTAATAGATGAGGACTTTATAGAGACAACTCTTTAAGACTCAAGTTGTAGAGTAATTGCAGATCTGCCTTGTAGAGGATGTTTCCTTCTTGAGAGTTCTCTAGAGCAACGAAATCACAGATCTAGTAAAAGAAAAAATCCTGTTGAAGAAGAACAAAATTGCTTTCTTGAATGAGAGGTAGAGTCATATAGTGTGTGTGGGGGAAACCCCATTGGCCTAGAGTCAGGTATTTAAGGCTTGGCTCTACTACTTATTAGCTATGACTTTCACATCATGTCCCAGCCTCTGAGTCTCTTTTCTATAAAATTAGAATAAAAAAAGCTTATATTGCCTACTTTAAAAGTAGTTGTGAGATTCAGATGACACAATATATTTAAGAACTTTATACACATAAAATGCTATATGAAGGTAAAGTTTTTTCTCTTACCTTGTAGTTTCTTACAGTTGCAAACTTAAAGGATTGTAATAAATGTGTGCTATTGATGTGTGCTTCCTTATGGTACCTGAGAATGGGTATGAGGAAGCAAATAAAAGAAATCACAGTGGTACCAGTAGTTTCACGTAGATGTGCATGGTTTTCTCATTGTGTATACTTTAAGCTAGCATAGTACCTGAGAAATGGAGTTAATTTATGGAATCCATTGGCTAGTTCCTGGCAGGAGAGAGAGTTGAACTTTCCACATACTTAGAGTTTGCTTTGTAGGTGGGATGTATGTATCTCAGCGGAAAAAAAAAAACTTACAAGTACAAACAAATAAGGAAAGAATACTAGTATATTTTAAAAAGGCTTTCCAAGTATGAAGAACCTGATTGAATTTTATTAAATTATGCTTGGATTTGGTTTGAAAAACATTTTTATAGTAAAGGTAGAGACAGTCTTCTAAGAAAGTATACTCTTATTTATGAAGGAAAAGGAGATTGAAAGTCCAGTTTTCTCTAATTTATGCATTCCCAGTCTGAGACAGTAAGCATTAAAAAAATAATTTATTATTATTTATGGTTTTTCAGTTATTTCAGTCATGTCTAAGTCTTCATGACCCCATTTGGGGGTTTTTTGGCAAAGATGCTGCCATGGGTTGCCACTTCCTTCAGCTCATTTTATAGAAGAGGAAACTGAGGCAAATGGGGTTAAGTGACTTGCCTAGGGTCACACAGCTAATGTCTGAGGTTGGATTTGAACTCAGGTCTTCCTGACCCTAGGCCCAGCACTCTATCCACTGCACCACCTAACTGCCCTTATTATTTGTTAAATAATAGCAATGCTAAGTAAATGCTTACAACTATATATATTTAAAAAAAAATTCAACATATAGAATGGCATAGTTTATAGATTTAGATTGGTGGGGGGGAGGGCTAGTTCAAGCTCTTCATTTTGAAGATTAGAAAACTGAGATCCAGGCAAGTTGAATTACCTGTCTACAGTCACAGCACTTGTAACAACTTATTCGTTATGCCCCCTGCCCCTTTTGTTCTTTCTGTCTTTTTATTCTGATATTTGCGTATACCTTTTGGATTATATTTTTAATCATCATCGTTTAGTTTCTAGTGTATTTTTAAAGTTTGTTGAATTAGGGAAGCATAATGTCATATGGGTGCAATAGCTTTAAAAATGTTAATTCTGAAGAAACTTTCTAAAATAACTGTTTTAGATAATTTAAACATAAAGTACTGTGGTTTTTTTTAATGCATAAATTGTAGAAGAAACTGTGATTTACCCTTTAGTTGGAAGACTCAGAGTAGACTCATGTAGGAAAAGGTAAAGTATGTGAATGCTCCTCCACCTATGCAGTGTACCATTTGACTATTATAGTTACTAACTCAGCTATCTTACTCAGCTTCTATTCCTCCAGTTCTTTCAGCGACACAGAATAGATATGAGTGGGGTAGGAGATGGGCCCACACATCAAATTATGTAGCCATGTGGTACATCTTAGTCCAGCCTGCATGCATAATTATGCCCTGTGGGGTAGAGTGCCAAGATGAAACAGCTACTTCAGGCTATTCCTAAGGGACAGTGGAGGCCACATTTACTGAGCTTTTAAATATTCAGTCTAGGAGAAAAGATGTTTATTTTCATTGAGATTGTTGGTGTTTAATTTTTTTTAAAATATTGTTGGTATTTAAATTTCATGTACTTTAGATTTTCCTGCATGAGTTTTTTGAATCATCCAACTACAGGATTAATTAGAGGGCATATTCTCCTTAATCATTTGTTAACTGACAGCCTGGTATTGGTTTCTGAGTAGCCTGACTTGCATGCCTGAGTCTTGGGTCTACTTTGAGAATTACTGGGGCTATCCTGTATTCTTTCTCTAAGTAAACTGAGGGAGCTACAGTATCCCTTGGATACTATGGGCAATTCTCAAGGAGAATTAGTTCCAAACCCACCCTATGAGCATCCCAACTTCCCTTACTTTCTTCATGTTTTCTTCAGGAAGAACCTAGGCCTTTTTTAAACCTTAATTTCTTCTTGGTCTCAGTGGATTAGGTTCCATTTTGCTACCTGCAGCTCTGGACTCTATTTCAGTACTATAGTATGCCACATGGGAAGGGGATGATGAGTGCAGAAGTCATTAGGAAACAGTGATTTGGAATGGTAGAAGGCCCTTGAAAGTAGAAGCATACATAAAGAATTAGTTACATTTGTAAAATGGGCTCTTGTGTGAATATTGCTTCATAAACTTTATGGTTATTTTTATAGAAAAGAGAGGAAGAGGTTTTGGGGAGGAAGGTGTCACTGGAAGTGGGGAGATTTGGAGTAGAAATCACAGGGAAGAAGAAGCATACTAGTGCAGTGTGATCACCATAGCATGGAATTTTGAATCTGGAAGGAGGTGACCTGGCTTGTCCTGGAAAGAGAATGTCCCAACTTCAGTACTTACTTGGTAAGGTTTAGTTTCCTTATCTGTAAAATAGGGACAAGAACACTTAAGATGCCTATCTCACAGGAGTGTTACAAAGATCAAATGAGGATTTTCTTATAGTATTTTGTAAATAAATGTAAACCTAAGCTGTGCTGACAGTAAGAAAGTCAAACATGCAGTATTTACATTAGATATGCTGCTTTAAAATGCTACTAATTCAATTCAGTGTTTACTGAATGCACAAGATTTACTCATTATACTTCAGGGAATATAACATGTGTACAGGTGAGTATGGTAAAAGGAGATAGGAGACAAGAGATAGAGAAAGACAGAGAGAAGGAGATAAAGCACTAGCTACTCTGCCTGGGAGGCAGGAGGTTTCACAGAGGAAGTGGTACCTGATGTGACCCTTGAAGGAAGATAAGAATTCAGAGCGGCAGAGATGAGGAAGGGGAGTGTGTTCCTAGCATAGAAGATAGCTTATCAGATTCAGGAATACTGGAGAGGAAGGGAAAGGGGAGAGAGAGAGATTGAGAGAGAGAGGGAAGGAAGTGGAGAGAGAGAGAGAGAGAGAGAGAGAGAGAGAGAGAGAGAGAGAGAGAGAAGGAAGGAAGGAAGGAAGGAAAAGGAGGGAGGGAGGGAGAGAGAGGAGATCAGGGAACAGGTAATGATCAAGGTTCACTGGACCATGGAGAAGAGAAATGTGAAATAAAGCTGGGAGGGTAGATTGGAGGAAGATGGTGCAGGGCCTTCATGCTAGACTAAGGACCTTGTAGAAAGTGGCCACAAAGTCTTAGCATTTTTAAGTTATAAGCAAAGATATCCTATATTTTGTCCCAGAGGCACTAGGGATCCACTGAAAGTTTTTGAGCAGAGAAGTAATGTGATCACTCCTGTGCTTCAGATAGTTTAGGTGACTGCGGGGAGATGGATTATAGACTTTGAGTCAGAAAGAACCTCAGAAGTCATATAGTCTAACCCCCTCATTTTAAAGATGAACTTAACTGAACCCCAGGGAAGGTAAGTGACTTATCCAATGTCATATAGATAGTAAATACCTAAAGCAGGATTTGAACCCAGGGTCTCCCACTCCAGAGACTTTGTTGACAGACTAGAAGCAGGGACACCATTAGGAAAGTTTTTAAAATAGTCCAGGTGAAATGTGAGGACGACTTAGAATAGGGTGATAGGATGAAGGGATGGCAAGGTCAAGTGAAAGCTTTAAGAGAGGAAGATGGGGAGACATGGTCTTGATTGTAAGCAGCAGATAAGGAGTTCCTTAATTTCCAATATTTTGCCACCATGAAAAGGGCTGCTATAAATATTTTTGCACGTGTAGGTCCTCTTCCTTTTTTTTATAATGTCTTTGGGATAAAGACCTAGTAGTGATATTGACAGATCAAAGAGTATACACAGTTTTATAGACCTTTGGGCATAATTCCTAATTGCTCTCCAGAATGTTTAGATCAATTAACAACTCCACCAACAGTGCATTAGTGTCCTTATTTTCCCACATCCCCTCCAACATCCAACATTTTCCTTTTTTGTTATATTAGCCAATCTGATATGTGTGAGGTAGTATCTCAGAATTGTTTTAATTTATATTTCCTTAATCAAAAGTGACTTAGAGCACTTCTTCATATAACTATAGATAGCTTTGATTTTTTCATCTGAAAACTGCCTGTTATATCCTTTAACCATTTATCATTTGGGGAATGGCTTGTATTCTTTAAAATTTGATTTAGTTCTCTATGTATTTTAGAAATGAGGCCTTTATCAAAGACACTTTTTGAAAAGATTGCTTACCAGCTTTTTGCTTTCCTTCTAATCTTGGTCGCATTGGCTTTGTATGTGCAAAAGCTTTTTAATTTAATATAATCAAAATTATGTATTTTACATTTTATAATGCTCTCTATCTCTTGTTTGGTCACGAATTTTTCTGTTCTCTATAGATCTGACAGGTAGACTGTTCCTTGTTCTTCTAATTTCTTATGGTGTTACTGTTAGACAGATAATACACAGGAGGCACTGGAGGTTTGGACTCCAGCCTCTAACAGGTTTGCTCTTGATTTGGTCGGCCAGGAAAGACAGCTTCAAAGGGGTTAATAATAAGCCTTATTCTAGTCTAGTTTTCTCTAACAGTATTGCTGATAATGGAAGCACTACAAACTCCTACAGTATTCCCTAATCACCCTTTTCCCAGGGGCTGGCAAGAGGGGTGGGGCAACTACCCCTAGGTCTTTATGGGGACAATTGAGACAGGCACAACTTGTGCATTCAACCCTAAAGGGTTCCCCTAAATCCCCTCAAGCCTCTATGGGGGCCAGTTGAGGCAAACACAGATTCCCCGTTCCTGATCCTTGATGGGGGCCGATCAAGGTGCACAGCATCCCAGCTTGTGTATTCAACCATAAAGGTTCCCCAACTCATTAACCACTGACCACCTGTTTTATAGGGCATCAGACAAAGAAGGCATATTGCCAGCAATAGCCTCACAAGTTTACACCACCTCATCCCTATATCTCACTGCGTAGTTGCAGTGGATGTTTACAGTTTCAGAACACATGTTTATGTTATTCATTCTTATATAATTCTGCGCAAGCATGGTGGAGATGTTTTGAACCATGGGCCTGGGAACTCACATCTAATACCTGGGAAACAGAGATTGTTATGGCCATGGATCCTGGGAAACTGAGGTTGTTATGGCCAAAGATCCTGGGAAACTGAACTCTAAGAAATAATAACAAAAATCCACTTTACACACTCTAAAATATACCTTACTTACACTAAAATTCCCCTTACTTACAGTTACCCTTTATGTCTAAATCATGTACCTAAAAAAATGGAGGTCTTGGGAAGAATTCACCAGTAGTAAAAACAGGCTGGCCTGGTGGAGGCATGTTCTAGGTGAAAGGGCTTTAGGAGTAGATTTAAGTTCCAAACTGAGGAGGCCCTAGGAACTAAGGGAATTTCCAGCGTGAAGTAGCATGGCGTTAAGTCGAGAAAGTCAAAATAAAACTGGAAAGCATAAGCTCTTCCATATCTGAATTCCAGTAGCACTTTGTATCTTTATGGCCCTAATAACTTTTTATCTTTTATAATAATAATTTTTTAAAATTAAAATTAAATTTAAATTTATTTAATTTAAATAAGTTTCAATTTAATCTTTTTTAACATCACTATAATTTCCCCAGTATTTCACTCTCTCCCTCTTCCAGTGAGCTATCACATATAACAAATAATATATATGTATATATTTAATATAGGTGCATGTATACAAAACTAATAAAACTAATGATAATAATCTATGTGTATGTTATCTCCCCTACTAGAATCTAAATGCTTTTTAGGGAAGGAGCCATGTTTTTATATCCTCTACCGTACTAAATACAATGCTTTACTTATAGTAGTAATTAATGCAAATGTAATGAATGAATGAATTCATTGTTGGACTGAAGTATTTCTTTTTT
>CM053622.1:194107345-194132744 GCA_028646595.1 Phalanger gymnotis
ACTTTTGTTTTTTCTTTTTGTTTGTTTAATATGGGGAGCAGGGTTAGTGAGGAGAGAAAAGAAATGCTTATTAAATAAAGGGTTGAAAAACATTATTACCTCACCCCTTTTGCCTTCTTGAGTTACATTCCATATCACAATGACCTTTTACTTCCAGTTTTCTTGAAAGAGTAGGCAAGACCTGAGTCCACTTTTTCCATACCTACTAAGTCCTCAGTCCTTTTCAGTTTGGCTTCCATCAGCCACTTTCTTCTTTGTAAGATTGACAAAGGATCTTTCTCTTCTGTCATCTCCCCCCTCCATTTTTTCTTTTGTTTGCTTTTGAAGGGTTTTCTCTCTAAGAAGCCTCATTTCCATAAAATATTCATTCACATAGAGGGCTGGGTAGTTGATAAAAGTTTCTATATATTTTGTTTTAAGAGGTTTGGCTGTACTACATTTATTTATGTTCTGCACCCAGATAGTCCCTCTCCTGAGTTCAGATGTCTGCCAGGGAGAAGAGGTATCTCTTAAAAGATATGCTCTCTCTTTGAATGGAATCTTTTAAGGTTCCTGTTGGTCTCCCAACTCTCATACTATATTATTGTGTACTTTCAGAATATAACCCTTTTTACATATGGTAATAACTCCTCTTCTGGTTCTTAGAGTCCTCCCACAGCCTTTTGAGGGGGCGGCGTGGGGGTGAGAGAATGAAAGAACCATAGCACCCTTTCGTTTCATCTAAGCCAGACAATAGTGCATCTCCGACTTTCCTTTCCTTTTCCTCTCTACCAAAGTGATTTGCCTGTATATTTCTCTACCTTCTCTCCAATCTTCCCCTCCCCATATGACATCATTTATGAGGGAATATGAGTTTTAGTCCAAAAAATATTAATTCAGTTTTCCTTTCTTTCCTCAAGATTCTTTTAGCCTCCTTAGGTCTTTTGTCCTTAGATTCTTCAGCTATTAGATGTGTTTTCTTTGTCATTTAATTAACCTTCAACTTATATAAGAGTTTTGGTTATCCTTTCTTGTTGTAACAAATAACTTTGTCAAGATCTAGAAGAGCCTGAGAGCATTGATTTAATTATTTAGTCTTTTCTTACCTGTACTTATTCACTTTTTTTTTGTGTTTCTTTTATCTGAAACTACAAGCCAACTGCTATACTCATGGCTTCTTTTGCTGAACGTCCTGTCTTATTCATTGATTAGACTGAGCTTTCCAGAACATGTTTTTTTTTTTTTGGTTTAGACCAATCTCCTTTGATTTCTAGGAATACCATTGTTATAAATATACTCACGTTGTCTAGGAATAAACAATACTTGTTGGGAAGCCAGGAACATTTTAATTATATTTTACATTTATTCGTTCTGAATAAATGGGTACATCCCTGAACAGTGTAAAAGGGAGCACAAGGACTCAGAGGGACGCCATTCCTTTTATTGATCCCCAATTTGAATCTCCCGCCAGGCTCTTCTTTGGCCAAATGCAACCCCCTGACTGCCTATGTCATGCCATCCACAAATGGCTCATTTAAGCATGCATACGAGCCAACCAGAAGCCTGGTCTCTGCTAGATTAGAGCTCTGATTAGAATTGGTTCTAATCAGTTACCTGACTTACATTCTGCTAAAGCTGGGGGAAGGGGGAAGATACTTTGAGCTCTGTGGAAACAAAATTGCTTCCACCATTTCTCACATCATACTATAATCTGTTCCTTGATTTCTTCTAAACAAGACATGATCTTGAATGATTTGAACCAATTTTCTTTAATACTTGTTCATTCATCCAATAAATAATAACAATAGTAACTTTTATAGCGCTTACTATGTACTACACCCTGTACTAAGCACTTTACAATATTATGTCTTTCGATCCTCACAACAGCCCTGAGGAATAGGTGCTCTTATCATCCCCCTTTTACAGATGAGGAAGCTTAGGCAAACTGCAGTTAAGTAACTTGCCCAGGGTCATACACTAGTGAGTGTCTGAGGCCAAATTTGAACTTATGTCTTCCCGACTCCAGGCCTGGCACTCAATCCAGTGCCCTAGATGGCTGTCATTAAACAGTTATTAAGAGCCTATACTGTGCTAAGCACTTGGAATACGAATACAAAAAATGGAAGACAGTTCTTACTGTCAAGGAGCTTACAATCTAATAAGACTTTGAAAGGAAAGTATGGCGGAGAAGAAAGAAAAGCCCCAGAGTAGTGCAGGCAAATGAGAAATGAGATGTTCCGAACTGAGCTTTGTCTTTAAATGAAGATTTTGGAGAGTTTGTGGTACTAAAACCATGGGCAAGTGGTTAGTGATGAGTTGGAGAACCAAGGCTGCTGGGATCTTGAAAAATGATGAGGTTCTCCCAGTAATAAGCTTTCTGGGACATGGTGGAAAAATCTGAGATACGAGTGAAGAGCTTGTCCTTAGCTGCCTGCAATATTTATTTTTTGCTGGTTAAGTACTGAAGTTTGAGTATGGTGTTTATTACTAGTTTAAGCTTGGGGGCAGGGTGTTTATCTGTAATTTTTCTGTGGATTCTATCAATCTTCATCCTATTTCCAGTACTTCTGGACAATTTCTTGTATACTTTCTTAGAGTATATTGTTTGGACTTCTACTTCATAATTATATATGGAAAACTATAATCTTTAGGTTATCTCAGCACATTTTATCTTTAAGGTTAAATTCCTTGGATTACCAAAGTATAGAACTCATGTGTTTTCCCTAGTATTGTCTTTTTATTTTGCTCAAACATTCTTCCATCTTTGTATTTTTGAGTTCCAAATTCTCATTCTTTTTTTCGGAGCCTATATTGTTTGGGAGAGATTTGCTATTTTAAGTTCTAATATTTCAAATATTTTATTTGTATTTTTTATGTCTTCTTTGAGATTTCTATTCTAATTTCTACTCATATATCTTCTCACAATTCTTTTACATTTCTCTATCTGTATATCTTCCTTAATATTCTTGTAATTCCTATATTTTTAAAAATTATTCTGGAGTTTCCTGCTATTGTTACAGAAGTCCATTCCTTTCTGCATTAGATAATATTTTGAGAGGCTCTGTTCTTACGTACCCCTATTCATATTGGCTGCTTTCTCTTGTTCAGATGGTTAGGGCTAAGAAAACTCAGTGATCATACCCTCACCTGTCATTAAGAGTTGTGGTGAGTGAAGAAAGAATCCAATCACTTTAGTACCAAGAAGAAACTTTGAGGAGAGAGCATGTATACTACTGTAGCAAAACTTGAGGTGGTCTAATTGAAGCTTGTAATGGGATGTAGGGGATATCAGTAATGCAGTCTTTTGTTGTTTTTTTAATAGTAGTTATGTTGTAGGAAGTTTCCTTTCTCTTTTTAAAAATGACTTTGTTTGATTATTGATTATTATTATTATTTATTTGATTATTCTTTGCTACCACAAAAAGAACTATAAATAATTTTTTTCCAGTATTGTTGGGTCAGATGGTACATACAGTTTCATAGCTTTTGGGGTATAGTTTTAAAGTGCTTTTCAGAATGGCTGGACCAGTTCATAGTTTTCTCACTAGTGCATTAATAACAATAGTGATAATGATAATTTACATAGTGCTTACTATGTGCCAGGCACTATGTGCTAAGTGCTTTACAATTATTATCTCATATGATCCTCACAATAACCCTGAGAGGTAGGTGCTATTATTATCCTAATTTTACAGATGAGGAAACTGAGCCAAATAGAGGTCAAGTGACTTCCCCATGGTCATGCAACTAATAAGTTTCTGAGAATGGATTTGAACTCAGGTCTTCCTACGTCCAGGTCTGGTGTTCTATCCACCATATCACCTAGCTGCCCACATAATATACCCTTTTCTCAGCCTCTTAAGCATTTGTCATTTTCCCCTTTTGTTACTACTGTCAATCTAATGGGGGGGGGTGAGGTGGTACTTCAGTTGTTTTAATTTTCATTTCTCTAATTATTAGCGGTTTAGAGCATTTTTTCCCTAAATAACTTGGATTTCTTCTTCTGAAAACTACTTTTTCTGTATCCTTTGAATATTTATCAATTGAGGAATGGTTATTTAGAGCTATTCTTGATAGTTTTAGTAATAGTTGACAGTGATTTATAACTTTAAAATTTACAAAGAACTATATCTTGTTGGACACAATAGCCTTGTGAAGTATGTATTGCTATTATCCTTGTTTTACATAAAAGGAAACTGAGGCTCTGGGCAGGTAAGTGATTTGCCTGACCCTGAACACATCTTGGAAGTGTCAAAGATGTGCTTTAGATCCAAAACTTTTCCTGTTCAATATCCAGTCCTCTTTCCACTATGCCAAATTGCCTTCCATTTTAATTATATTGTGTGAATAATTTTTTTGTGAGCTAATGTCTGAACCTAGCTATTATTTATAACATTTCTTTTTCAGGGAAAATATATTCTAAATGACTTAGAAATGAATTTTTGAAACTTTAAACTAGTTTATAAACTGGGTAGAATGGAATGGGGAGGGGAGGGAAGTAGGAAATTTAGATAGAGGCTCCCTGAAGCTTAGGGAAAATAAAAACCATGATTGTTATTATTTAGGGAAAATATCACTAATGGTCAGAGTAAAAAAAAAAGCATTTCTGTAGCTACCCTACAAGGAATGTACTTTATTAAAGAAAATTAGATATTATAATATAGACTCTAGAGCTACCTTCCCAAACACCAACCCTTCCCCCCTTCCCGCTGCCCCCAACTAAAAGTTTGGGTCTTTGAAGCACAGCTGCTACATTTTCCCTTTGGGTTCTAGGTTAGCCCAAAAAGATTAGGTTGTTTTTTTCTTATGTGGTAGTTCATGAGCCTGCACTGATATGCTTCTCATAATTTCCAGTTAATAGTAATTAATCAGTTAAACTTAACTTTCAGAAAGGGATATTTCCTAAGGTTGTACAATAAAGAAGTTGGTATAAAACATTCCTGATAGTTTCCCACCCCTGGCCTGGTGTGTCACATACTACTCTCAGAGTCCAAGGGAAAATAGGCTCAAGTTTAGAGAGTATCTGTGGCAAAAGAAGAACTCAGTTCTCAGAAGTCTATTTGTTGGAGTCCTTAAGATATTCAGGTGTGGAGCAGCTTTCTGCTGGGTTCCTTATAAATCCTTGAATCTGCCTTACCTTATAACATCCCCTCCATCCTCAGCTCCTCATGCAAGTAGTGCCATCAGCCATATCTGTCCCAGGAACATTGCTAGGACGCCAGAGAAGACTTTGGTCTTCCAGAGTTCACAAGGTCCTACTGTAGTCAAGAAGGGGAATGGGGAAGCACCAAGGCTGAGGCCCTCTCTCTTCTTCAGGACCTTGGCTGGAAACTCCTGCCACTAAGCTACTAGACTCCTGAATCCCTAGTCCAAATTACCTGAATAGTTTCATAAATGAGAGACCAAGTCTCTCAACTAATCTGAACAGACTTTCCGGTATTCTTAGTTGAAAACTCCAACTGAATAATTGATTCTTTGCTTTAGTGGAGGTATCCCTGCCTGTTCCCGCCTAGTTCCAGACCTAGACAATTACTTGTAAGTAGGATGGGGTAATCAATGGATACACTATTTTGTAACATCTACATAATAAAACATTCATTTGGCTAATTTGTTCCTTGCATTTAGCTCTTTTAAATTCAGTAAATATTTGAGTTGTTTCGATTTGAAAAAAATATTTCTTGAGTGCCTTTCTACATACTTGTTGTGTGCTAAATAGGATTAACAGATATTTAAGTGGTGGTCAAAACTAGATTGGATCCAGGAAGAATGGGAAACTTTTCAGTGCTGTCCTTGCAATAATTTTTTTCCCACTCTTGATTGATATAATATTTTCTTTTACCTCAACAATTGCTGTGAAAGATTTTCTTAGAGTAAAATAAAAGCTACTTTGATAGCTTCTGGGGCAGGCAGAAAGGTAGCTGATTTTTAAAAAAGTGGCTTTTTCCTTTTTTTCTTTCCTAATTTGTATACTTAAAACAAGGTCTACAGGTATTGCATGATTTATTACTAGTTTATTACTTTTAACATACTGTTTACTTCAGTGGTTAGTGGTCATTTTTTTGTTCTTTAAAATGGTCTTATAAAAGAGCTGATTCTTTACTCCATAGTATTTTTTTATGTAACTATTTTTTTCCTTCTATATCTATAGCCCTGGTTGAAAATTATTGCTAAATAATGTATGTAAAGTATTTTGCAAATTTTCAGGTGTCATAAAAATGCCAATTATTACCAATAATCTTATTTTATTATACTTGAAAATATTTCTGGTTAGAGGCAGGTGGATTTTTTTTTGGTGTATTATTCAGTTTAATTATGTAGAAAAAAAGTTGGAAGCAGGGATAAACTTTTCAGATGAAAGCAGAAAAAAAATTTCTCAAGTAAAAAGAGATACAGGAAAACCATTCTAAGTTTCCAGAACTTTAGAACAAAAGTTCTCACAAAAGCAGCAACAAAGTTGTCTGTAGGGACAGTTAGTAGGTCAGCACTAGACAAGTAAAGAAGTGAGTTAAAAAAAAAAGGGTCGCGAAGTAGGTTGGGGCAAGTCCATGGAGGGTTTTGAAAAACAACGAGGGCAATTGTGCATGGGATCCTGAAGTAAAAGTGAAGTCAGTAATTTTCCATGTAGCTACAACCTTCAGTAGTTGAAAGGCCAAATTTTAACCAGCAGTCTTTTGGAGAAACAACACTTGTCTGGAGAGTCTCTGCATTTAGCAGTGCAAATATGTGATCAAAACCATATGTATAACATATAGATTTTTAATGCTATTTAATTATGCCTAGTGGTATAATGCTGGTTCTAATTGATATATACGTCAATATGGCAATAAGGTTTTATGCTGATAAAATATAGAATTTTATTGTATGCCTATAGATAATATTTAATAGTTTATATAATACTGAATTGGCATATTTTTCCCAGTAACATTAAGTAGTCAATTTTAAAATTGGACATTTTTACCAAATTTGAAAAATCACAATAGAAAGCATATGTTATTTATCTTGAACCAAATGTTTCCTTGTTCTCAGTTTGGAAACAGCAGCCCCTGACATGCAGGCCAAATGGAAGCATGCTAAATTCAACCACTTAACTTCTGCTTGGCTATTGGTTGAGATTGCTACTCAAACATCCCTACCTCCTAGCAATTCCTTCCTATCGCTATGGACTTTTTAATATTTTCATGTTTTATTCTCTACTTGTACTTTAATGCTGAGAGCATAGTTAGGATGTATGCCTTAACTGCTGAGTAGCATGACATAGCATGTAAATTCTTAAAGGCAAGGTTGAAAGAGTTACAAAGAAAAATAGATTGTAAAACTATTTTGTGGGGGAACTCAGTTTATTCCTCTCAGACCTAGATTTTTAACCTACTTTTAAGAAGAAAAGATTTCTACAACATATATTATCAGATACTAAGAGGAAAATATAATTGCCTTACTTAAGAAATTTCAAAACTAATAAGATGCAGTGGGTTCTTGAATTTTAGGGGCTGTGATCTATAAAGGTAGATACTCCTTTTTACTCCTTGAGTCTTTCCTTCTCCTTTTTCCTCTCTGTTCCTGCAGATGTCTTCTTTTCTTATCTCCTCCCAAATGTTTGGTCTACCCATTCCAACCCCATGAGAGGGAGCCTAGAGTATCCATTCAGTTCTTAACTCCAGTCTCTCCAACAGCTGTAGGCCAAGGACCCTCAAGCTCTCAGGCTCAGGCCGCAGGTACAACATAATTGTTTGGAATGGGCCCAGGCCATTAGTGAACCAATTATTTTCTAATTTTCTTGTCTAATATCTAAGCAGCTCATTGGCAAAAAAATTAATTAGAGAAATGTTTCAACTTTTGAAATGCTGAATGGTACCTCAACAATACTTTGTCTCTATCACAGAGCAATTGACAACTTTTTTTGGTCACTTTATCGTTCCAGGCTGAAGTAGGATTTTAAAGAAGTTAAGCAGCATGCATGATATGCTTAGCTATTCTGAATTTAGCTCACTGCTACTCACCACTTTAGGAGTTCATTTATGGCTTGTTCAATTTCTTTTTCAAAGAGAGAAGACTTAACTCAATTTCCTCTTCTGTTAATCTGGGCAACTTTTAATTTTGCAAATTCATTTCATTTCAGTTTTATTGGCACAGTTGAGCAACATAGTTCCTAATAATTTCATGTTTCTCTCTGGTTATAAATTCATTCTTTTCATTTTTGATACTGGCAATTTGACTTTTTTTCTTTCTGAAATCAGATTAGCTAATAGTTTAATCTATTTTATTGTTTTTTTAACCCAGCTCCTAGTTTTGTTAATTCAGCGTTTTTCTTTTTCCTTTCAGTTTTGTTAGTCTTGTCTTTGATTTTCAGGATTTCTATTTTGATGTTTAATTGGAGTTTTTAATTTGTTGGTTTTCCAGTTTCTTGCATGCCCAATTCACTGATCTGCTCTTTCTCTCTTTTATTAATGAAAGTGTTTAGAGCTATAAATTTTTCCTTAAGTTCTGCTTTGGCAGCATTCCCCAAATTTTGGTGTTTTGTTTGGTTGTTGTCATTGTCTTTAACAAAATTATTTGATTGTTTCTAAGATTTGTTCTTTGACCACCCATTCTTTAGGATTAAGTTATTTAGTTTCTAATTAATTTTTAATCTTTGCGTATAAGGCCTTTTATTGAATTTAATTTTTATTGCCCAAGGTTATACAGCTAATATGTGTCATAGGAGGGATATGAACCTAGGACTTTATGAGGCCATGTCCACTATTTTACACTGATATGAATGATTGGAAAAGGAAGCTGATTAGTCATATAGTGAGAAAGAACTCGAATGTTGCATTTGTATCCGTGAAATATTAAAAGATTTGTAAGAAGTCTTCTAACAAAATAGTTATTTCCTCTTTTGATTTATGGTAGGATATAGACAAGAATTGCACAGAGCAGACATGGTTTATTGACATATTGTGCCAGCTCCTGGTTCAGTTGAGGTGTAAAGTGGAGGGATCATCTTTGTCAAGGAAGAGGGACCTTTCATTATATGAGCCTGGAGTAAAAGATGGTTGGAAAGACAGGTTTTGTGATGTGGAGAATGGGAGATGAGTTATGAAAGGAGATAATTCTATAATGTGACATTTGTAGATTGGGGCCTGGCTAGGTATGTCAGCTTATAGCATGCAGATTGGTTAATAGAGAAAAAGTGAAAGGTATAAACAAAACCGTATACTTAAAAAAATTCACTTCCTTGAGTGATATAAGAAGTCAAATATTGAGGCAAATCTTGATTGAGTAAGATGAAGAGAATTGGGGATGAGCATTGAATTGACTGGTTACTTTGAGTTTGCTGTAAGGGTATAAGATTCCTTTAGCAAATGAATTGTTGATGTAGCAAATAGAAGGTAAAGCTGAGGACCCAGAGTGCAAAACTGGTTGGATTTGGGAGCAGGTCCTGTCTACTAACCATTGTTTGAGGAATCCTACTAATTTATTATTTTACTGTTTCTTTTCCCCAATCAATAGAAGTATCACTGAGTATAGATATATTAGGAGGTGCTTTATGTATTATATATCTGTGAAGAGAAGTGACGAGAAAAACACTGTGGCTATTTAAAAAAATATGAAAATACTGAATAATTAGAGATAAGAGAAGTCAGATTTCAGCCAATGCAAATAATATGTATTATAAACTAAATGTGAAACTGGCTGTTCTTGTCCTTTAGGGCAGCTAAGTGGTGCAGTGGAGATACAGCACTGGGCTGGTAACAGGAAGACTTATCTTCATGAGTTCTAGTCTAGCCCCAGACACTTATTAGCTATGTGACTATGGGCAACTTGCTTAACTCCCCTGTTTGTCTCATTTCCTCATCTGTAAAGTGAGCTGTAGAAGGAAATGGCAAACTAGTATTTCTGCCAAGAAAACCCCAAAATGCGATCAGAAAGAGTGAGACATGACTGAAAAACAATCACGGCCTTAGAATGATTAGCTAAGGCTTAAAACTTTTGGAGAAATAGACCTTGTTTGACCTCTATCCACCAATATCCTGACTTAGAAAACTCACATTGGACTTTAAAAAATATGATTGATGTCATGATTAAGGTAATATCAACATCAGCTCTGCTTTCTTTATTCAGATAGTTGTTAATGATACCCATGATTGAAAAAGCAGTTCATCAAGTTCCATGTCACCTGTATTTATCAAACTAAATATTTTGAAGATAATTTTTTTTCTCTTGATGACGTTAGATATTATCTCAGTAGACTTGCAAGAGAGGAGAAGACAGAAGAAATATATTCTGGAGCAGAAACAGGATACAGTAACAAAAGTATTATTTCCATTTATATTGCTAATTTAATCATCTAGTTTTATCATTAAATCTCCAAACTTCTCAGCTTTCCTATCTCCAAAATGCAAATTATATGTACTTCGTAGCAATGTTGATCTTTAATTAATGGTTATTAAATGCTTTGAGCTATTTGGATGAAAGTCATTTTAGTTTAAAGTGCTGTGTTAGCAATCATTCTAAATAAGTACTTGGAGAGTTTTCACTGGATACGACTAATATAGAATTATTGATTTAGATGTTATTGTTGTTGTTTATGTGTTCTTGTGGTGAAATAGGGCTACTGAACTCTAGCAAAGAGGTTTTCCCTCCTATATCCTATTGGATGATTAGGGACTTCCTCCTACCTGCAGTCACTTGTGGACAAAAAAGAGAAAGACTTCTTTCCTCCCAATAGCCATGCTTATGAATCCGAGCCCTTTGCTACTCTCTTTGACTTTTTTATTGATACTGCTTTTCTGCTTCCTAGTATCCTGTAGTTGAGCATACACAATTCATATATATAACTTGATTTTAATAGAGTATAAGAAAATTTTATATTACAGATGAGATTTCCCAGAGGAGCAGTTTCATATTTGTTTAATTCGACAGATACTTGTTGAATACCTGCTGGTACAAGGCATAGGTTGAAGTCTTATATAGAGCACAGAAGTGAATACTTTATGATTTCCGTGCTCAAGGAATTTATAATTTATTGGGGAGAATGAAACAAAAGTACAAGTAAGTATGGTATAAGAAGGAACAGTAGGCACTTAATTAATACTTGTTGACTGACTATTAATAGGACAAGAGTGGTTTAAAAGGAGTCTGAAGGAAGGAAAACTTAAATCCCACTGGGGGACCAACGAAAGCTTTGTAGAAGAAGTTATATTTAGATTGAAGTCACAAAGGGTGGAAATGATTTTTATTGGCAGAGATGTGGAAAAGAGGGCAAGTAAAGGTGTTGGGGAAAAGAATAGAGAATACTCAGGAAACAATGAGTTTTCTCAGATTTTAAATACTCGATTCTACTATAGCCATTGCAGGGGAATGCATAATTATTAAAAGAAGTCAATCACTATTTCTTCTAAACACCATCTATGTTTATTTTCATTTAGTATAATTATAGCTCTTCTGGCTGGGCTAGTCTTCCTCTATAAAGAAGACAAAGGAAAAATGTTTTGGACTGAGAAGTCAGAGATAATGAGTGGAGCCATAGGACAATTGACTGATATGACCTTTTCTAGGTATGGTTGTGTTGATTTGATAAACTTATTATTTTTAAATGATTCTGTTTGTATACTCATTGTTAAGATTTGTTCTTTTGTATTTGTATTTTTTAAATTTTCACTTTCTTGAGACTTGACCATTATTTTCTTGAGCCTCTCTTCCATCCTCTACTCTCCCTACCCAAGAAGAGTTCTTCAGTGTTATTCTGACACCTGTACTTTTGATTTATTAATGAGGAAATGAGGTTTCCCACCCTTGAAATGAGTTCACTTCCAACTTCTATTTAAGTACTTGTTCAATGGAATGGCCCTTTTCTTCAAATATCCATTTTCCTACTTTAGTCAACTTTTATCAGTCTTTATCAGTTACTTTGCTGATCGTTCAGTGATTTCTTTGCTGTAGCCCATGCTTCTTAGCATCAATCTTTTGTGTTCTGTTGTCCCAGCATAATTGTACTCTACCCCCTGCCTTTGCTGTCCTGTGTTCTTTCAGAACTCTGGTTTAGTAGAGAACTATGGTCTCTGACCACACTGTCCCTATTAGAATGTGAGCTCCATGAGGACAGGGATTGTCTTTTGCCTCTATTTGTATTCTCATGCTTAGCACAGTGTCTGGCACATAGGAGGTGATTAATAATGTTTATTGATTGATTGATTAATTGGTTGATGGGAAGACTCTGAGAAGCCACTTTAGTTGTACTTATTCTCACTTTTCTAAGTCCTAATACTCTAGGTTTCACCTCCCTCTTTGAGTCTGACTTTCTTTAATTCCTAGCCTAATTCTGGGTGGGTGTTGAAAAGGGTTTGGGAGCAGGACACTAATAAGGAGAAACTTTGTTAGGTATTCGCATTTGGATCCCTTCTCCTTTCTGTCACTCCTTTTGTTGGCTGCCTGTTTTTCTCTCTGCAATACACTGTGTTATAGATTCCTCCACTATTTCCACCTCTTCCCTCCTCCCATTGCCCTTTGCCTTTTCTCTTCTCTTTTCCTCTGCAAGGAGGCCAGTATCACTTGATGATAGAATATATGGAAGAGGGAGTAAGGTATAAAAGACTGGAAAGGTAGTCAGGGGCCAGTTTATGGAGGATCTCAAAAGCTAAACAGAGGATTTTATATTTGATCTTTGAGGTAATTGGAAGCCACTGGAGTTTATTGAATAGAGAAGTAATATGGTCAAACTGTGCTTTAGGAGGATAACATATAGGTTGGGAGGATGGTGGTGCTTTCAGCAGTAATAGGAAAGTTAGGAAGAAAGGAGAATTCCGTGTGAAAGATAATGGGGTCATTTTTGGACATTTTGAGTTTGAGGTGTTTACAGGACATCTACCTTAAGATGTCTAATGTGCAATTGGAGATGCAAGATGCAAGATGTAGGGGAAGAGAGAGGTTAGGCCTGGAATAATTGATCGGAGAATCATCTACATAGAGATGATAGTTGGGTGCATTGGAGCTGAGATTACCAAATGAAATAGTGAAGAGGTAGGAGAGTGCTCAGGTCAGAGCTTTCTGGGGCACCCACAGTTAGTGGCCATGTCTTGGATGAAGATTCAGCAAAAGAGAGTGAGGAGTTGTCAGAAAGGGAGGAAGAGAACCATGAGAGAGTAGTGTCATGAGAGAATAACTAGGAAGAAAGTATATGGTCAGCAGATAGGCTGAAAAGGAAAAGTGAGAAAAAACCTTCAGATTTGGCAGTTAAATACTTTTGAGAGAGCAGTTACAGTTGAATAATGAGGTTTCCTGGAGACCCAATTGCAAAAGGTTGAGGAGTGAGTGAGAGTAGGGGAAGTAGAGACAGTGAATGTAGACAACTTTTTCAAGGAGTTTAGCTGAGAAAGAGAAGGAGGGATGTAGGACAGTAGTGGGAGGGAGACTTTGCGATGTTGGAATGAAGCAATAGAAAGGGAGAAGTTGAAGATGAGAGGATAATTCATGTTGATTGAGGTTACAGTCTATTAAAGAAAGCAGAGGAGGAATAGGACCAAGAGCACATGTTGTAGGGATGTTTGCCTTGTCAAGAAGGACCACATTGTCAGACACATGAGCTACAGTGAGCTCATGTTGAATGGCTTTAATTTCCTTAGTAAGGTAAGGTGGAAAGTCCTCAGTTTAGAGGAAGGGGGAGATATGGGAGACTTGAGGAGAGAAGAGAAAAATTGGAATAGCTTTTATGTGTAATGAGATAGGTAATCAATTAAGAAGGAATAAAAGTACTACCTTCCTACAATGAGAACCCTGTTGAAGTTGAATAACGTGGTTTATAATCTGCAGTTCAGTTGTATGACATCCTCTAAGTTCCATTCAATAGCCATTAAGAAGCAGCTGGTAGGAATAATCCAGGACTGAAGCTTAGCAAGAGTTGAATGGTGATAGGACTAGGGATGAGATGGGGGGACAGACTCAAAAATTCAGCAAGCATCTGTTAAGTGTGTGCTACGTGCCAGGCACCATGCTAAGTGCTAGGGATTCAAAGAAAGGCAAGAAACACTTCCTGTTCTCAAGAAACTTATGGTCTAAAAGGGTGAGACATCATGTAAACATTCAGTGACAGAGGATAGAGTAAAATTGAAGTGGTTAACTATAGGATCAATATTGGAAAAGGTATCAAGTAGAGTCAGAGTAGGGCTCATGGCCTGAAAAAGTCCTGGGAGGTAGAGGGATTGGAGGTCTCATTCAAGGTAAATGAGTGGAGATACTGGAGTCCCAGTAAGGGCAAAGAATAGTTTTAGGAGGGGCAAGGCAGAGGGATAGAACATGGGACTGTAGATCTAGAGCTGGAAGAGATCTTGGAGGGCATCTAGTACAAACATAAGGATGTTAGCGTTTCTAATTAAGGATTGGGGCACATGTACAATGGTGAGATCTAGTGTGACCGTCATATTAACTGAGGAGGCGTGAAAGAGTGGGTCATGGGATTTAGGGAGGTTGAGGAACTAGCTGTATCTCATATTGAAAGATACAACATAGATTTTTCAGTCACTTATATCCTTCCAAGAACATAGGTAAAAATTAAGTAAAAGTCCAAGTAATAACTACATTATTAAGTATTAGCATATCTGTATGCAATTAGGACTATACTTATTTTAGATATAAAGAAGACATTTTAAATTTGAGAATAAATTTTTCCTTGGATATACGTATATTATAGTCTTATCCATTGGTTCCTGTTCACAGGGTGTTCCTAAAAATGCATGTTTTCAAGAAATGAATGAAATTTTCAACAACATTTTATTTAATTGGAATATTAACAAGTAACATCTTCAATTCATTTGTGATGCAAAGGTTGATGTGCTTTGCAAGATTCATGTGAACTCGATGCAGTAATTCCATATTGCCGTCAACTGCCTATGGTCCAGACTTTAGGAATACCTTGTACTTCTAAGAGCTGGTGGGACTTGATTTTGTGGTACTGGTAGCCTGTTTCTTTTTCAGTAAGGAGATTTCAAGAAAGATTAAAGTATTTCAGCTTTAGATTGGGTGAAGTGATTTCTCTGAGAAGTTATGATAAAACTTCCATAACTTTGAGACAAACCAGGCCACTCTACTCTCACACTAAAGGTTCCTTTGAAGTGTGAGGGTAGAGCAACTTTCTTTTCAATATGGAGTCTCAGGTTATCCAGCCATGTCATAGGCAGTCAGTATCTATGTAGTATGCCATATGTAAAGAATTAGGCTATTGGGAACTATTGGGTTCTAAAGAAATAGACAATGTAATTCCTGCCCTAAGGAAATTTATAATGTCAATGGCAAAACAAATTTAGATTAAACAAATTTAAAATTTTTTTCAGCAGTATTTAATCTGAAAGCAAAATAGCCTTCACTACACATATAACTTCCACTAGAGTTTTACTTCAGTGCCTCCTTGTGGCGTGGAGATGATTCAGAATTCTTTAAGGATGTTGCCAGCAGAACACAAGCTCTGGAAAATCCTACCATCCTGAAAAATTTTGACCCAAACAGCCCAGCAAGATTGAGAGAGAGTCCTCACCACTTGATAATGAGTTTCTTTGGCCATAGAAATTTATGAATTTACTTAACATGTGGGAGGATTTTAGCCAAGGTGGTAGAGTAGGAGGAGGCAGTACTCAGCTCCTCCCACAACTACTCCAACAATGATCTCAGAAGAATGTGGACCAGGTAACGATTGGGAAATAAAATGAGAAATTTTAGTGGGTCATCTTTCCAACCCAAGACCACATATTAAACCTATAGGTAAGTGATTGAGACAGAAACTGTGGTCTAGGCCAGGATCACGGACTCAGTGCCCAGAGCTCTTATCTAGGCCAACATTTGGGGGATACCCAGCACTAATTACAGATTTAGCACAAGGCCCAGGGCAGCAGTTCAGGATTCTCCCAGAGGGGCCTGAAGTTTAGATTCAGCACCCAGAGTTCTGCGTTAGGTCAACAGCCTGGGGATACCCACAGCCAGTAATGGTCCAAGCCAAAACTGGACCCCCAGAGAGGCAAGCAATGTGTGCTAAGCACTCAGTGCTTCTAGGGTGGTTTTATCCAGATCGTGAGCAGATGGTGAACCGTGACCCAGAAAAGCAGATCAGGAGGGTTTCTCAGAAGGGCCAGAATCAGAGACTCAACTGTGAAGGAGCTTGTAGCTAGGCCAACAAATGCCCAGAGCAAATTGCTGGCAGAATGACTAAACAAAAAAACTTTAAAGACGGAAGATTTGGGAAAGAAATGAACGTTGTGAAGGAGAGCAAAACAGCTTAGAATAAGAGGTACAAAACTTTACTCATCCAACAGATTCCCTGAAAATTAGAATAGACCAAAAAGAAGTTTTGAAAGAAGAAATTATTGTAAAAACAAAGTGTTACAAGATTAGGCCTGGTCGTCTTGAAACCACCATGACAGTTTCCCCTTAAGGGAAGGTATAAACTTATAGAACATACTCATACATACTCATGGAAAAGTATTGACAATAGTATTTTTCAAAGGTTGGTACAGCTATATCCCCAAAATAAGATTTTGTCTAACATCAACTTGTTTTTCTTCCTTATATGCAACTCCCCCCAATAATATTTTGTCTAATACCAGCTTGTTTTCCCCTGATAAAAAACCCTGCCTCCCAATATATTTTACCCTTACCATTTCCTGGGGAAGGGCATCCAAAATCAGAGTGTAAGAACCCCAGTCTCAGAGGAAGTGCCTTCAGGAGGGCACTGTGGATCACACTCTCCCCTCCAGTGGGAGCACATCTTCCCAATGGAGCATTCCCCTTCCTACTGAATGAACCTGTGTCTCTTCTCCCTACTGCAGTGCTACCCTCACATGAGTTATATATTCTATGCTACTGTGTATGCCTCAGTTATATGTCTGGTTCCCTTTTTCTCTCTCCTCTTTCCCCTCTTCCCCATTGTTTGCAGTAAAGCTTTACATAGAACTGATTTCCATTGTTTTATGTATTATTCTCAGCATCTGAATTAGTTCAAGGGTTGTTTTCCTGATGTCTCTGACTAGACCAGGGGTAGGGAACCTGTAGCCTTGAGGCTACATGTGGCCTTCTAGATCCTTGGGTGTGGCCTTTTGACTGAGTCTTTTTATTAAGGGTATTTGTTCTGTGATGTTTGGATTCCGTCAAAGGGCTGCACTTGAGGACCTAGAGGACCACATGTGGCCTCAAGGTTTCAGGTTCCCCAACCCTGCCCTAGACATAAACTGGACACCTGGATAAGAACTTATCTTATGGATGGCCACTCCTACTCTGGGGAGTATGTGAAACCATGTGGAAACCATTGGTCGATAGGGAAGCCCTGTGTTCTCCTAGGAGGGATTCCCTTATGTCAGAGGACTGTCACAAAACACAGTCAAAAGATTGAAAAAATTAGAAGAATATACTTGTAAGATAACTCATAACAAAAACAGTTGACCTAGAAAACAGATTGAGTAAAAAAAATTTAAGAATCATCAGACTCCCCAAACTCCATTACCAAAACGAGAGCCTAGACATCGTATTTCAAGAAATTCTAAAAGAAAACTGCCTAGACTCTTAGAACCAGAGGGCAAAATAAAATTAGAAAGATTCCACTGGTGGTCTCCTGAAAGAAATTCTCAAGATTAAAATTTCTAGGAACAGAATAGCCAAAATCCAGAGTTTCAATGTCAAAGAAAAAAATACCACAAGTAGATAGAAAGAATTCAAGAACCAAGGAGCCACTGTCAGGATCATACACAATTTAACAACTACAACCATCAAGGAATGAAGAGCTTGGAATATCATATTTCAGAAGGCAAACAATATGGTCTTATAGCACATAAATACTTGTCCAGCAAAACTGAATATAACCCTAAGGGGAAAAATTGGATTTTTAATGAAATAGAAGACTTCTAAGCATCTTTGATGAAAAGACTGGAGATAGATAGAAACTTTGAAATACAAATCCAGTAGTAAAGAGAAACATAAAAAGGTAAGTACAAGAGTAATTGAAAAAAACTTTAAAGTAATGAAATATTTGCATTCTAGTGAGGAGTAAGAATGATAACATGAAAAACCTAATGTAAGCATGGGTCATAGAGGGAGACAAATGAGATGGAAGACCTGGGAGAGATTTTTGTTTTGTTTTGGTGATCTTAAAAGAAGAATGGAAAGACTGGAGTGGGGAGGGAGGAATACATGAGAGAAGAAAAAAGGGAGGGGGTACTTATTAGGTCACATAATGGTGGGTTCAAGTAGAAGTCTATATAAAGAAGGAAGGGCTCAGGGGAGGGATATCATTTGAATTCACTTTGCAATGACATAGGTGTAGTGAGCACAACTAGAATAATTTATATTATAACAATGGCATTGTAAAAATGCACAGTTCTGAAAGACTTAAGACAACTGAGCAATGTAGTGATCGACCACAATTCCGGAGGACCTATGATTTAGAATGCTATGCATCTTCTGAGAGAGGTGATTTATATAGCGATAATTGCATTTTTGGACACGAGCAGTGTGTTTTGCTTTATGATGTGTAATTGTTGCAGGGACTTTGTTATTCTTTTTGGGGGGAGTAGGAAGCAAGGAAAGGAAATGAGAGAGGTCAGATGCTTGTTAATTTAAAAATGTTAATTTTAAAAATGTAAAGGATTTGCAACTGCTGTTAGGTGGGAATGGGTGGGAGTGTTCATAACAAAGAGTCAGGTTTCTTTGTAGCTAAGTAGTGAATTATGATATAAGTATCTAAATGTTGAAGATAAGAAGAATGAAAGAGTGATCAGTGGAGATTCACCACCAGTTTTTTGAAAGATGTAAGCTTTGGGTCCATCTTTGAAGAAGGCAATGGAAATGAAATGATAGTATGGGTAAAATAAGCCTTCCTGGATAATGGGAACAACATGCATAGAAACATGGAAATAAAAATTAGTGAGCTGAGGGGGGCTCATTTGCTTGGAATGAAGGGTCCCAGTAGAAAACTAAGGACAAATGAGGTTGGTGATGTTGGAGATAAGGAAGTTAGTAGTTTAGACTGAGGGCTAAATCTGGAAGTTTAGGTTTTCATAAAAGGGACAGTTGGGAGCTATAGTAGGTTTTTGAGCAGGAGAGGGGCATGGTGAGGGAATTATTGAGCAATGTAGTTTGAACAATTATATATAAAATGGATCAGGAAGTTGACACGCTAGAGGCCAGGAGACATACCATGCATGAGCTCTTGAGCGCTTTGGCTGTGATGGTAGCTATGAAAATGGCAAGATGCACATAAAAATGGAAGACAACAGAGAAAAGGAATTGGCAGGGTTTTGTAGTGATTTGGAAAGTGCTTTGTAAGTCATTAATGTGCCATATAAGCATGGGTTTTTGTTGTTTTTGTTGTTTAGTCATGTCCAACTCTTTGTGACCCCATTTGAGGTTTTCTTGGCAAAGATACTGGAGTGGTTTGTCATTTCCTTCTCTAGCTCATTTTATGGATGAGGAGACTGAGGTAAACAGGGTTACATGACTTGCCCAGGGTCACACAGCTGGTGTCTGAGGCCAAATTTGAACTCAGGAAGATAATGAGTCTTCCTGACTCCAATCCTGGCACTCTCTCCGCTGTACCACCTAGCTGCCCATAAATGTGGTTAATCTTTGTTATTATTACATAATAATAATAGTAGTAGCTTATGTTTCAGAGGTTTGGAGTTTGGAATATTGTAGTATCATTGATAGCAATCAATCATGGAAAATTGGGAAATGTTGACATTTTAGTCAAAAGAGAGATGGTGAGCCCAGTCATAAGGCTAAGGATCTGTGACCTCAGCATCACTGAACTACCACAGGAGACAGACTATCTGTGCCTTAATATTGAGTAACTTTTACTTTGTGTACTTTTCTAAGAGAAAAGGATGTGAGAACGTTTTTTTTAGTTTAAATGGTTATTCCTACATGTAAGTACAATTCTAGGTTTTCTATGCCTGAATATATCTCAATGCTCAGTCTCTTCACTCTAAGCTCTAGCATGCCCTACTAGGCTACAAGGGCTTAAAATAGGAGTCTGGTTATGGATTGTTTTATCTAGTGTCTGAAGACAAGCTTAGATGAGCTTATGATTGGAGGGCTAACCACTGATGGTTTTGTTTTGTTTTTGGCCACAGCAGCTCATGAAGGCAGCATTTATTGAAACATGGAGTAGGGTTGCAAACTGCATCAATATATTGCATCAATATAGGAGTAACCCATAAAGCAAGTAAAAGATTTATTGGTGGTATTTTCTAGTGGAGTCAGTATAATATTTGTAAAGTGCTTTACAAATTAAAAGATACACATTTCAGCTATTGTTATTATTGTCATTTATTGAAGGCAACTAGAAATAGGTTACTAGAGAGAGAGGGTACGACATCAGAGTCGGAAATGCATGCAAATAATTGTTAATGAAGATGTGGAGCCATGGTATGGAGGAAAGAGCAGTACGTTCTGAAAATGATCTGAATCCTTGCTCTCTTCCTACTACCTGTCTTACGGTAGCACATCATCTAATCATGCTGAGCTTCAGTTTTCTCATTTCTAAAATAAGGTGACTCAGTGAGAGAATCTGATAGTTTATGAGTCTGGGAAAGACAGTGATGAAAAACAATCTAGGGCCATTGTTCTGTGAGTGGTATAAGGAGAGCATAGTGTTATAATTAGCAAAGGTCGAAAACAGTCTATTCCATGAGCTAGATGGTTTTACTTGGTCATATAGTGCAATTGGAGTGGAACTTTGCTTCTTTTCCTTCTGTATGTGAGCTTAATTATAAAAATGCTGTAGCAATCTCAGGCTTTCTAAGGCATCTATGTAGTAGAAATTTTTGAGGTTTGAAGATGCTTTTCTTGGCTTTTGCCCCTCCTTGGAAATTCCTTATGGTTTAAAGTTAACTGTTAAAGTTAAACTAGGTCACAGAGCAGACTAAGAGAATTCCTATGATAACAAGCTGAGTTGTAAGGGATAGTAAGTTATTGATCAAATTTCTCACTTCATTTGCTCTTAGAAAGGTACAGGAAATGAAGGTCACTCATTACTAATTGAACAGATGCCTGATAGCCCTCTGTAGTAGTCCAGGGATGCTAACTTCACAGAACCTTAGCCACATATCTTAAAATTAGTGGAACGTTCAATAAATGTTTGTTGGGTGAATGAATACACATTTTTCTTGCTTTTATTATTTTATGGACTTGGCCAATTTAATGTGTTTTCTTTTATAACTTCCAGTTATGTGTATTTTTAGGGGGATGCTTTTTTTGACAGAGGTCAGTGAATATTATCGCTTTAGCTTCAAATAATTTATACTGATAAGTATCATCTATAATCATTTAAATATATTAAAATTTTGCTATTTTAGTTTTTGAAAATATGGTAAGTTTTAAATACCTGTTCTAAGTTGACAAAAGAAATGATAGGACTCTGTTACCTTGAGGATGAAAAAGGTAGTGGTATTGCTTTTAGAACCAGGATAGCTCTATCTAGACCTGTTGCTTCCAAACTTTCTTGATCACATAGCCCTTTAGTAAAAAAAATTGTGTATGGACCCCTAGTATGTGTGCATTTATTTGCTAACAAATTAATCCAAAACAAAAATGGAAGGATCAGGTGGTGGTGGCTCTTACTCATTGGTCACAACCCAAGAGTGCAGAGTCTACCCTCTGAGGCATTATGGGGTGGCAGTGATGTAAGACATAAGTATCTCCAGATTAGGAAGGGGAGTTTTGCCAAAGGCACTGTGAACCTAATGCTGTGGGTTATCCTGAGGAGTTGATGGAAAGTATAGAAGGGGGAAGTTGGGAATTTATACAACTGCAGGTAGGCAGGAATTAAGGAGCATTGGTGGACAATGGGTGAAGAGTGGTATGATGTTGAAGAGGAGACCTTTGATTTGCTTTGTCAGGGAGTGTAGAATTTGATCCATCTTCCTGTATTCGTTGACCACAAATCTCTTGGGTACATATCATAGTCCCCTTCAGGTCATTCCATGTCCTCTATTTTGTAGACCACTATTATAGACTATTAACCGAATCCCTGGAAAGTGTATTAAGGCTTTCAAAAGTAAGTCTTAAATTCTTAGTTTCACCCCCACCTCTCTGATGGTCTGCTTAAATCTGCTTGGCTGAATTACCCCTTGTGCCCAGATTCCCAGTTGTCTCCACTCTTCTCCCTTTTTTCCTCAGCTTCTTTGTACTTAAAATAACTTTCTTTATAAACTGGATAATGAGATTTAAATAAACCGCAATAGGTTTGAATAGTTTTGAACTGATAAATTAAACCTGTTTTATTATAAATAACGGCTGAATTTTGACAAACCACATATGCTCTCAAATATAGATAACTTTCTTTGATTTTCCTCTGAATCTCAGTTAATAGTTAAATAGCAATAATTACCTTCCTTTTTCCCATCCCTATATATCCATTCCTTCTTGTTGCCCCTTCCCCCATTTACCTTCCCTTTTCAGGAACATTCGAGTTCAAATCTGGCCTCAGATAACAATAAACTGTGATACCGAGCCTCAGTTCCCCCAACTAAAAAGTTAGGATAATAACACCTACCTTGAAGGGTTGTTGTAAAGATCCAGTGAGATAATGTTTATAAAGTATTTGGTATAGTACCTGGTATCTAGTAAGTGCTTTATAAAATTAATCTTCTTTCCTTCCTGCCTTTCTGCCTTCCTTCCTGCCTGCCTCTATCTTTTGTTCTTTTAAAAAAATATATCTTAATCAGCAAAAAATTGCCATTTTTTCGTACCACCCTAACCCTTCTCCCCAAAATGACAATAAAAAAATAAAAACTGCTTCTATAAACATGTGTAGTCAACCAAAACAAATTTTCACATTAGCCTTGTCCAAAAAAAATGTCTCATTCTACATTCTTGAGTCTTTCACCTCTCTGTCTGAATGAAGGTGGGTAGCCTTTTTCACTGTTGGTCCTCTGGAATTGTGGTTGGTGATTACACTGATCAGAGTTGTTAATTCTTTTAAAATTTGTCTTAACCATACTGCAGTCATTGTATAAACTGTTCTTCTGTTTCTGTTTACACAAATTCATAGAAGTCTTCCCAGGTTTCTTTAAATAATTTCCTTCATAATTTTTTATAGCACAATAACATTTCATCATATTCATATGATATAACTTACTTATCTATCCCCTAATTTATGGGTACCCCCTCAGATTCCTATGCTTTGCCTCCTCAAAAACAGCTATAAATATTTTGACATATCCTTAGGGTTTGTTTTGCTTAAAAGTAATCCTTTCCTTTTACAATGTCTTCCCACTAATTCTGCCTTCTCCCTTTTCCCATTTCTCTTTTGAGTGAGATGTATTTTTGTACCCAGTTATGTATGTGTATTCTTCCCCTCTTTGACTAGCTCAACTAGGATTGAGGTTCAAGTGTCATCTGCTTTGGAGAAAGCATTACTCCATTACTTCTTCTTAGTTTGTATAGATGTGTACTTGCACGTACTTATCATGCAGGATAATTTTCTCCAACATTTCCTCCTCTTTCTCTTCCCACAGTGTCCCTCTTCTCTCTCTGTTTTTCTCAGGTTCATTTGTAAACCCCAGTTTATGATTATATTCAGTTTGCCGGAATAAGTAATTCTTGTTTGTAGGTAATTTGCTGAAGTAATTCTTGTCTGTCCCATATCTTTTACCTCTTGGAATATGGTATTCCATGCCCTCCATTCCTTGATAATTTTCACTGCTATAACTTGATCCTCGAATTCTTTCTTTAAGGCTGCTTGTAATATTTTTTCTTTCATCTAGAAACTTTTGATTTTGACTGTAATGTTCCTGGAAGTTTTCACTTTGGAAATACTTTCAGAAAGGTGACTGGTGTATTTATTCTTTTTGTTTCCACATTGCCCTCTACTTCTAAGAGGTCTAGGCAGTTTTTTTTTTAGGATTTCTTGAAATATTATGTCTAGGCTCTTGTTTTAGACATGGGGTTCAAGGAGTCGGATGATTCTTAAATTTTTTTCCTTAATCTCCAGGTCAGTTTTTTTTTGTTATGAGATACCTCACATTTTCTTCTGTTTTTTCAGTCTTTTGACTTTGTTTTAATATTTCTTGTTATCTCATGGAATCATTGGTTTCTATTTGGTCCATTCAATTTTTGGGGTATTTGTTGCTTGGACAAGGTTTTGTACCTTTTCTGCCAAACTGTTAATTCACTTTTCAATTCTTTCTTCCATAGCTCTAATTTCTTTTCCAGTTTTTTCCTCCAGTACTCTCATTTCCTTGACAAAAACATTTTTTTAACTCTAGCTTTATCTCTCCCATGAATTCTGCTTTAATTTTTACTCATGCAGTATTTTTTCTTTGAAGCTTTGCTTTTATATGTTTTGGAGTAATTGGGTTTATGTTTTGAGAATCCCTCTTACTCTAATAGGTTTTTTTTTGTTTGCTCATTCTTCCAGTCTGCTTCCTAACTTCAAACTTGATGTTAAGGTCAGGAACTGTTTAATTTCTCATTGTTGCTTATTCTTCATTTTTCTGAGAGGATCAATGACATACATCATGGGGTAATGACTTGCTCGTGAATTGTATTTAGTGAAGCTGAGTTGCACAAAGTTGTCAGCTTTATTCTCTTTTCCACAGTCATTGAAGTCCAGTGGCAAGACAAAAGTCAAGATGATTTATGATGTCTTGGGATGCCGAGGATGACCTTGGCATCTTTGATGTCTGACCAAACTCTAAGAGCTTCATAGGCCCTGCTTCATGGCTGTTGGAATAAGTTATTCTCATCCCCGCCATTCTACAGGGGGAAGTTTTCTCATGCTTGGGGTAGACATCTCCTGACTCACTGACATGTGTGAGGCCTGTTGGTTACCCTTAACCTGATTAGCCTGTTGGCCGAGAGGGTTCTACCTGGGTATACGCGCTATGCATGCCACAGCTTCTTTGAACCATAGGTGAAAGGTGGACACCAAAAGTGGATGACCAGCCCTGACTCTGGTGGCTCTATGTTACCTCTGAGATCAAATCCATTTTTAATACAAGGTAGCCAAAGCTCATCAATTCCATTTTTGTTTTGCTTCCAAATTAAACAGGAAATAATTTTGAGAAAAATAAGTAATTCACAATTTTAATTTTTTTCTGTGCCAGGCACTGTATTTCTTTTTTTTAAAATAAATTTATTTTTTATTTTTAGTTTACAACACTCAGTTCCACAGGTTTTTGGGTTCCAGATTTTTTTCCCTCCCTCTCTTCCTCCCTCCCCTCTAAAATGGCATGTAATCCAATGTAGGTTCTACATATACCTTCACATTGAACTTATTTACATAATAGTCCAGTTGTAAAGAAGAATTATAACCAAAGGAATGAATCATGAGAAAGAAGAAACAAAACCAAAAAAAGAAGGAAAAAAAGAGCAAATAGTTTGCTTCAGTCTGCATTCAGACTCCATAATTCTTTCTCTGGATGTCCGTCACAAGTCTTTTAGAGATGTCTTTGAACCTTGCATT
>CM053622.1:194133244-194154755 GCA_028646595.1 Phalanger gymnotis
TGCTGCTTGAGAGGGATACAACTGCATGCTCCCCTTTGGTCTAGAATTCCTGCCCTAGTTATTCTTCTATGCATTTCAAAGCCACACTGCTGCTGTTTGCTTCTGACTTTGCTCCTTTCTTGGTACACCACCCAGGGCCTCCATGTCTGGGAATATGTTCCTCTGACCCAGGTCCCTTCCCTGTCCATTCTTGAACTATGACTTAGACTGGGTAGAGAGTGACAAAACTTCCAGTTGGCACCTGTCCTCCTCAAGGTGCCCTGGTATGAGTCTGAGGATTCCCTTCTCATTTCTCACCTGGCTGCCGTACTTTGGGACTTCTCTGACTCACTTTCCTACAGTGCCCCAAAGAGTGTGTTTTTGGGATAACTTCATTCATCTGTAAGATCTCATCAGTCTTGGTACTCCATTTCAGCACTATCTTCTTTTCTCCCCTACGTGATATAAACTTATATTCTATAAAAATTTCCAACCCATTGTTCTTCTCCAGCTGTTGTATCTTTAATAGCCATATTTACCATACTTATTGACCTTATTCTTTACAGTTAGTAAGAAATTTAATCACTCAATCCAGTCTAACTTAACTGAGACTCTAAATCTTCTGGCTACTTTGAACTCATGACTGTATTCTTCTGTGTTGTCCTATCCAATACTATAAATTTCTGTATCGCTTGCCCTTCCTTTCCTTATCTTACCTTACTCTTAGCTTTACTGAGCTTCTACTGAGCCTGCCCTGCCAGTACCCAACCCTGGATTATTACTTTATCTATTTTAGTTCTGGGCTCATAGAGTTTTATTGCGGGGTGGTGAGGACATATCTTCCCCCTCAAGTAAGGATTTCCTCTATCTTCTTTTAAGTCATAGGTACCCGTGCTAAGATATGGCACCTCTACCCCTTCCCTCTCCTTTTAGAGAACTTTGGAGAACCAGCTTGGGTTACTTTTTATAACTAATTTAGGGGCCCTAGAAGAAGATAGGAGATGGAAAGACAGATGGAGAGAGAATAGATGTCCTTCCAAATTTTAAGACACAGGGAAGTCCTGATGCCAATGGGAGGTTGCCTCACTCAGACTCTAGGGTATACATGTTTGCACAAATTGTATAGATTCATCAGGAGCCACCCTGGAGTGAGGATTTGTTTGAGTAGTTCAGGAGAATAATGTCCTTGTAGCCACAAAGAAAACTGGGATTGCAGGCCCCAATTAAAAAAAAATAGTTCAAAACCGGTTTCACAAAGTTGGAGACATCATGAACCTCTCTGTAGGTAAGCTGCTTCAGAATAGCCTGGACAGGACCCTAGAGAAGAGATAAACATTAGCTGTTAGACGAGAGCTGAACTAGGGAAGCAATGAAGCAGAGCTGAATGGATCCCTGTCACCTGCTAGGAGTAGAACAAAGCAACCTGTGCCACGTGTTGGGTATAGAGAGCTGCTGTCCTGTGGTAGAACACCACTGGGGAATAGGAAGCAGAGGGGATCATTTTATCATACACAAAATGTACTCCAAAGGGAGCATTGATGTGGAGGAGCAAACCCTAGTTGCCTATCCTTGCTTGGAAGCCTTTCCACGGTTATTACTGTAAGTCATGTAACCTGATAGGTCTCTGGAGGAGAGTGATACACTGTTGGAATGGGCAAATCTCTTGTTTCTCTATGAGCTATAATGTGAATCTTTTATATGTCCTTTAATTTGTAAATCAAATTTTTTACATCTTGAACCTTATGAGCTTGAGGAAGGTTGATAAGGAAGGTTAGTTGTTGCCCTTTGGGGAGTTCCAGATATTGAAATTCTACCTGGGTCAGAAATAATAGGTCTCCAAAATATACCTGCAGCCTTTGTACCAAAGAGGAACTCCTGTCACAAAATTATAGCGATAAGTCCTATGATAAAATAGAACTTGGCCAGATAACATTATACTGTCTAATAGTTTGTTGGGATATCCTTCTATCTAATCCTTCGAACAATAATTACTAGTTATTTTCATGGTGAACTGAAATGCCTTTGGCTTGGATATTTTCTAAATAAGAGTTTCTTAGAGGAATAGGAATGAACTTAATTGACCTGAAGTATTTCCTTTTCTTTAAAATATAATTGCTTTTTCACATATGGTTTGACAAGGTGGTTTATGTACTCAGTAAAGTAACATATTCAATAAAGCCATAGAGCTGAAAAAAATAACATTCCCAAAATAATATCAACTATTCTTTGTGCTAGTTTCGATTGGTATTTCAAGACTCCATTAAAAAAGTATTAAATAAAGTTGAATGTATTTACGTCTTATAATCTTCAAACAGAATGTATGTGTGTTTGTGTGTGTGAGTGTGCAGTAGATAATATAAAATTGCTTATGGCCTTGGGGCCCATTTGTTAAAATCATTAACTTTTCATAGATTTAGAGCTGGAAGGAACTTCTTAGGCTGTCTAGTCTGATTACGTCTTCTTATAGATGAGAAAACTAAGGGCCAAAGACGTTAAGTGATTTGCCCTAGATCACACAGATAGGAAGCATCAGAGGTGAGATTTGAACCCAGGTCCTTTGACTCTAGAGGTGGTGTTTTTTTTATTTAGAGTTTCCTAACTTACATATATTTTCCCCTAATTATCTATTAGATGAATAAAATATCAGACTGCCTAGTTGTATCATTTCCCTCTTTCTTCCTTCCCGTCTAGCCAAGGAAAGAACTTATTATGAACATTGTTTAATCAACTCGATACCTTTCACTGACTTGGTAGCAGTATTCAAATTAATGAACATTTATTAAATATATGACCCTCTGATAGGTCCTGGGGATACAAAAATGTTAAATGACATGGCCTCTGCCTTTCTGTAATTTATATTCCCCATTTAGGAGACAAAAGAAGTATGCCAGTGTAACGTTAATATGATTTGAAGATCTTCTCTATCCCTTAATTGACCTATGTGACCTGCTTTGAACCTGAGTCACATGGAAGCCTGAGTCATATGAGCCTGGGTCACAAAAGTTGTGATGCCCTTTGGCCCTGAAGAAGGCTGTATGTACTCTGAAGTTAGCATTTTGCTTTGGGGGCTCACTCATTGAAAGAATGTTTGTGTGATTTAGCCAGATGAGACTCTGGGTAGCCATTAAGGAGCCCTTGGCTTTGAAAAACCCAGATGTTGGTGCTTCTCCCTCTGGTAACTATGTATGTGTTGCTTTTGGTCAGACAGTTGGAAATCCTGTCTGTTGGTCTTTGCTGTTTGTATTTGCTCTGTTCATACAATTTCTGCTTGCATTTTCTGTTTGTATTTTCTCTGACATTCAGGGTGCTGACTTTTCCCTAGAACTAAGTGAATTGTGTGTGTGTGTGTGTGTGTGTGTGTGTGTATTTGATTAAAGTAAGATTGTTGACCTCTTTAAAGTTACTTTACTTTAGAAAAACAGATCAAAGAACGTGTGCTAGCAGCCCTCCTGTGTGCTGGTGTTATTGGTCTTACACTCCACAACAGCTGCAAGTAGCATTGTTACAACCAGTTAGTAAGTTTTAAGACAGAATATGATAAATATAAATGGAAAGATTGACTGCGTCAGGTGGTATGTATAATAAATCTGAGAAGGGAGAGGGAGAGGTCGCTTTCAACCTGAGTTTGGTGCTCAGAGAAGACTTCATAAAGAAAATGACATCTGAGCTGGTTCTTTGAAGAGTTTTCAAGAGGTAGAGATGTGGAATAAATCAGTGGTGTGCAAAAGGAATAGCCTTCAAGAACATAGATGTGGTAGAAGAAAAGGAGAGTTGGGGAAACAGATAATAGTCAAGTTTGATTAGGGGCACACTGGGCATTTAGGGATTAGTGTGAAATGGGACTGAAAAGATAGTTTATAGAGTCATATTGTACAGTACCTGGAATACTAAGCTAAAAAGCCCTTTTTTTATCCTGTAGGTAATAGGAAGTCACTGAAATTTTGCGAGCAGAAAGGAACATTATTAGAGCTGTCTGTTAGGATTATCTTGGCAGCAGTGTGAATGATGAGTTAGGAATCAAAGAGACTGGAAACTGGAAGTCCATTTAGAGGGTAATTATAGTAGCCAAGTTGAAAGGTAAGGAATGCTTGAATTGGAAGTCTGTGAAAAGGAGAGAACAGAGGTAAGAAATGTTGCAGAGGAGTTGAGGAAGAAGAAAGTGTTAAAGATGACTTCAAGATTTAAAACCGTAGTGTTTGGGAGGTTAGTGCTATCAACAGAAGAAAGAAATGAGGAAAGAAGTCAGGCAAGAGTTTTGGGGAGATATTTAAGTTAAGTCTTGGAAATACTTCCTGAAAATTATAGAATGGTTCTACCTAGTGCTCTACCTAGTAATTGTATCAGTATAAATATGAACAGCAAATTGGTCTAGTCTGGTCAAAATCTTGTACTTGTGTGTGTGTGGATTGTGTGTGTATTCATAACATAATGTATAGATATGTGTTGTGTACATACATATGTGTAATTCCATAAAGTCTTACTCTTATACTTATCAGAGTTGAGATGATCTGAGTTCTCAAAGGCTCTGCTTAGAGTACAAGCTCTAGCAGGAGAGAAAGTAAAGTTTTAAATGTTATAAGTAGTTAAAGGTCTTAAGGAATAAGAAATGAAAGGGACTAAAGGTTCATTGACTAATTAGAAACTTCATGTCCATATATCATGAGCACTTTCCTCAAGAAGAGAGCAGGTGCAGGACATAGACTGATCATTGTCACAAAAAAGGAATTTATTGTATTTTTGACACACTGGAATCAACTGGTGTAGGAACCATTTTTGAATCAGCCCTCTGAGTCCAGTCACACTGTTAGGAAGAACAAAGGTTAGAATCAGTAGTAATCTGGGAAGATGAGAAAGATAAGAGAATAGGGCAGTTATAGCATCTCTATTTTATTCAAAAAAAGGTCTAGACACTAGAGAATAGGAAATGAATAAAAGAAATTAATCAACAAGTGTTTATTAAGTGCCAGCTTTGCCCTAATAGCTGCACTCACCCATCCCTATGACATTGCTTCTCCATCACCATTTATTATTTTGTGTGTTTACTCTGATTAGAATGTAATCTCCTTGAGGACCAAGACTGTTTACTTTTGTATTTGTGTAACTAGTGCTTATGGCAATGCTTGGCAATAATAAGTACCCTAATGAGTCTTTTCTTCATTAGTTTATTAAATCAGTTCACCAAAAAAAATTATTGTCTACTAAGTATCAACCACTCTGGGGAAACTAAAGGAGGCAGAAGATAAACCGTGCCCTTAAGGAACGTAAATCTAATGGGGGAGGCAACATGGAAACAAATATATACAAAGCAAACTGTATACAGTTCAACAGAAGTAACCAACACATCACCATATCCAGAAGTATAATATTCTGTACCCTTAATACTTCACTTCTGTACACATCACCATATCCAGAAGTATAATATTCTGTACCCTTAATACTTCACTTCTGTATTTAGTAGATAGGAGTACATTTTCTTACCCTTACTTGATCATTATTAATGTACACGACTGAGTTTTTAAAAATTAGTCACTGCATTTATATTGTCATGTTATTATTTTCCTGGTTTAGTTGCATTTTCATCACTTTGTGTAAATATGTTACTCTGAATTCTTCACATGTCGTTTCTTACAGCACAGTGATATTTTGTCGCTTTGATGTACAAGTTTGTTTAGTCTTTCTCCAATTGCTGGGGAAAGAAGTTTATACTTCCTTGATACTACAAAATTTCTGTTAAATATACTTTTCTTATCCCTTGTCAGGAGTGATCACTCTGCCTCTGACTAAGAACCTGTATTGAATGTGTTTTAAGCCATGGTCCAGAAGTCCAAATCTTATCCTCAGATAACATCTATGTGCTTTTAAAATTGACTTTTCTCTTTTGAAACCTCTGTCTTCAAGCAACATCAGCTAATTGAAACATCATGTGCCCTGAAGTCTTCTTTTTTTTTTGTTCAAGACTTCATAATCCCAAATAATGTTTCCTAGATTCCCATTGGCAATATCATTTGTTCCCATATCAGTCATCAGAAGTAGATAACATTAGGTCTGACAAGTCTTATTTTCCTCTCTATTTTGTCCCAAATACCTTTCTCAGGAAGATAGCATTATCTCCTATATGTTCATGTCTGCGTGAACCATGATTCATCAATCTTGGTTCAACCTTGGTGTTGTCAAAAACCAATTATTTTTCTTGTTAACAGTACAGTAACATTTAACTCTGTCCTTTATGCTTGATTGCACCTCTGTATCCCTGTCATTCCTTGTAGTGAAAAAAGCTGATTTTTCCTCTGAGGTTCCGGTCCTGTTCTCTATAAAAAGAACCTCAAACCCTTACATAGCTCAAAAGTTCTGTGGTCCTTTCCCCCTTTCTTCTTTCTGTTTTTCCTCTTACCTGTTATTAGGAGTCCCTGAGGAAGCATTTATATGTCAGTTTTCCACTATTTTTTAGGGTTTTCCTTGCTTTTTCAAACTGAGATTGCTGAATTTATTATAAGTTCATTATTATTAGCCCAGTTGATAGGGTACTATTTTATTTCTAACTGTTCGATAACAGAAAGTCAGTCAAGTATTATGACTAGTTAAATGTATTTAATCACAAATCAAGAGCTTTCTATTCCTGTTTACTAAGCTTCTCATTTAGTTGCCTTTGATCTGAAGTTAGCAAATTCCTGCCAAGCCCAATTGCAAATTCCAGCTTCTGTGAGCCATTTTATAGAAACAAAACAAAACAAAACACTTTTATGTAGAAATTGGGCTTCTGGCTTTTCCTGGCACTCTCCACATGGTGCTGACTCTTGGGGTGACCTTGCTGAGCCCTCCACTGTTCTCTGCTGTTGGCCCAGGCTCCCTGCATACTGCCCTTCTTTGCAGCCAATCATGATATGTCAGAGCTGTACTCCAGTGTTTGGCCCCTGCTGATGCCTTGCTCTTCCCAGGGTGATTAGGAGATCTAGATAGGAATAGGTGTGAGGGGAAACTTTTGTTTTTTGGTTAACAAATCAGAAACAGTTACAAAAAAGCAAAAATCTGAAAGATTCAGGTTCTGCTTCTTCTGCCCATTGGCATCATTAACTGGCTTTATCTTGCATTATGTATGGCTGTAAATTGGGCATTCAACAATAGGAAAATACAAGGATTTCCCATATTAAATTTTTAGACATTTAGTCATACCATGAAATAAAGTAGTATGAGCAAAGTGATTATTAATGCATTCCAATTCAATTGAACCATCATCCTCTTCTTTTTGTGTTTATCAAGTTCCCAGAACTTGGATCTGTGTATATGTGGTAAGCTCAGCATTTGTTTTCTAATGTGTCTGGTAGGCTAACTATAATTGCTTCTAATATAAAATGATTAAAATTTATGGAACTATTGAAAAAATAAGAAATTGAGCTTCCAGCTATTTTATTTTTTTTTAATCTCACTCCTACTTGAATTTAATTCTTCATGGTCCTGTTTTTTTTCCTCTGAAACAGTTATTTTAGGTGTGTTTAGGTTACAGTCAATCTTTTAAAATGATATAGTCCTGATTAGATTTTGAAATAAAATTGTAATGTTAAATTTTAGTTTTTTCTAATAAGTTTACCTAAGTTAGAGAAGTAAATGATTTTTGCTGCTCTTTATAATTATATCTGAAAAAAGGAATCATGTACTACAAAGAAGAAGGATATAGTACCCTATTATAAACATTTAAGTTCCTACTATGTGCCAGGCACTGTGCTTAAGTTTGGGGAATACAAATAAGAAAAAGAAAGACAGTCTCTGACCTCAAGGATCTCAGAATTTAATCGAGGAACATAGTACACAGAAGAAAGCTGAAAAGAGGCGGGGGAGGGATATGCTGAAGGGGGCATGTTGAAGATGATGGTAGAGTCAAAACCAAGGAGAGCAGCAGGTGGCAAATGAAGAAATGGCTGGCATTTTGAGCCTTCTGTAAAGGGAGGAAATGGGAGGAGTTTTTGCTCTGCCCTCTAGAAGAAGGTAGGGAAGTTTTTCTTCACATGGAAACTTGAATGTGCCCTTGTGCATTGTAGATCATTTGTCATATTTTTTCTAGAGAAAAGCTCTGTGTTGAAATCCTATACTGATACCTCCTCATGGTATAGAAGTAACCTACATTTTAGAAGATTTGTCAATGGAATACTATTTCAAGTAGGGCCTGTCAAGCTGGAAGGGCTTTAAAAATGGGCCTGGCAGTAGAACACATTAGCATATTAACCTAAGGTTGGTGAATTTGAACTTTAAAAAATGTACACACACATATTTGATAAGTATTTTGATATGATTGGTTTCCTTTGTAATCCAAACTTTAACTTTTTGCATTTAACTTTATGCATTTTAAAAACATTATTCTGAAAAGGGGTCCATAGATTTCACCAGATGTCCAGAGAGGTCCATGACAAAAAAAAGTTAGGAATTTTTGCATTAGCAGTAGGATATGGAGATAAAATAACGTTGATATGCATCCAGTTGATGGTTAGTAAATTAAGATTAGTTAATTGTTAAATCTTAGTCTATATTTTTTTCCGTAATAATCAGTGAGCACACAATTATTAAGTTCTGACTCTGTGCCAGGTACTGGGTTAGACTTTGAGGATAAAAGAACAAAAAATAAAGCAGTCACTACCCTCAGGCAACTTATTCTATTTTTTGGGCGAAAGGGAAAAACAATATAAACATAAAGAATTATTTACAAAATATATATATAAAATAAATGATAAATTTTGGAGAGAGGAATGCTCACTAGTAGCTGGGGCATCAACTATGTCTTGGAAGTAGATGGAAAATTCCACACCTGTAGTACTCCACTTCTGCAGTAAAGAGATGGGGTTATTAAGGTATGTATCTTCATGTAGAAGGTAGAACTTGGGTAGAATTTGAAGGAAACAAGATATTCCAAGAGAAGTAAGTAAAGAGGTAGTGCATGGGGGACAGCCAGTACAGAGGTGCAGAAAATGGAGCCACAATCCTGGCCAGTTTGTCTAGTCTATAAAAAGGAACAATGTAAATTGAGTCAGGAAAGGTAGATCGGAGCTAGGTTGTGAAGACCTTTCCAAGACAAAGGAGTTTATATTTGATCTCCAGGCTTCTGCTCCTCTGCTTGGAAATTAAATTCTGACACTTTGGACCCTGGGCTTTGACTGGGGAGCTGTCATCTTACTTAGCCACACCCAGGTTACTTTTCAGCCATTTCCATGCTATTCCACTGTGAGTTTCTGTACCTCCCCTTCCAAATCTTGCTATGACAATAGTAATCAGATCAACACGACCATTTTGCTGTTTCTACCTGGCCACTACTCTGCCATATGTGTTGTCTTCCTCTATTAGAATGTAAATTCTTTGAGGGAAGGGACTGCGTTGTTTGTGTAAGGTGTGTGCTTCCCCATATATGTTATGTATATCCTCATGGGTTGTCTGAAAGTGAGTTGCAGGGAAGCATGGATAGTTAACCTTGCCTCCAAGGGAGACTGTGGTTCCTACTTTGAGGAAAGCCAGAGAAGGGATCATGAGGCTGGTTATTCTGTTTTCTTCTGAGAAGGGGTTACCAGTCTAGAATTGTACCTATCTGCCCCACAAATACTGCTAGTCTAGGGGCAGAAGTAGTAGTCCTTTGAGGAATTTCCTCTTAGGTGAGACTGAAGCCTCTCTCTTGGTTAATCTATGCGGTAAGGAGTTTGTAGTACACGATTCCCTTTTCAAACATGATTATGCAGAGTAGCAAAAATCATTTACTTCTCTAACTTAAGTAAATTTATTAGAAAAAAGTAAAATTTATCATTACAATTTATTTCCAAAATCTAATCAGGACTATATCATTTTTAAAAATTAATTGTAACCTAAACACACCTAAAATAACTCTGTTTCTGAAGAAAAAAACAAGACCATGAAGAACTAAAATTCAAATAGGAGTGAGATTAAAAAAAGATAGTAGTCTTTAGCACATAGATTAACCAAGAGAGAGGCTTCAGTCTTACCTAAGGGGAAATTCCTCAAAGTCTCTTAGGAGGCAGACTAAAAATCATGGTCATATTGAGGAGCCAGCTTCCCCTCCATGGCTGCAAGAGAGTCTTTTTCTTTCTCTTCCCTGGATTTGATCCTGAAGAAAATCCGGAACCATTTGTGTTTTCCTCAAGGAAGCGATGCAGAGTGTCTCTCCTGTCTCAAGCTCTGATACCAGCTCTGCCCACTCACGTGGGCACGCAACATTGCATCAGCATTCTCTCTACTAGTTAGGAGAGTCTCATGCAGAATGCTGCAGGCTTGGCTAGAAATCCAGGTCACTTTTGTATTTGTAACCCCAGTGCTTAGCACTATGCCTGCAATATAGTAAATGCTTAATAAATGCTTTTTCCATTCATTCATTCAACCTAAAAGCAATTGGGAGCTCTTAAAGTTTATTGAGTAGGCAAGTGATACACACAGATATCCACTTTAGGAAAATCACTTTGGCTGCTATAGGTAAGAGAGATTGAAGAGGGCAGACCACTTTGAAGAATATTGTACTAATCCAGCTCAAAGTGGTGTCTGTGAGTATAATGAAAGATGTTATAGAAGTAAAAGTATATACAACAACTGATTAGATGCAGGGAGGGAGGGAGATAGTAAGGAGTCCAGGCTAGCCTGGGCAATAGCAGTGCCCACTTGATCATTGGCTATGCTCCTATCTTGTGCCCCCAGCAGTCATAGAAAGTTCTTGCACTGTCAAACGGCTAAACATCAGAAATAGATATGGTTTTATTAATGGAAATGGCATTAAAGAAGATCTATTGCAATTTGATTTGCTGCTGCATCCTGAGGCCCACAGGGCCATTCCATCTGCGGCTAAAACCTCCTATGTGTGTTGTCTCCCCTCCATTACAACGTGAGCTCCTTGAGAACAGGAACTATCTTTTTTTTTTGTATTCGTATGCCTAGCACTTAGCACTGTGCTATGCACATAGCGATATTTTAATAAATGCTCATTTGTTCATTCATGCCAAGGTTGTGAACCAAGGTGATTAGAAGGATGGTAGTGCTTTCAGCAGAAATAAAGATTTAGAGGATATATGAGTTTGTGTTAAGGAAAATGAGTTCAATTTTAGACAATACTGTGAAACTAGTCTAATCATCTTTATTTTCTTCTCTCTTCTGATCATAGGTTATTGAATCTTTGGGAATTATTATTTATAAAGCATTGGACTATGGTTTGAAGGAGAATGAAGAAAGGGAACTAAGTCCTCCCTTAGAGCAGCTCATTGACCATATGGCCAATACTGTGGAGGCTGATGGTAGTAATGATGAAGGTTATGAGGCTGCAGATGAAGTCATGGATGAAGAAGATGATGAGAAGAGAAAAATCTCAATTATTCGATCATATAAAGATGTCATGAAGGTATAGTAATTTTACTTGAAGCTTCGATCTTTGAGAGAGCTACTATTATTATTATTATTAAGCTTTTTACATGTTTTCAGTGATGGTTTTGCTACTGTAGGCCATGCTGTCCTTCTTAGATTATTATATGATACTTTTACGGGCATAAAGTTGTGATATTTTGCCATCATGAAGTGTTTATTTCAAGACTGAATTAAGGTAGCCTTGCAATATTAACAGTTTTTTAATAGTCCTTACCACATAGATTAAGTGAATATATCAACTTTTTATGCAGTGACCTTTTAATTTATTTTTACTCTTTTCCATTTTAGTAAGGAAATGATAGTTCTGAGATTAAGATCTTGAATCTATAAAGTCTATAATGGTTTGTATTACTTCTTGTTCTTAATCTGAATTTAAATTGCAAGCTCATCAAAACTGTCCTCTTTACTGCCCTTCAGTAAGTTTTACTTAGTTTATCCAGAATTCTTGAAAGTGATAACTTTAACATTGAGGTCACAAGTTTTGGTCATAGATAAAAATTAAGACAATCTCTGGACTAGAAATGTTGACTTTTTAAAAACAAGTCTATTTATTATCAGTTAAATTAGTTATAGTTATTCAGGTGAGCAGATTGGACATAATTAGTTCTCAGTTTGTCATAAAGGATTCACATGGTAGAGATGCTGAATAACTGTGACTAGTGTTTTTCAACAATAGTTTATAGCTGACACTTGGCTCCACCCTCCCTGTTAAAAATTTGTTCTCTTTCACTTTCTAGAAGCTCAGCAACAGGTAGTCTAATTGTGGCTACTGTGAATTCATAGAACTTTGCTTATCTCTTTTATGTCATCATCTCCCTGATCTTGAATCAAAGACCGTAGTAGTAAGATAAAGAATTATTGCCTATAGAGATAAGCAAGAAATTGGTTAGTTTGCCTTCTGCCTGGACTTGAGACCAAACTGACAGAGAACTGCAATAGCAAATAATGATCCTATTTTGAGTCTGCTGACTCTTGCCATTGTGGTCTTCTAGTTCCTAAAAAAAAATTTTTTTTGGAGGGTGAGAGTGGAGCAAGCTACAGGATTTCTTTTTTTTAAAAATCAGTTATTTGTTGTTTATTCAGTATTTAAGGCTACTATGACACTTGAGGAATTGGTTGCATCGTTGTACATATATAGATCTTTTTATATAATATGGAAATTTACAACTATTTATATATATACATATACACACAGACAAAATCAGGTCCTCTGGAAAGGTGATACATGGGGCCATGCTGTAGAGCCCTAATGGAAGGGAGCACAAGGGTAATCAATGCATCAATAAAGTATTACTGCTGCATGGTGTTTTGTATCCAGGACTATTGTCTTCTGGGCTACAGGAACCTGTAGCACCTACATACAAGGCAGGTAGTTATGTACCTGTGGGACACTGGCTCTGCTTGACAGCAACTATTGAGACTACACAAGTCATATCCAGCATCATATGCAAACAGCAATAGGTTTTTAAAAATTGTAGTCACACAGTACTATCCCTCATTTCTAACTTTAGGAAGAGACTAGAGTGTGTCCATAGGTTTTACATTTCTGGTGTTCAATCACTAATCAGAGGAAGGATTTGACCTATTTGAAAAGCACATCATACATAATCTCCTAACGACTGTCATGATCTCTCGATAGTAAAGTGGCAGCACATTAAAAGGCTTTAAAATTGCAGCTCCTTTTGGAGTCCCCAAAGAGTATTAGTGCTCTTCTTTAAATGGTCCTCCTCCTCCAGATTCAGGTTTATCTTCACCATTTCTGAAATGCGATTCTGCCTCAAGATACATGGGACACTAAGGAAGAAATCCTCATTAATGCCATATAGGTCCTTAGTCATGGTAGAAATTGGATGTGCTCTCCTAAGATTCTTCATAATGCTTTATGCTAGATCTGCCACAGACAAGCCAGTGGCCCAGGAAGAGTAGCCCTTCAGCTTGATCATCTCATAAACACTTTCAACCACCTGTTTATGAATATCTTTCCAATTCTGTGAATCGGCATCAGTTCCCAAAGCAGGATAAAGATTCTTCAGAGAGACACCAGCAACATTCACACCACTCCACATAGGAACATTAGAGTATTCATGTTCTCCAAGGACCCATCCATGACAGCTTGAAGAATGGATACGAAGTTTCTTCCCAGTTAGGTAACAGAAACAGGCAGAATCCAGATTGCAACCACTTCTAGTAACACAGTTTTTAGGAAAGTCACTTAGCTTCCGGGCCACGTATATCAAAATATACACTGGATTGGAAAAAATAAGCAACTTGAAATTAGGCCTGTATTTAATAGTATTAGGAATGATGAGTTTAAAGATATTCACATTACACTGGACCAAATTAAGATAACTTTTTCTCCCTTGTTGATGTGCTCCAGCTGTAACAACAACCAGCTTTGAGTCTGCAGTTACACTGCAGTCTTTTCCAGAAACAATATTTGTTGTGTTGAGGAAAAGGCTGCCATGTTGGAGATTCATCATGTCTCCCTTTAGTTTGTCTTCTGTTACATCAACTAGGGCAAGTTCATCAGCCATATTCTTCATTAAGATACTGATGGCATATGCCATGCCAACTGTACCAACTCCAACAACAGTGATCTTGTTATGGGGAACCTGCTCTTCCATTAGGACATCATAATCAGCTGATCCTTAACAATAGTTCCCATTTTGGGGAAGATTGAGGTTGTTGGTCAGGCTGCAGAAGTTCTGAGTTAGATGTGAGACTGCTGCTCCAAGACTCGTGCAAGCAACAGAATTTCTGAAGTGTCTTCCATCTTTATGTTTCTTTCATAAGGGAGGGATAAAGAAGTAAAATAGTCTGGGAGGGGCACCGACTGTGGAGTAGGGGCAGATATTGAAGGAGAGGAGACAGTGTTCTGATCCTTACCTGATATTTAAACAACTTCAGAGCTATATCTGAATGTTGGATTTAGTTACTTAGGTTGTCACTTTGAAATCAAAATCCTGTATCTGCAATGCCCATTGTATATCCCTGCAAGAATTATAGAATAGTGTAGTCACTTAAGGTTTGACAGTAAAGTGGTAATGGAGGGAGTGCCTAGGCTGGTAGAATCATGGCATCTAAGTGCTAAGAACATCCTCAAAAGTCATGTCTATTTATAGCCAAAGACTAGCCCAACTCATACTTGAATAAGTATTCTTTTAAAAATCTCCAAGTGGTGACATTTAACTGCTACCCCAAGATAATTAAATTATTTCTCCAAGATGACATATGTAATTAAATGATAGATCCAAGAATGAAACCTACGTCTCCTGAATCCATATCCTATGCTTCTCCCACTGCCTCTCACTACTTTTAATCAAATTATGCTGCAACAAAATTTATAATTAAAAAAACCCATACAATTTAGAAGAAGAAATGTGTCTAATGTTGGTAGATCTTTTTAAAAATTTTTTAGTTTATTTTTTATTTTTTAGGAATGGGGAAGGCAGGGTAGTTGGAGTTAAGTGACTTGCCCAAGTCACACAGCTAGTAAGTGTGTCAAGTGTCTGAGGCCAGATTTGAACTCAGGTCTTCTCCTGGCTCCAGGGCCAGTGCTCTACTCACTGCACCACCTAGCTGCCCCATTGGCAGATCTTTAAGGCAGAAGTATTTGAATACATTATTGGTGGGGATTTTAGACTAATGGAAATATTTTGGATAACATAGGCAGTGAATCACAAAACAATATATAACTTTTGATATAGCAATTTCTTTGCTAAGGATGTTTTCCCTAAAATAGTATAAAAAGGAAAAAAAGACTTTTCTGTGCATAATATTGATAGCTGTTGTATTTCTGTTAGGAAAAATTATTCAACAGTTGGATAATATGTACAACAATTAGAGAATGGATAAACAAACTATGCTATATTGATATTATATGATTAAAAATACTCTGATACCTCACTGTAATGTGGAAGTATCCTTAGTTTATCAAAGACTTTGCTTGTAAACTGCAGTCTCTGGCAGACTCTACGATACTAGAAAGGCCTTGAGTATTGTCCAAGCAACAGGATGAGTTGATTTTCTGAGGACCAACCTTGTATAAGTATGGAGAAGCTCTTCACTGGTAGTCTAGCCATTTAGTGATGATTCCTTTGACTGTGGCAACCCACTAAACAAGAATAGAATACAGAATGGCCCTTAGGTCTGCACGTTCCTCATCTTCTAGAAATAGGGACAAAGGGTTGTAGGAATCACATAGTTTTTAGACCATTCATAAATCTTATGAGCTTTAACTTAGCTACGAAACACTCTTAAATGCGAGATCCCTTTCCAATCCTTTTACAAGTCAGTGACCGTACTATTGGAAGAGCTGAATTGCATTTATTCGACATTCTCACTTTTTCTAAAGACTGAACGAAGTTGCTGCTATATAAGAGGGCTCATAGGCAGCTAGATGGCACAGTGGATAGAGTACCAGGTCTGGATTCAGGAAGACTCATCTTCTTGAGGTCAAATCTGGTCTCAGACACTTAGAAGCTGTGTGACCCTGAGCAAGTCACTTCACTGTTTGCCTCAGTTTTGTCATCTGTAAAATGAGCTGAAGAAGAAAATGGCAAAGCACTGTAGTGTCCTTGCCAAGAAAACCCCAAATTGGGTCATGAAGAGTTGGACGTGAATGAAATGACTGAACAATAACAAAGATTTGACTTAAAAAAAAAGAGTTGGCATAATTGTTTTTGTGAACAGTAGACTTTTAGCTGAGACTTGAAGAAACACAGGGAGCCAATGAGAAGGTAGAAATTTCAAAGTTTAAGATCCAGTGCTCTATTCACTGCCAGTTGGAGATAGGAGACTGGAGGTCAGCAGAGAGCTTAGGGCTATACAGATAGATCTGACAATCATCCGCTTGAAGAGGATGATTGAATTCATGGAAGCTGATGAAGCCACCAAGCCACCTGAGAGGTTTGAGGAGCAATAAAAAGGTTTGCAAAAGCATTGTAATGAGTGAGATAGTGAACTGATTAGGAAGGTCAAAGTGAAGTCTCAGTTGAGGTTACATAACATGTATTTATAGTAGACAAAAATAAAATAAAGATGCAAAATACTTGCAAAGATTGTCATAAGTTATTTTTATGTTGGAGGATTGTGAAGCCACTGTACTTTTGCACTAGCATGACAGACTTGGATATGCTTGTAGAGAAAGTAGAATTGTCATTAAAAAAGAAGAAATATGGTGAAAGCAACAGAGTTAGATCAAGTATCCTTAGAGGAGAACTGGATGCTAGGCAACAGAGTCACGAGAACATTGAGGGATCAATTCACAAGGTATCTGATAGAAGAGAAGATATCAAAAACATGGGAAAAATGGACTTTATTAATATCCCAAAAAAGGGACAATCAAGAGAATATCAACAATTAAAACTTATATGTTTGCTTTACCATCTGTGTTAATTTTTATGAAGGTTGTAAACACATTGAGGGCATCCACGATGAAACTATTAATAAGGAACAAGCAGTCTTTTTTAAATGATATTTCACAATGAACCATGTTAATCATCAAAAAATTAAAAGAAAAATGTAGAAAATACAAAGTTCCGCTATTTTTACTGTTGATAATGAAAAAGCATTTTATTTGGTTATTTGGTAGAGCAAAATACTCCCTCTCTCTCCCAGTAAAGCATTTTCCCTGCATTCATCAAAATTATGCAAATCCTCCAAACATATAATAGAAAGTTGCTTAGTGAATACCTGAACGTTAATATTAGGTGAGACATAGAAAAAAACAGATTAACTTTTGATATTTAATATTCAAGTCACCCTAGGCAAATAACTTATACTCTCTGGACCTCACTCTACTGAACTGTAAAATGAAAGAGTTAGACTCTGATCTCTAAGGCCTCTTCTAGGTTAAAATTGGTAAAACTATGATCTATTTTTTGAGTTGAATAATATTAAATTTGCATATTTGAGAGGCTGCACAATATAGAGGAAAAAGTGTAACATCTAGCAGGAAATCAGTTGAGACCTGGGTTTGAATGTCACCTCCAACACTTACTAGTCATGGGACTATGGGTTATCTACTTCTGATTACTTGAACTTAGTGAGGAAATCTTGATGCTACATGTATCCTTGTGCTTCTGCTCTTCATTCTTGTTAATTCTTTCCTAGCTACTTAGTAATATAACCAATATTAAGAGCAGTGTCTTCTGACTTCAAAATCAGTGCTTTTTTCAGTGCCCGAGAATTTTAATATTTCTTATTTGTTTTACATGAATGTTTGATTCAATAAGCATTTACCAAGTAATTTCTAGATACCAGCCACTAATAGTACCTACTTTTCTTTTTTCTAATATGTTGTTTCCTTTCATAACATGTAAGCCTCTTCCATATAGTCTTTTGTATCTCAAGTGCCCAGCGCTAATAAATACTGCTTAAATAATTCAGTCCTTCCAAAAGTTGTTTTTAATCTATGAAACTGTGTTTCTCTTCATAGTTCATTTTTGTGAACTAGTGCAAGAAAAATAATTTTAAAGAAAGTCATTTAGAAGACAGACTTCAGAAATTTAGGAAGAAAATTTGTTCATAAATCCTGTTCCTTTAACTTTTCCTAGTAGAATGTTGAATCCCTTGGAGTTCTTACATAAGTTAAAATGGACCATAAAAGTGTTTACAAAAATCTCATCTGTTAACAATATGTTCTAAATGTCCCCTTTAGCTAAACAAGGAGCAGTGTGACTAACATTTAAAAAATCAAGATCTGTAAATTGAAACTTCAAGATATTAAAGAATTCATGACTCATGATAGCAATGACATGTACATTCATATTTTGTGGGTTAGGGTTTTGGATCAAAAGATCACATTACCATCGATGTATTGTTTACTTTGTCAGTAGAGAAGCCAAACAGTGAATTGAGAAGGAAAACAAATGCATTTTTTTCTTCTGGAAATGGTTATATAAAAATAATTTAGAGTCACATTGTAACAATAGGCTGTTTAGATTCTGGGGCACCATTTGTTTTCTGCTCTCAGTAAGAAAGATTCAGCACTTCTTGTATAAACAGATTTTTTTATTGATATTTTTATGTCATCTAGATGTATTCCTTTCTCTCTCTCAAAGAGTAGTCCCTCATAACAAAGAGTTGTTTTTTTCCAAGAGTGAGGAAGAATAGAGGAAAAAAAATTCTGCAAAACTGATTAATAGATAAAAGGACTTGACTTTATTTGCAATGTTCCACATTCATGAGAACTTCTTCCCCCACACCCTCCTCTTCAAAGGCATGTAGAGTAGGCTTTTTTCCTATCTCTTATTTTGGATCCTATTTGTTTTTTATGATTTTATATTTATTTTAAGTTTTTCTGTGGTTATTCATACCATTTCATTATTGTGGTCATTCGTTGTATACTTCGTTTCTTGGCTCTGCTTACTTCAATTTGTATCAGTTCATGGTTCTCTGTATTCATCATTTTCATTGTTTTTTTTATAGCACCGTAATATTCCATCATGTTCTTGTACCATAGTTTGTTTAGCCATTGTAACATCAAGGCAATAAACACAACATCGACGATAATTGTGAATATGCCTACATAGTTCAGCGTTGCAAAGTATGAAAGACTCTCCATATAGAAGGATTAAGGCATTTATTCAGATACCAGATAACAAGATCGCATGACCAGGCAATCTGCTCCCACAACCAGTAGGCCCACTTTATCATAACATCAAGAAATGTAAAACACAATATCACAACATGGAACCTTGCCATCCCAAAACCTCACTTACCTGCTGAGGCCTTCCCAAAAACTCATGGTACAGCTACCACAGGTCAACTGTCTTTACCTCAGCTCTATCATGATGGCCATTAACAGACATAATGGCTCTCTCTCAACATTTCCTGTGACACAACTTCCTTTTCCTCTCAGCAAGTTCCTCCCAACACATGAGACTTAGGCTTCCTGTAATATAATCAGGTCACATGGGTGGGAAAGATCTTCAGATCTAAATTGCTATTACATTTGGCCCCAAGATCTTTCTTATCCATTACATAGAACAGTGGGAGTTTTGGGATAACTGGTGTCAGTATAACTACAACAATATATAACAGGGATAACACAGGATAAGCATATAAACAATATCATCATTCCCCCCTGAATGAATGGGACTCAAAATCTTGGGGTAAGGGGCAGAGATCTCTTTCTCCATAGCTTCTTCTTGCTGAAATTGGACGTAGAGCTGTCCCTGACCCAAGAGATAAAGAGTCCTATTCAAGAGGTCAGTTCTTTAGCAAGCTCACATCTGGGACTCAACTGACGCCCAGTCCAGGGATGACACATCACAGTCGTGGATAGGTCCAGAGATGACACATCACAGTCATGGACAGGTCCAGAGGTGACATCCAAACACATCAGAGGGTGACATCTGGCTTAAGCGATCAAGCATCGGCAGGTAGATGGTACTAAGCCTGCAGAAAACAAAATCTCACAAACAAATTTAACAGACAAAAATCCAAAAAGAAACAAAGAGACTATCACAGCCTCATTCATGATACAGTACATGAGTCAAGGATACGGTTTCATAATCATTTTTTCCTGGGTAAACCACTGTTACAGTGTGATCTTTCCCATATGCTATAATTTCTTTAGCCTTTGAAACATCTTCGAACTTCGACCTTACCCATACTTTAGCTCCCAATTTTATTCTATCAGTAGAATCAAATCTTTCCTTCTGATAGTTATTTTGGAAGGAGGGTCATTTTTCACAAGGGGTATTCACAAAGAATAATAATAAATTGAACTATAATATCAATTGTACAAAATTCTATAGGTTCTTCACCCACATTCTGGAGTGTCACAATAATTTCTCCTTGATAACTAGAATTTATCACTCCATCCAATACATGTATTTCCTGAGCTGCTAATCCTAATTTAGGTAATATCCATCCAAAATGATTCTTAGGGATTTTGATACATTTCCCAGTAGACATTTTTCTTATCTCTTTTCTATCCAACCAAAAGTCCTCTAAACAATGTAAATCATATCCTCCTGAAGCAGGTATCCCTGGATACGGTGGTGGGACATCTTCTCTCACAGTCTAATGCTCAATATTTTGGATCTTATGTGTTTGGGGTCATCATTCTGGCTAGAGGTGTACTTCCCCCTAATGGTCTATTATTCAAATTATATAAAGCAGTGAACAAATTATCCTTCCAATGTTGATACGAATTATTATAACTTAACTTTCTTAATTGTTCTTTCAACAATCCATTCGTTCTTTCTACCAACCCAAATGCTTGTGGGTAATATGGAATATGATATGTCCACTCTATATTGTTTAATACACAATATCTTTTCATCTCATTACCTCTGAAATATGACCCATTGTCACTTTGAATCTGCATTGGGGTTCCATAGTATAGACTTATAATATTTAGAGTCTTATAGGTATTTTTCTGGGTTGCATTCTATAAGGACAAGCCACTAGTACACCTGAATAGATGTCAACATAAGTACATATAAATTTGCATCCTTTATCTTGGGGTAGTGGTCCAGTATAATCTATATGTCAAATCTGGGCTGCAGCTTTTCCCCTTGCTATTTTTCCAGTTACTACCCGAGGAACAGTTTATTCCTTTTCCAGTTGACATATATGACATTCCTCTGTTACTTGCTTTAACAATGAATGAGAGATACTAATACCTCAATCTTGTGCCCACTAGTGTGTGGCCTAGACCCCTAAATGTCCGACTGTTTGGTGGACCCATTTTGCTAGTACTGGATCATCAGTTGGTGTCAGAGTAGAGACGATATGTTCATTTGCCATCTTTGCTAGTTGATAAGTATGTGCATTGCACTCACATTCTGGCGTAGTGAGGGCCACGTGAGCGTCTACATGAAAAATGACAAATTAGTAACCAAAGAATATTCCTAGGAGTTTTCTTTTCGGGATCTTTTTGAGGAGGCAATCATTGGATTCTTTCAATTTCTATTTTACCCTCTGTCTCTAGAATATCAGGGCAGTTCTTCTTGATAATTTCTTGAAAGATGATATCTAGGCTCTTTTTTTGATCATGGCTTTCAGGTAATCCAATAATATTTAAATTCTCTCTCCTGGATCTATTTTCCAGGTCAATGGTTTTTCCAATGAGATATTTCACATTGTCTTCCTTTTTTTCATTCCTTTGGTTCTGTTTTATAAT
>CM053622.1:194155255-194171499 GCA_028646595.1 Phalanger gymnotis
GTTGCCTCAGGGGTGGTAGTCGAACCGCAAACTCCGTCCCGTCCTGCAGCTTTTCCCACTAACCTTCTCTGTTGTCTTTGCTGTTTGTGGGTTGTGAGGTCTGGTACATGCCACAGCTCAGTAATTCAGCATGCTAGGGCACTCTTGGCTCCACTCCTGGTGTCGTCAGTCCGCGATCTGCCGCGCCGCCCCGCACCGCCGTGCGCGCTGGGCTCTGCTTGGCTCAGCTCCGCTCCCCTCAGCTGGGGGCTGGGAGTTTCATTCGGGACAGACCTTACCCCGAGACCATCCAGGCTGTCCTGGGCTGGAGCCCTGCTTCCCTCTGCCACTTTGTGGGTTCTGCAGTTCTAGAATTGGTTCAGAGCCATTTTTTATAGGTTTTTGGAGGGACTTGGTGGGGAGCTCACGCCAGTTACTGCTTTCCAGTCACCATCTTGGCTCCGCCCCCCTCTTTTCCTGCATTCTTGGCCTGATGTCTTAACGGAAGCCTTGCTGTCTCTTAACACCTGAAAAACACTATCTGTAGGAACTTTGAAATGTGTAAACTCCAAGGAGTTAATTTACAGCAAACCTTCAACTTGGCCTTTGGCACTATATTTATGATACTGTGTGCTAGAGTTAAGATAAGATACTAGGCCAAATTTCCTATCGTTAGTTTTTTGTTTTGTTTTTTTAATAAAAATGAACAAATGAAAAAAAAAGAAGTCAGAATGTTCAGCAGTGATTTAACTTCATTATTTTTGAAGTACTGTAATAATCACGGAAATCATTCAGTAAGACAATTAGCATTTATGAAGCACCTACCAGGCGCTCACTGGACTAAGTATTAGGGATATAAATGAAGACAAAAGTCAGTCCCTGCCCTCAAGGAACTTACAGTCTAATAGGGAGAAAGACTCCAATTGTGCTTGGGAACACTAGTTTCTCAATTAAACAGAACTGTCAGAAGATTCCTATAAAGTTCATACAAAATGAGCCTAGAATCCATTAACATTACCATTCTGGAAGGAAAGCTGAGGATGCTATGATAAGCAAGAAGTCTTCAAACTTAGCTAATGAGTTATTTATTGAGCCCTCACTTATGTACAACAAAATCATGTAAACAAGGCACTCTGCATAGACTCTATGCTCAGTACATAAAGAGTAACTTCATTTCAGCAATTGTGATTTAAGACAAAACTATCCAATAAATTTTGATAGAGAATAGCCTATGACATTTCATCAATAGTACCATATTCCTCACTCATGTAGATTCAAAGACATCATTAATATTAGTATAAAATTGCTATTGATCCTAGCTTCTTCAGTCACTTCTTAAAACGTCAGTCACGTGTTTCTAGAGAAAGATATTACGTATTGACCAAATACCTATAGAAAAGATGAAAACTATTTAGAAACAACATTCACAAAGCAACAATGTAAGAAATCTTTAGAGCTGGTATCTGGTAGGAAACTTTAATGAATTCCAATGAAACAAAAATGAAATTGGATCCATAAGACAAACTCTGAGAATGTTTGAACTGGCAAGAATTTTAAAACATGTTTATGTTCAATTAGAAAATTTTACATATGAGGAAACTGATGCCCAGAGAGGTCACTGACTTACTCAAGTTATCAGTACACTAAAGATTAGAAGGTATGTCTCCAGATCTTCAAGATCAGCATTCTTTCCATTATAGTAATTACTTAACATTTTCTTTAAAATAGATATCATACATATTTTTAGGGGCAGCTAGGTGGCATACTGGATAAAGCATCAGGCTTGGAATTATGAAGACCTGAGTTCAAATCTGGCCTCAGACACTAGCTGTGTGATCCCAGGCAAGTCACTTAACCCTGTTTGTCCTAGTCCCTCCTCTGTAAAATGAGCTGGAGAAGGAAATGGCAAACCCCTTCAGTATCCTGGCAAGAAAACCCCAAACAGGGTCATGAGGAGTTAGACACAACTGAAACGACTGAACAACAATATATTTCTATACACTGAGGGTCTGTAATGTGGTTAGCAATGATGAAGATTATAACCCTTCTGTTACTCAGCATATGATCTCTGAGGGTTGCCATGGCCAAAAAAATTTATCACATTCCCACCAGTCTGGTGATGCCTCTCTCTGAAAATATCTGTGGTCTCAAACAACAAAAATGTACTCCATTGCCATGGTCATTAGTACTAAAACCCTTTCTAGAACATATAAGAGCTTGTGGTCTATTGGCGTGTCTTTCAAAAAGCCAAGAACCATTCTATAAACCACTGAAATGGAGCTTTAATGTTAAGACCCATGTGTCAAGGACTCTTTCATCAGTAAATTTTTTTAATCAGTAAATTTTAAAATAAATATGACAATGGTTTCATATTTGTTTCAGATTTCAGAGTCCCTATATATCGTTCATGTAAATTCAATATTAAATAAGACAATTTGTGGACATACTAAAAGAATAAGATCTCTCAAGGACCTTATCAACACATTTTATTTCCTAAATGCTTTATGAAATGCTATGAATGATCTTATTTTCACTTCAAAATATTTTATGTGCCAACTAGGGAAAAATGTTTATTGTGGCGAAAATTTTTCCAACACTATATTGACCACTGCTTCAAACTTCACTTGCAACTTTTACTAGAGAGGTGTTCCTGATAAATATCTAGGAAACATTAGAATGAGGTATAAAGGTATATAGACTATATACCTTATATAGAATAAAGGTAAAAAGAATTTCTATACCATAACTTCTATAAAAAAATGCTGAATCTTCTCTTCAGACATTTATTTGCCAACATAGACATGATCATTCTCTGAAGAAACCAAAAAGGAAAAAGAGTATTTTTAAAAATTCAATGAGTTAAAGTGGTAAAAAGTCTGGAAGTGGCTCATTATCAGACGGGAAGGGGGCTGAACAACTGGTCAGAAGATTATGAGGGTCTTTTTTTGCTAGCACTGAGGCAGGACTCTGTTGCTTTGTCCATACTCAGACCTGTGTCACAGCCTTGGCTGGCAGTCCCATGGTGAGAAGGAACATTATCATAGCAGAGCTTGTGGCCACAGTGGAGGGGAGACGCTCCTCACAGTTCTAGGGCAGAAAAGAGTGCTTGTGATCACTCACAGACTAGAGCACAGACCAGGAGAGGAGTAAACACACCTCTCCTTAGATCATAAAATACTAAAGAAAATAACACCTTAAAAAACAGAATAGGTCAAATGATAAAAGAGGCACAAAAATCCACTGAAGAGAAGAACTCCTTAAAATGCAAAATTGGCCAAATGGAAAAGGAGGTCCGAAAGCTCGCTGAAGAAAATAATTACTTAAAAATTAGAATGGAGGAAATGGAAGCTAATGACTTTATGAGAAATCAAGAAACAATAAAATAAAACTAAAAGAATGAATAATAGAAGACAATGTGAAACATCTCACTGGAAAAATAACAAATGGATCCACGAAAGATAACTTAAAAATTGTTGGAGTACCTGAAAGCCATGATCAGAAAAGGAACCTAAATATCCTTCAAGAAAGTATCAAGGCAGGGCTTACTCATGGAAGGAGTGTTGAGACTCTGGGCAAGCTGTTGTAACTGTCCGTCCCCCCCCCCCCACTTTGATAAACCAAACAGATATTGTTGCTTCTCTGGTAACTATGTATTGTGATTTGAATCAGACAAGATAACAACACCTTGAAAACTTAAAAATGCTAAAATGCTGCCAACTACACGCAAGACCCAGAATTTCTTCACTAATGCACAGAAAGAACACCAGCAATGGGAGGCAATAAGGAAATTGCAATTCAACAGTCTGGTAGCATTTGTTTTCTCAACTACATGATCTGGAAAGACGAAGAAATCCATCTCCCCAAGAGGTCAGCAGAGATCGTATCTGATCATGATCATGCTTCTAAGGAGTACTTCCTGCAAAGAATTTAGAAATTCCAAATAGCAAATTGACTGTGTTATTTAAGAATTGTATTTCCCAAGAGGATTCTGGGAAGATGGTAGAGTAGATCAGAAAATTCCAAGTTCTCAAGATTTTCCCCCACAAAAGAGATAAAATAGCACCTTAGGGTGAACAAAGTACAAGCAAAAATAAGTAAGAATAGAGGCACAATAGGAGTCTTCCTGGACAATCAGAGAAAATCAGAAGAAAAATCCCAAGATGAGGTTGGGTCTCTGTGAAAAGTAAATATTCCAGACTAGGGATCACTTAAAAACAAGAGGCAAGCCCTGAGGTTAGTTGGTTAGGGAGGTTGCCTCAGCCCCAGTCACAGGAACTTTTGCCCCCGGGGATAGTAAAGGGAGTTAGGTTTCTGAGCCTGGGAAGATCAAGGGAACCTCTGCTGATAAGTAATGCTAGACTCTGCTGTGCTGCAAAGAGCTGTAGGGGAGAGAAAGAACCAGCACATGCCAGGTAAGTGCAGAAGCAGTGGGGCAGAAAGCCCATTGTTGTGGACCCTTACAGGAGGCTAGAGGTTTGGCTTTGATTCTAGGCTAGAGGGGAGAACTGAAGATCTGGGGCAAGAGGCAGGATCCCCCATGCCCCAGGGCTAGAAATGATTAAAAAATATTAAGCTATTACTACAAAAAAAATACACAAGCAAAGGAGAAAGAATCCACCCACAGAAAGTTATTATGGTTATAGAAAAGACCAGGTTCATCTTCAGAGGAGGATACTGAAGCAAAGCAACCCTCTTCTACCCCAAAGAGTAACATCAAATGGTGACCTGCCCAAAAAGAACTCGTAGAAGAACTTTAAAAAGACCTTAAAAATCAAATGAAAAAGACCGAGGGAAAATAATAATAATAATGATAATGACAATAATAAAACCAAGAAGATTACAAAAAGAAAGTCAACCAATAACTGAAGGAAGAAAATGACACCTTAAAAATTAGAATTAGGCAAGGCAAAGCCAGTAGAGTTATGAGATCAAGAAATAATTAAACAAAATATGAAGAATGAAAAAATAGAAGACAAGGTAAAAATAACAACTTATCTGGAAAACAGATAAGAAAACATAAGAATAATTGGACTAACTGAAAGTTATGATAAAAAAAAGAATCTTGGTACAATAATACAAGAAATAATTAAAGAAAATTGTCCTGAAGTATTAGAATAAAGGAAGAGAGTAGAAATAGAAAAAAAAATCCATTGACCACCACTTGAAAAGAACCCTATGAGGAAAATTCACAGGAACATTATAGTCAAATTCTGAAGCTCCTAGCTTAAGGATAAAATATTAAAAGCAACAAGAAAAAATCAATTTAAATATGATGGTGCCACAGTTAGAATCACATAAGATCTAGCAGTGGAGGCACTAAAGGACCACAGGTCTTGGAACACTATATATCAAAGAGCAAAAGAACTGGGGCTCCAGCTGAAAATATCATACCCAGCAAAGTTAAGCATAATCCTAAATGGAAAAAAACAGATATTTGATCAACTGTCAGATTTTCAAGACTTTTTTTAAACTGAAATTAATAGATTTGACATATAAGAGCCAAGAGAAACATAAGGTACATACTAAAGACTGATTCCAAGGGATTCAATAAGAATAGACTGCTTACATTTTATATCTGTAAAATATATCTGTAAAATGTGTATATATATATATATATATATGATTATCATTAGCAATTGTGTAGTTTGTAAGAAAGACTGGGATAGACCTGGGTATGATATGACTTTAAAAAGCAAAATTATTTAGAAACAGTTAAAGGAGTAATTATTTTATGCAAATGAGGTACAAGAAGAAGAACTGATAGAGAGGAATTAGATGGGGAAGGAGGGCTGGTAGTTCTGGTTACCTGCTTTCATTAGGAATGGGTTTAAGAGGGAACAACACATATATATTTTTAGAAGAGTATAAAAGTTTTCTAAATTCAGAAGAAATAAAATGGTAAGGGGATAGGAAGAGGGAAGAGGACAAGGGAGGGATCTCTAGAATGGAGGGTGAGAGAATAGGTTAAAGGGGGTTATAGAAGGGTGTTTAGATCAATGGGAATGGGAGGATAAGGGAGGGATCTCTAGAGGGGAGAGTGAGGGAATAGGTTATAGGGGGTTATAGAAGAGTGATTAGATTTATGGAAATGGAAGGATAGGGGAGGGATCCTTGGAGGGGGCTAGGCTAAGTAAGTAAGTAATTGAAGGGCAAAGTAGCAGGTAGAAGTAAAATAGAGGAGTCAGGAGGGATAGGAAACAAAAGACATGCACAAACATAAAAACAAAGATCAGGGGTAGAATTTGATAGGGAAAATATATGTCTATATATGTGTGTATATACATATGTACATATCTATATAGAAATAGAACTGCACTCAATTGCAGCCTTCTTGGGGGGCGGAGGGTGACAAAAGAACAAAGTTAAAAATACACAGTAGAGAACAAAAGAAAACTCACACTGAAACAAAGAAAAGACAGACAGCTCTCAACACAATGGGTAATATTTATTATACAGGCTTTTTTGAAATGAAAATTTATGATTATATATTTTGAATCCTCTCTTATGTTCTGGTATGCATACGAATTGCTTTTTTTTCTTACTCTGTATCCAATATTTAAGTTTATGATATGTTTTTTTTTCTTTTCTCTATTCTGCACTTGTGTTATGGTGTTTGAGTCTAAAATATTTTTTTTAATTTAATAAAAAAGAATTATATTTCTTCTGTTAAAAAAACAAAATATCAAGGAAAACTGTCCTGATATTCTAGAATCAAAGGGTAAAATAGAAATTGAAAGGATCCACTGATTACCTCCTGAAAGAGAGCTCAAAAGGAAAAAACTCCCAGGAATATTACAGCCAAATTCCAGAGTCCACAGGTATATCACAAGCAGCCAGAAAGAAACAACTGAAGTACCATGGAGAAACAGTCAGGATAACACAAGATTCAGTACCCTCTAAACTGAAGGATCAGAGGGTTTGGAATATGATATTCTGGAGAGCAAAGGAGCTAGGATTACAATCAAGAATCATCTATCCAGCAAGACAGTATAATTCTTTGGCGTGGGGCGAGGGGAAGAATAGGCATTCAATGAGATAGAGGATGTTCAGGCACTCTTAACGAAAAGACCAGAGCTAAATAGAAAATCTGACTTTGAAACACAATACTCAAGAAAAGCATAAAAAGGTAAACAGGAAAGGGAAATCATATGGGACTTAGTAAGGTTAAACTATTTACATTCCTACATGGGAAGCTGATATTTGTAACTCATAAGACCTTTCTCATTATTAGGGTAGTTAGAAGAAATATATATAGACAGAGGATATAAGTGTAAGTTTAATATAAAGGGATGATATCTAAAAAATAAAATTAAGGAGTGAGAGAGAGGAATGTACTAGGAGAAAGGGAGATACAGAATGGGGTAAATTATCTCATATAAAAGAGGCAAGAAAAAGCTTTTACAGTGGTGTGGAAGAGGGGGAAGCTGAGGAGGAGTGAGTGAATCTTACTCTCTTCAGGATTCTATCTATAGCCACATGAAAAAAAATACTCTAACTCATTGTTGATTGGAGAAATGCAAACTAAAACAATTCTGAGGTACTACCTCATACCTATTAGATTGGCTAATAGGACAGAAAAGGAAAATGACAAATGGTAGACAGGATGTGGGAAAAATGAGACATCAATGTACTGTTGGTGGAGTTGTGAACTGATTCAACCATTTTGTAGAGCAATTTGGAACTATGCCCAATGGGCTATAAAATCCTGCATACCCTTTGACCTAGCAATAGCCTACTACTAGGTCTGTATCCCAAAAGAGAGAGTAAACAAAAAGGAAAAGATCCTATATGTACAAAAATATTTATAGCAGCTCTTTTCTTGGGGCAAAGAACTAGAAATTGAGAGGATGTCCATTAATTGAGGAATGGCTAAATAAGTTGTGGTATGTGATTATGATGTAATACTATTGTACTAAAAGAAAAGATGAGCAGGATGCTCTCGGAAAAACCTGGAAGACTTTCATGAGCTGATGCAAAGTGAAATGTATGTGTACAAAGTAACAGCAATATTGTAAGATGAACAGCTGTGAATGACATAGCCATTCTCAGTAACACAATGATCCAAGACATTTCTGAAGGGCTTATGTTGAAAAATGTTATACATTCCCAGAGAAAGAAGTGATGGTGTATGAATACAGATTGAAACATACTTTAAAAAAAACTCTATTTTTCTTGAGTTCTTTTTATCTATACTTTCTATCATAACATGACTATTATGGATCTCTTTTGCATGACTACATATGTATAACATATCAAATTGTTTGCCTAATCAATGAGGGGTCTCTATAACTTAGCATATGGTGGATGTTATATAAATGCTTATTCCTTCCCGCCCTTGGGGATAAGAGTGTTTAAGCCATGGTCCTTTTTCCATTCCTATATGTTAATACCCAAACACTGTTCCTCTTTGTTGTAGTTCCCCAAATAAGACAGTACACAGATCAATAGCCATTATTAAATCAATTGGATGTATCTAGCTGTATCAACAATGTTACTAGCAGCTGCTGTGGAACTGTAAGGCCAACAACACCAGCACACAGGAGGGCTGGTAGCACAGGTTCTTTGATCTGCTTTTCTAAGGAAAGCAACTTTAAGGAGTTAACAATCTTACTTTAATTAAACATACATATATCATTCACTTAGTTCAGGGGGAAAAGTCAGCACCCTGAACTTCAGAGCAAATACAAACAGAAATTACAAACAGAGAAAATAACACAAATCAATAAACAGGCTTCAGGCTTCTGTCTTACCATAGCAATACATACATAGTTACCAGAGAAAGAAGCACCAACACCTAGTTTTCAAAGCCGGGGGGGGGGGGCGGGGATTACCTTAGTGCTGAGAAGAACTACAACTCCAAAAGAAAAAAGAGCAAAACAAAAAGGCCCATTTTGCTTGCCATTACGCTAGCCAGAAAAATAAATTCAAACAGGAATTGGGAAAAGAACTTAACAGAACAGAATAAATGTTAGAATTGGCTCCTATCCTACTCAGACAGAAAGGAGAGTAAAGGAAGAAAAATCATACTTCACACTCTGGAACTTTTTTCTGCCAAATGAAGTCAGCAACCAATGTCCTATTTGTGCCTCTGAAAGCAGGGGTAGCTGCAGTTCTCCCATGGTTATAAAAGTAGCCCCACAGGGTATTGCACCTCACCGAACACCTGGTTCCCAGTCTCTAGTGTCTCACTCATTCCAGCCACCCTTCCATCTCTTTGATCACTTGAAACTACTTGTGTCTCCATATCTAGAGTTTGACGTAATCTCAATCCTTCCCAAGGAAGGAAACAAAAATTGTATGGGACTACATCTTCCAGAAACCCAAATCATCAGACTCTAAACACTTCTCCCAACATGCAGGGGTCTGTCTTAAAAACATGGGGAAAGGAGGAAATCATCTCCCTTCCCTCCTGCTCTTGGCTAACTAGCTGGGCAAAAGCTGCCTGGTTTAGTGCTTCATTATGCTGAACATTAGAACATTAGAAATTCAGTAATCTGCCATGCCATCATTCATGTCTGTCACTCCTCTGCCTCTCCCATATACCCTGCATGTGACTCCATTACAGGTTTCAATCTCTCCTGAGCCCTCATTGAAGCAGGCAACTTCTTTTTTTGGCCTTCCCTGAGTTATTCTATCACACTTTCTACAGGGATTGTTCCACATTCCAAAGGTGATAGCCAAAGGAGGGATAAGTCCTTTTCTCCCTTTAAGATTACCTTATACCTAAAGCCTACACCTAAATAAGCACTAAAGACTATATTGGGGATACTTTGAAAATGGACACCTGGGCCTTTCCCTAAAGAGGCATTGTGTTGTGCCTAGCAAAGACCAGATACAGAAGAATGAGCAGGAGAGGTTAAGATTTGAGCCTTACTAGGAGTGGTAGGGCATTGCTGCTTCAAAGTATTAAAGTCAACATTACTAGTTTTATTTTCTCTATAGAAAAAGAGTGCCAATCCTGGCAATTGGCAATTACTCCAGCACTTTTGTAGAATGGCCATCAACATGAAGAGATCTAGCACAAATCTGGCCACGTTACCAATAGACAACTAGTTGTTCAGGCAGTTCTGAGCTGAAGTGAAATATAAAATGCCTAATTAGGAGTTTTACAAATGGGTTTGGTTTTGTTACATATGCATTTTATCAATTTCAATTATGCTTTACTAAAATACACATAAGTGAGTGAGAAATCCTTTCAGTTTACACCAAGTTCGGAGATAAAAAACTTAATGAGAGGCGTAGTATTTATGGGTTATCACGAAATTCACATCCCTAGACAGAAACCCAGGCTGTGGCTCTATGTAGTGGTAATGTAAATTTGAAGATCTTTCCCACCCATTAAAAGGCCCATGTGACCTGCTTATATCACAACAAGCCTAAGTCACATGTGGTGGGAGGAACTTGCTGAATGAGTGGAACTGGAAGAGTGGAACAGGAAATGCTCAGAGAAAGTTAGAACCGTGGGAGGAGAAGGACACAGGCAAGGAGTGAGCTAGGATTTGTGAGTGTTTGTGGGAAGACCCCAGTGTGGGGAAGGCTAATGGGATGGCAAGGCTCCAGTGCTGTGATATTATGTCTTAAATTCCTTGCAGCTATGATGAAGTGGGTTTACTGGTTTTAGGATTTGGTTGCTGCTTGGATGGGTCAGACTTACTGGTTTGGGGATTTGGTACTTTGGTGTCTGAATAAATGTTTTACTTCTTCCACCTTCTGGACAGACAGTCTCTTATACTTTGCAATACAGAACTACATAGGCATATTCACAATTATCGTTGATGTTGTGACTATTGCCTTGCTAATACACTCTAATGTAAAAAGCTGGTAATGGAGGGATCTAGGCAGATTCCACATGTTCCTATGCAAAGGGACTCAGGAAATACAATAAGCTAGGTCTTACTTGGGCCTTGAGAATTGTTTGATCAATTAGCTCATGATACACAGAATCATCTGGTGGCTCACTCAACCCTAACTAATATTCTTGAAAGCTTATTAGTGCCAATGATAAAAAACAAGTCCTCCTGCAGATAGCAGCACCTCACCATTATATCTATGTGTAATATAAAGTTCTCCCTCCATCTGTCATATAATTCTACTTTCTTTGATTTTAGTCCCCTGCAAAGTATGAATTTACTGAGGAGAAATTAATCAAAAGTTATCCAACTTTTTTAAAAGTCCTGGTGTTAAGTGGAAAAGACCACTGAACTTGGAACTGGAAGAACTGAGTTCCAATACAGGGCCTCTGCCACTTACTAATGGCGTGATGTTATCATTCATTTCTCTTGAGCCTCAGTTTCCTCAGATGTAAAATGAAAAGGTTAGATTGAGCTCCCTATTAGCTCTGTGCTATTTTGTGAAAAAAGGAACAAAGGCAAAGAATAACACATAATTCTAAAATGATAGCATGATGCAGATCCCAGTGGTCTGTGATTAAACAATCCTAAGAAGTTTCACTGGATGAAATCTTAGATTAACTGCTGCTTGAATCCAACTTTCTAAATCTCCTTTCAGTGGTTCCAGAGCAGAGAGGATCTAAATGCCAAACTGTTGCTTAATTTTGGATTATGTGCTTTAGTCAGAAAAGAAATGGAAGATAATGATTTACTTTCCCAAACAAATGGAATCATCTGTTTAGACTTTTATAAGTATTTTTAATATTAAATGTTCAGCTCAGGATTAAATTACAATAACTAAGTAATCTATGTTAAAAAGGAGAGGGAAGCATGATGAGTAAATCAAATGGCTAAAATGAGGTTTGGGGTTAGAAGCTTCTTAGTTTTAATCTCCTTTACTCATCAAAGTTTTTTTGAACTAACCTGCCAAAAATAAACCATAAGATTTAAGTTTTACCTTCTTACTTGATAGATTTTTTTTAAATAGAGAAACAAGAGAGAGACAAAATGAAAAACAAAGAACATGGAAAATCTGTTAAGTAAATAAGTTCTAATTTGGTTGTATACTTCATAAAAAAACTTTTAAAAAATCTTCCAATGTAAACATGGGATTCCTATTATGATATTTAAAATAGGAGAAATTCCTGAAGAAAAAAAAGTAAAAAGGTTTTAAAAAAACACTGAAAAAATGTTCAGTTAGATAAATGACACAGGATCACAGACTCTTATAGCTTCAATATTTAGTAACTGTGCAGCCTCAGCTTGTAATTAAGTCATTTAACATCCCAGCCTCAATTTATCATCTATAAAACAAGGACAATATTTGTGCTACCTACTTTACATAGTTGTTAACCTTAAAGTACTATTTAAGTGACAGTTATCATTGATTACAGTTGGATGAGACCTTCGTGGTCATCTATGTATGAATCCCTTTTACAAAGAATTTTTAGCATTCTGAATGAGAAGCATTGCTCAACAGATTCAATGAATTTTTAAAAATTCTCATCATGTGGAAGCATACTATTTGCTCTCTTTTTTTTGTTTTGTTTTTTCTCTCTCATGGATCCTCCTATTCATTTTAATTCTTCTTTATAACATGACTAATGTGAAAATACGTTTAATATGAATGTATATGTAGAGCCTATATCAGATCGCACACTGTCTTGCGGAGGGAGAAGGGGAGAGAGGAGGAGAAAATTTAAAACTCAAAAGCTTATGGAAGTGAATGTTGAAAACCAAAAATAAATTAATTTTTTAAAATTCTCATCATGGTTAACTTATGCTTATCTTCGAAACTTCAGTAAAATATCAAACAGTACTTACCTCCTTTGCACTCTTAATTTTGCTAAGAAATGTGTGCAACTCCATTGTTTCAGCAAATAACGCTCTACATACTGCCTGGTAGTGGTTTGGTGCCTCTGACTGAGTTGGGAGATGGGCAGCACACAACTATGGAATAAAACAGTAAGATAATAAGAACATTTTTATATGTTTTTTTCCCTACACAATCAATCGCATTTACTACAAATCAATCAATTAACAAGCATTTATTTATTAAGCACCTTCGAAGTTCCAGAATGCCTGGCTAGTGCTGGCTGGTGTTACAAAGACAAAAAAAAAATGAAACAATCTTTTCTCTCAAAGAACTTATTCTCTATCAGGGGAAACAACACGTATACACTTAAGCATATACAAAATAAATGCAAGGTAGTTAAATACAAGTTATTTAGGGAAGGAGGGCACTAGTATTTGTGGTGGGATGAGGAAAGCTTCATGTAGAAGGTGAAGTCTGAGTTTCACCATGAAGGAAATAACGGATTCTATAAAGCGGGGATGAGGAAAGAGTACTTATAATATTGAGAAAAGAGTATTTATATTATAATGATGGGATATTATAATAATGGGTTCTTTCTCCTCTGCTTGCTCATTTTTGTTTTGTTTTATTTTGGTTTTTTATTTTTATTTTTAGCAGCTTGTTATTATAATCACCTCCAGTCCTGGAATGTGGAGGATGGTGCCTCTGGCCTCAGGCCATTCTTACTGTTATTTTTTAAGCTTTGTCCTGGGCCAACCTCTGCACTCCTTTCCCCTTCCAATCCACAGCACACTATGCTCTTGCTCCCTGGGGACTCTCCAGTGGCTATAACCTTCAGTTCTCCCCTCTCCCCTGGAACAAAAGGCAAGAACTCAGCTCTTCTGTAAGTGCCCACAGCCAGCCACATCCCACCCCACTGCTTCTGCATTCATTGGTTATGTGCTGGTTCCTTCTTCCTGGACTGTGTCTCGACAACATAGCTGGCTCCTTAAAGCCTCAGGTATCCTGAGGTATCAGAAGTTTGTTCCTTCAATCTTCCCCTGCTTAGATGTCTGACATCCACCTCCATCTGTAGGGTGAGAATTCCTGTGGCTGACACTGAGACTACTACCTCTCAACCCAGCTGCCACCAGGGCTTATTGTTTGTTGTTTCAGTGGTGATAGCCTGGAGATGTTCACACGACATTCTTTCTTCAGATCTTCTCTAGTTGTCTGAGGAGGACCACTGTTCTGCCCCAATTCTTCTTTATTTTTGCCTATGTTAGCCCTGAGACACTGTTTTGTCTTGTTTGTGGAGGAAATCTGGAGAGCTTGGAATTTTCTGACCTACTCCACCATCATCTTCCCAAGTTCCAACTCTTAGGCAAGTCAATCAGATTTATTAAGCACTTGCTAAGTGCGAGGCACTAACAATTCTTAAGTTTAAAAAGCTCACTAATGAGGTAGACAACACACAAATGACTATACACATACAAGATATAAACAGTAAAATTGGAGATAATCTCTAAGGGAAAGAACTAGCATTTAGAGTGAGGTGTCAAAATATAAAACATTACAAATCATGACCCTGTGAAGTCCATTCTGGTTATTAAAAGCCAAGGATTACTTTCTTTAAAAATATTTATATTTAAATACATAGCTTTCATATTATAAAGTTATCTGTAAATATTAAAAAGCTTTTTTCTGTCTGTATTTTTGATTTTAGTTTTCTGTTACATGTAAACAAAAAATTTTAACATTCATTTTTTAAAATTTTGAGTTCCAAATTCTCTTCCTCCTTTCTCTTCCCTCTCCTTAAGCAATTTTACATAGATTATACATATGCGGTCATGCAAAACATTTCCATATTACCCATGTTGCAAAAAAAATGCAGACCAAAAAAACCAAGAATAATTAAAAAGTTTAAAAAGTATGTTTCAATCTGCATTAAGATTCCATCGTTTCTTTCTTTGGAGATGGAGAGCATTTTTTCATTGAAAATCCTTTGGAATTACTTTAGATCATTGTATAACTCAGAATAGCAACTTCAGCAACTCCACCATTACGGTGCATTAGTGTCCCTACTTTTCCACATCCCCTCTAACATTTGTCACTTTCCTTTTCTGTCATATTAGTTAAAATGATGGGTTTGAGGTGGTACCTAAGGGTTGTTTGATTTTGTATTTCTCTATTTAATAGTGATTTGGATAGCTTTGAATTCTTTTTCTGAAAACTGCCTGTTGTATCATTTGACCATTTATCAACTGGGGAACGATTCATATTCTTATAAATTTGGATCAATTCTGTATATGTTTGAGAAATGAGACCTTCATCAGAGAAACCTGCTGTAAAATTTTTTTCTCCAGGTTCTTGCTTCTTTTCTAATCTTGGCAGTATTGGTTTTATCTTTTATTTTTTTAATTTGATGTAAAAAATTTATTCATTTTGCATCCTATAACGTTCTCTATCTCTTGTTTGGTCACAAATTCTTCCCTTATCCATAAATCTGACAGAAAAAATATTCCATGCTCCCCTAATTTGCTAAAAGGTCTGTCTTAATATTTTACCTTATTAAGCAAGCAAGCAAGCTGCACAGTATATATTATAGCTGCAAAAAAAAAGATGCAGGTTTTCAATAAACTTTAACATAGGCTATTTAGGAAATAACGGTTTCTTTGTGGTTTGAAATGTGAATACTCTACAGCTTTTACATTTGTAATAAGCCCTTTTCCACACTTCAGTAATGATATTATTTTAGTCAGAGCTCTCTTTAGTTGAAGATACATTATGGCACAGTCCATGGACAGATGGCCTTGGATCTAGGCAGATTTGGGATCAAATTCTATCTCTTACATTTAGTAGTTATGTAACCCTAAGCAGGTCACTTAATATCTCAGTGCTCCAGGCAACTAAGATGCTATGCCAATGAATCACACAGATATGGTCCCTCCTATCCCTATCTTCTCTTTAAAGAGGGCAATACAATGTTATAATTATAAACCTAATTCCTGGTTTTTAAGCTATTAATGATAATAATAGTAGCAGCTAACATTTAGATAGAGTTTACTATGTGCCAGGCTCTGTCCTAAGCACTTTACAAATATTACTTCATTTGATCCTCACAACAACCTGGAAGTTGGTGCTATTATTATCCCCATTTTGCAGTTGAGGAAACTGAGGCATACAAAGGTTAAGTGCTTTGCCCAGAGTCATACAGCTACTTGGTATCTAAGACTACATTTGAACTCAGGTCTTCCTGACTCCAGCCCCAATGCTCTATCTATCCACTTTACCACCTACCTTTCCCCTTTAACAGTTCCAAAGATAGGCTAAAAACTTAACAGTCATTCTGAAAAGCAAGATCCTCTAACAGATCTGTCACTCTAAGAGCTTCCATTGCAACAAAACACTTACAAGTTGTTTTGCTCATTTATTCCCATTTGTAAGGTTCATTCTCTAAAGAGGTAGTAACTGCTGTGAGAAAGTTCTAATTTCCACATATTAGAGAAAAAAAGTCACTACCCAGAATATTCTCAGGCACAGCTCAATCTCAGTCCAAGGCATCTTGCCATTCCAAGAAA
>CM053622.1:194171999-194190850 GCA_028646595.1 Phalanger gymnotis
AATACTTTTGAAAAGGGACATGGTCAAGGGAGAAAATTGAATAAAGGGAGACAGGATAGGATGGAGGGAAATATAGTTAGTTACAACATGACTATTATGGAAGTGTTTTGCATAAATGATACATGTGTGGCCTGTGTTGAATTGCTTGCCTTCTTAAGGAGGGGGGGTGGGGAGGGAAGAAGGGAGAGAATTTGGAGGTCAAAGTTCTAAAAACAAATGCTTGGAAAAAACCGTTGTTTTTACATGCAACTAGGAAATAAGATGTATAGGCAATGGGGTATAGAAGCGTATCTTGCCGTACAAGAAAGTAAGGGCAAGGGGCATGGGGTAAGTGGGGTGATATATGCCATCTTGGGGGTGGGGGAGGGTAGAAATGGGGAGAAAATCTGTAACTCAAAATCTTGTGGAAATCAATGTTGAAAACCAAAAACTTAAATAATAAAAATTTTAAAAAAGAAATAAACAGATATTTTAATTTTTACAAAGTGGCTCAAATTTTCTTCAGTAGTTTTGCTTAACTTGTGTCTTTTTCTTTCTTAACTGACAGAATCTGAAGAAGATTCAGGAAATGGAAAAGAGTGATGAATCTAGTACAGACCTAGATGAGCTGAAAAATGCTGACTGGGTAAGATTCCTTTAAAATGATTATTTTTTCTATTCTATTTATTTTTTAGGAAAGACCTGCTATGATTTAATTTCATGTTTTAAAGATTTTCTATGGTGGTAGTGTGGTCTGACAATACTAGATGCACTCAGAATACTTTGATGCTCAGAAATATAACCACTACATTTTTTAAATTTAGTTTCCAGTTTTATAAAAGGATCTCAGTTTTTAGCCTTTGAAAAAAATACATGCAGTCATTAAGTAGCACAATAGTGCTACAGTGAAAGTCTGAGTTTAAGTTCTGTTTTTAGCATTACAAGAATTAAAAGTAGAGTTTAAGCTAATATTCCCTAAGAATTAAGGAATTTGTTATTCAGGTCCCTGAAGTAAAGTTTTTCCTTCCTTCCTTTTTTTTAGGAATCCAAATTGTGGAAATATTGGTACTTTTTACTAATGTTAATGAATTGCTCACTTCTTTTTTTTACACATACCAATGTTTTAGTAGTGTCAGTTAGGTACCATGAACCATGACTGTGCTAAGAGCTTTACTGTTATCTAATTTGATCTTCAAAAGAGCCCTGAGAGGTAGGTGTTGTTGTCATCCCCTTTTTACAGATGAGGAAACCAAGGTAAACAATGGCTAAGTGATTGGCCTAGAGTCACGAAGCTAGTTCTTCTCTGAGGCCAGATTTGAACTTAAAACTCCCTGACTTCAGGTCTGGTTCTCTATCGACTACACCACTTAGCTGCCTCAGAAAGATGAGACTTAGAGGTTTGCCCCTTATTTCCTTTGTGACCCTGGGCAATTTACTTAACTTTTCTGATCCTTACTTTTCTCATCTATAAAATGAGAAAGTTAGATTGGATGATCTCTAAGATCCCACTGTCTCTGAATCCTATGATCATGTGATCTTTGTTTTAATTACATAAACAGAAACTCCAGGGACTCAGAATTATGTGAATAGCCTAAGTCATGGGTTCCACGGGCTCCAGGAGTTAGCTCTGGAGGGTTCTTAGAGATACCCTACGCCAACCTAATCATCTTATAAGTGAAGAAGCTGGGGCTCTGTAATGTTAATGGAAGGAAGCTCTTCCCTGTCCATTAATAGGCCTGTGTGACCTGCTTCAGCTCACAGCTGTAATCTATCCTGAGTCATATAGAGCCCATTGGGGGAGGGACTTACTAAGGAGGAGCTTGCTTAGGGGAGGCTTGCTTATAGGAAGGCTTTCACACCTTTTGGTACTAAGGTAATTAGGCACTGAGTCATGAGGGTTGTGATGCCTTCTGGCTCTGAACCTATTAGCCAACAGTGTACATATACTGTAAGTTGGTATTTTGCTTTGGGGGTTTGCTTATGAGAAGGATCTTTTGATTCCCTGGTTGAGACTATGAGTAGCCCTATGTTCAGACCCCCACCCCCTCCAACTGCTCAGAGGTAAAGGCTCTCTCTTAGTCCAGTGGTGTATGTAAAGTGTATAGCAATATTGCTTTGATTCAGGCAGTCAGAGCCCAGATAAGATCTGTTGATCTTAATGCCAATTTCTCTGCTTGTATTTTCTCTGACGTTCAGGGTGCCGACCCTTCCCCTGAACTAGTGAATGCAATTAAAAGTAGGATTGTTAACTCCTTTTTGAGCAGTCTTTCCTAGAAAAGCAGATCAAAGAACCTGTGCTAGCAGGCCATCCTGAGTGTACTGGGGTGCTTGCAACTACAGGCTCAGAAGGATTAAATGGCTTTCCCAAGGTCATATAACCAGTAAGTAGAAGAGCCAGGATAGAATTTAGTTCTTACTATTCCAGTGTTCTTTCCAATGGATGAATAAATGGAAAAGCATTTATTAATTAGTAAAAAGAAATTAAAGAGTGTGTTTTAAAGAACTGCAGCTACTACTTTCAAGTATGTTACAAAAGAAACTACCTAGTCTCCTCTCACACAAATCCTTGCCCTGATAAAAGAATAATTTGTAACAATCATAGGTAGCTGGATGATTCAATAGATAGAGCATCAGGCCTAGAGTCAGAAAGACCTGAGTTCAAATGTGGCTTCAGACACTTAGTAGCTGTGTGACCCTGGGCAAGTCACTTAACTTCTATTTGCTTCAATTTCCTCATCTGTAAAATAGGGACAATGATAGCACCTACTTTGCAAGGTTGTTGTGAGGATCAAATAAGATATAATTGTAAAGTGCTTAGCACAATGCCTGGATCATAGTAAGTGCTATATGTTAGCTAATATTATTATTATTGTTATCATCATCAAGTGATTAATGAATGAATGAATAGAAATCACTTATTAATCATTTATTATGTGCTAATAACCATGCTAAGCCTTTAGAAGACAAATACAAAAACCAAAATATTTCCTGCTCTTAAGGAACTTTGATTGTAATAGGGGAGGCAACACACATAGGAGAGTGGTAGCCAAGGAGAATCACTTTGATCAGGAAAGTTATGAAGAAAGTGAGAGAGGTAATAGGGAGTGGACTGACAAAACCCATCCAGAAATAATAACAAAGTTGATTTAATAGTGGTTCCAAAATTCAAAGAGGTTTAAGGAAGAGAGAGCAATGGGAAGAAAGTTTTAAGCAATTGGTGAGGCTATGAAGGAGAGAGTGAACTGAAGCATGATGGCTAAGACTTTCTTGAAATAGTGGTCCATAAGAGGCAATCAACAATCAAGATGGTGGGGCCCCAGGGTAGAAGTTCCACCATTACAAATGTTAACTCTGGTAGATCTGGTAGTAGAAGTGCCCAAGACAATATAAATTAAGAACTGATCTGACCACTAATAAGAGAAGCATTAGTTTATTCCAAAGGAAACTGCATTTTACTTCAGATTTTTTCTCCTTGTAAGTCCTTTAAATATTTAATTACTAGAGGAGATAGTAAAATAAAATGAAAATGAACAGGAGAAGAAAAGGAAATAAGAATGAAAAGGCATTGAAACATTTTGAATGGGAAAATAATTTTAAAATATTTATCTAGGAAACTACCTAGAATGATAAAGATTAAAAGACCAATACAGTGTCACAGATTGAAGTGTTGAAAGTGAACTCAGAGGCCATCTGGTCCCAAAAGTACCTGAATAAGAAATTATTTATACAACATAGCTGACAAATGGTCATCTATCTTTTGTCCCTAGTGATAGGGAACACACTATGTCCTGAGGTAGCCCATTTACTTTCGCGTAGTTCTAATTCTTAAAGAGTCTTTTCTTACGTTAAGAGGAACATACCTCTTCATATTGTTCTGGTTCTGCCTTTTAGGGCCAAGTGGAACAAGTCTGTTTTCTTTTTCCCAAGAAAGTACAATAACACTTATGCCTCACTTTTCATAATTAATGCATTCTTAAATTGAATGGACTTCTAAAAGAGTTGAGTTTAAAATTTCATAAATTGTATAATGCTATGTGACCTTACGACTTAAAAGACTATTGCGCGTATAAATTCTTTTTAAAAATAAAGATGTGTTTTGTAAATTAAATTTTAATTTATCTCATTTTCTTAAAGCAGGCTTCACTTATACTATTATAATTGCTATCAAAATCTGTGACACATTTCAGCACACTATAAAGACTAATATTACTGATATATCACAGTGTTACTATTTAAAACGTCTTTGAAAAAAGTCTTCAGAGGATAATTCCATGTTTACTAAAGATTTGAAAGTATATCTGAATTTATATTCAAATAAATTTAGGTAACTGCTCTATTTGGTCATTTCAGCGAGCTTTATAGTTTTTCACTTAAATATTGCATCGATTTTAATTTAATTTGAATATAAACTATCACACCTTAGGTTGTAATATAATAACTATAATCCTTTAAATTGTTTTACAGCGTAAAATGAGATTTCACAAACATTATCTCATTTAATTTTTACAATCATGAGAGGAAGGCAGAATGCAGGTGTTATCTTACCTTCCTCAGTTCTCCCCCACCCCCAGCCCATTTGTTTAAGGAAGAAGCAGACTCAGTTTCTTTGTTCTTCCAAAAAAAAAATAAGTGGAGATAGATAGGGTTAAGGGAATAGAATAATATTTGAGTCCTGCCTACCTCACAGGGTTGTTATGAAGATCAAATGATCCGTTTGTGGTGTTGTTTTAAATTTTGTAAATTTTGTGACATTTGTGAAATCACTTTTTATAAATTGCAGAGCACTATGCAAATTTAACTTTTGATTACAAGTCAAAAGACTTAGGTTTTGGTATTGGCTCTGTCACTTAACTGTGTGGTTAGGATGGAAACCTAACATTTTGACTCCTAGTTGACTCTTCTTTCCATTACCATACTGCATCTTAGGCAAATTCCCCCATTTTATGAGCATTGTGTCCATTCTGTTGTCCCACGTCTTTTCTTGCGTACAAGTTGTCAGTATTATTTAACTTGGAAAATTGATTGTGATTTACCACTTGTGATGGTAAGGTGAAGGAATTAAAATTTTTCTATTAGCTGTGAAAATGAGTTAAACTCAGGTTTTTAAGAGAGAGGTCAGTCTCAACACCTCACACACCTTCAAGTCCTATCATTTCCGAGAATTTTTGTAGTTTGTGTTGCTTGGACATTTCAAAAGGAAATACCAACATATTCATTGGTGTTGCTTTTTCTCTTTAGGCTCGATTCTGGGTACAGGTGATGAGGGATTTGCGGAATGGTGTAAAACTGAAGAAGGTTCAAGAGCGACAGTATAATCCTTTGCCAATTGAGTATCAGCTCACACCTTATGAGATGTTAATGGATGATATTCGTTGCAAACGCTACACTTTGAGGAAGGTAATGGTAAGTAACAAAAGGGTTTATAATAAAATCTGATGGTTTTTCTTTTTCTATCCCTATTTGTTATTTGAAAATGATTATATGAATCATGTCTTTTTTTGTGTAGTTTGCTACTTTTTACTAAGAACTGCATCCTTCCAGTGTTTGGCAAAATATATGGTCCAAATGTGAGTTTAGTTTCCTTTATTATCTAGTTATTTTAATTTTCCTCATGTTCTACTGCTTTCTGACCATGGAGATTCTGTTTTACTTCCATATTTTTGATCTGTCAATCTGTCAACAAGCATTTATTGAGTGTCTACTGGAGGTTAGACACTATGCCAATTATTGGGAACACAGAGACAAAAGCAAGTTAGTCCCAGTGCTCAGGAATCTTGCATTCAGCATGTTCACAGACAAGTCAAATACAGGGTATACTCAAAAGGTTCTGTGAACCCATCAATTTGGGTGTTTCCTACAATGATGCAGAATATCCTGTTAATGCTTTACCATATGTGGATGGGTTGTAATCCCTGTCAAATAACTTCAAAATTATTCTGCATTTTTGTTTCCTGGATGAACTAACAATTGTGGGAATTTGGAAAGACTTCTTGAAGGAGGAGGCATTTAAGCTGAGCCTTAGTGTTTCCTAAAATTGGAAAGAAAAGGGGAAGCAGTAGAAGAATGGTCAGCAGTTTGTTCAAATTTATGGTGGCAAGAGATGGAAGATTGTGGACAGGGAACAGCAAATTAAGTATGAGGAAGAGACATCTGTAATCTGCCTGGAAGATAAATCGGAGCCATAGTAAAACAGTTTGCATTTTATCCCAGGCACCAGGAAAACACTGTAGCTTTTTTAGTCTGGAGTGAGACAAGAATGAATGCTTGGAGAGAGAGACAGAGTGCAGAGAGATAGGGATGTGTGCTTTATGAATCAAAACTCCCTTTGACAACCGCATGGAAGATGAATAAAAGGGAAGAGATTAGATGCAGGAAGACTAATTAGGAGGCTATTGCCTCCCGTCTAGTTGCAAGCAAGATACTGAGGGCCGTAAACTCAGGTTAATGACTATGTGAGAGGAGAAAATAGGATGGATACAAAAGATGTTATGGAGGTAAAATTAAGAGGACTTAACCACTAATGGGATACAGATTAAGAGAGAATGAAGAGTTGAAGGTGACTGAAGTGTGTGTGTGTGTGTATGTGTGTGTATGTATGTATGTGTGTATGTATGTATGTTGAATTTGAGATTTCTGTGGGATCTCTAGGTTGATGTCCAGCAAGCAGTTGGAGATAAGGGATTGTAGTTAGGAGAGACATGAGAACTGGAGATATTGCTTTGGGATTCATCTGCATAGAGATGAAATTTGAATCCATAAGAAAGGGTAAGGTCACTAAGAGAAAGAATGTGGAGAGAGAAGAGGAGAATGCCCTAAACAGAGCAAAGGAGTCAGGATGTAGAAGATAATCCTGCAAAAGATTGGTATGACAGACAAGAGAACCATGACAAAGCAGTGAGTGTCATGAAAACTCCGGGAGAAAAAATTATCCAGAAGAGGGTGGTCAGTAGTGTCAAATGCTGCATAGAACTAAGGGCTCAGAAAAGGCTTTTGAATTCAGTAGAGAAGAGGTCATTGTTGATATTGAAGAGGGTGGTTTCAGTTTGACTGTGTAGACCCAAGGCCTGTTTTCAAAGTACTTAGAAAGTAAACGAGTGGAAGGTGAGAAAGTGGAGGCACTGCTTAATGGGAGAGGTGTTCTGTTTTTCTAGGAGTTTGGTAATTAAAAGAGATAATAGTTATAGGACTGTGGCTTCAGGGGATGAGAGGAGTCCAGTGAAGATGTTCTTAAGGATAAGGGCTTGAGAGGAGCTAATAGGTAAGGATTTTTTGAAAATTAGGGAAAGTTTTATTTAACATTCATTATGTCTTCCTTCTTTAAAAACATAAAATGCTAGAAAATTCAAAATTATATTTGGTCAGATTTAAATTAGTACCTTATTTCTTTGATATAATAGGGTTCCTAAGAAATAGTCATCTACCCTATGTTACACAATAACCAGGATCTTCTCTGTGCTACCCATTAACTAGGATATTTGAAAGATCTTATTATATCCAAAGCTTGGTTGTCTTTTGTTGATTCCTACCTTTCAATGTTCTCTGTTACAGTAGAGAATGGCCAGCTAGGTGGTACGGTGGATAGAGCGTTGGGCCTGGAGTCAGAAAGACCTAAAATGCAAATCTGGCCTCAGATACTTAGTAGCTGTTTGACCCTGAGCAAGTCACTTAACCGTGTTTGCCTCAGTTTCCTCATCTGTAAAATGAGCTGGAGAAGGAAATGGCAAACCACTCCAGTATCTTTGCCAAGAAAGCCCCAAAAGAGGTAATGAAGAGTTGGACATGACTGAAACCAGTGAACAACAACAACAAAACAGTAGAGAATGCTTTTATGTTCTCTTCTAATGGACATATACAACTACTTAAGACAAACTTTCTTGCTCTGTTGAAAAAAATTATGTTGTCCCAAAAGAAGAAAGAGTGTAGGAATATTTGGGTAGACATTAAGATTGAGCTAGCTGGCAGTTAGCAGCAGCATTTTCCCTACCTGCTGGATCTTTCCTGTAAATCACCACAACCAAGGAAATGTGCATCTAGTCAGTGCATACCACATTTCCCACAATTAGAGAGAGGAAGATCTGCATTCAGGTGCTGCCTTCAATACTTTCTAGGTATATAACTCTGGACAATCTACTTTCTAGGTATATAACACTGGACAATCTACTTAACCTTTCTGTGCCTCAGTTTCCTTTCACTAAAATTGGCTTTATGGCTTCTGAAATCCCTTCCATCTCTAAATCTGTAATCCTATAGTCTCCTTTTCGGACTTCTAGTGAAGTAAAGAGGAAACTTAATCCCAATGCTTATATATTCATAGTGTTGTATGTCTTATATAAACCAAAGGAGACTTTGCAGCCTTTGAGATAATTAAAATCAATAAATCAAATATTTCAAAACCTATCCAAAAATAACCAGATAAGTCTTAGGAAAGTAGTTCAGTGGTATCACCATACCACAAAATCAGTACTCTAAAGTAGGAAGACACAAGAAACACCCTTTTGTGACTCTTTCTGTTCGGGAAATAACATGATTAGAGGTAATAATATTTTAGAATATCATCAAACTCCAGTCTTGAGACCTACTCCACCTGAAGTCTAAGGTAAATTTAACAGTGTAATGAAACAATCATATGTTAAGCAAGCATTAATTAAGTCCTCGTTGTGCCTAGGCACAATGCTAAATTCTAAATACAAAAGTGCCTTCTCTCAAGGAGTTTTCATTCTGTGGAGGCAAAGGACACTTAGGTCTCTATATGCAAAATAGTTACAAAGTAAATACTATGTAATCTCTAGGAGGGTAAATACAAGTCTCCGAGGGGATCAGGAAAGTCAACAAGCATTTATAAAGCACTTTCAATGTGCCAAACACTGTGCGAAACACTGAGGATACTAAGAAAGAGAAAAACAATCCCTGATCTCTAGGAGCTCACAGTCTAATAGATGAGGTAACATGTAAACAATTATGTACACACAAAATGTGTACGTACATGCGCACACACACATAATTGTAGCAGCAAATTGGGAGGTAATCTGAAAAGGAAAACACTAGCAGATAGAGAGTAAGAAAGGCCTCTTGCAGAAGAAAACATTTGAGGGGAATCTTGAAGGAAACCAGAAAACAGAAATGATGAGGGAAAGAATTCCAAGACCCTTAGGGAAAGTGTGTGTGGAGCCATGAGATGGAATGGTTCATGTGAATTATATCAAGTAGGCCAGTATCACTTAATTGTAGTCTACTTGGAAGGGAGGGGATAAGGAAAAGCAGGAAGGGGCCAGGTTATGAAGAGCCTTAAAAGGAAACAGAAAATTTTGTATTTGCTCCTGTGAGGTAAGAGGGAGGCACTAGAGTTTTTTGAATGGGGGTTGGAGTAGGGAGAGAAGGTAGGGAGTAATACACAATCAGACTAGTACCTTAGAAAGATGACATTGTTAACTGAATGTTGGATGGACTGCAGTGGGAAGAGACTTCAGGAAGGAGGACCAAACAGCAGGTATTACAGTAGTCCAGATTTGAGGTAATGAAGGCTTGTACCAGGTGAATAGAGGTGGGATGTATACCAGAAATGTCAGGAAGGTAGGCTCAACAGGGATTGGCAACTGTTTGGGTGGGAAGGGGAAGGGGGGAGATGGGGGCAGGATGGGATGAGAGAGTGAAATATCAAGGATGGCACTTGGTTTGAGAGCCTGGATGACTTGGGAGAAAGGTGGTGCCATCAAAAGTACTTCAGAAGTTGGGAAGAAGTGAGTGTGTGAGGGAAAAGACAATGAGATCTATTTTAGATAATGGGGAGTTTAAGGTGTCTATAAGACATCCAGTCTGAGATGTCCAATAGGCAATTGGTAAAACAAGATCAGAAGTCAGGAAAGAGGTTAAGGTTAAGAGGTTAAATAGAGCTGAGAAGCACATGGTTCTCAGTCATTTCATCAATAAACATTCAATTAGTCAATAAACGTTCATTTATTAAATGTCTGTTATGTGGGAGGATGACAGGGCAGTAAGAAGATCTTTACCCCATTTGCAGAAATTTATAGTATTATAAACTGAAGAAAGACTAAATCTCTAATTGAAGCAGAATCTTTTGATGTGCATTTCCTAATTATGATGGTAGAGTGGCTTACTTGTTTTTATATATGGTGAAATATCCTATTGGGTTTTTTGCAGGGTGCAGCTCCCTAGAATTATTTAAAGACTTTTTAAAATCTGCATACAAACAGTACTCGGACCCCTCTATCACTCTCTCCCTTCCCTGGAGAGTGAAAGATTTTACTATTTTAATGCAGGGGAAGAATGATATTTCACTGACCAGAAAACTCCCTGATACTTTTAACCCCATTACTTTCTCTCTTTCTCCTTTCTTTCTGCACCTCTGCTCTTGAGAACCTCAGGTAACTAGTTATGCTTCCTTAACTCCGACTAAATAATGTGACTGTATCTACAAGTCCTCAAAGCAAGAGTCAAGACATTTTTACCAAGTTCACTCCATTCTACCACTTAATTTTGACATAAGTTGAATCTAGAGGTCACAGACTCATATCCCAAATTTTAGTTATTAAAAACAAAAAACCAAAAATCTCATAAGGCTTTGGCCAGGACTAAATGATTTTGCATTACAATGTTAAAATCAGTGTTAGAAATCAAAAACATTTTTTGACTTTGTCAAAAATAGAACGACTCCAGTTATGGGATAAAATCTCCATTGTTACTTTGATTTATTGACTTTTCATGACCATGAATGATTAGATAGACAATATAAAAAGCTTCCATATTTCTATTTACATGTACAGTAAAAAGAAAATAAACATCAATATGTAATTAAGCAGTACTAATTTAATGATTACATAATCTTGGTAATTTTTAAAATGTTCTTCTCCTAACTGAAATATTTTCTCTTGAGGCTTTGGATTTGACATTGCACTTAAATCTTATAAAGTTTGGCATGTGCCAAGGCAAGGATGTATTTGTTCCTTTCCAAAGTATAGCCATATTAGTAAATGTAGCTTAAATAGAATCAAGTCAAAGAATAGAGATATATTCCAGTTAGATCCCCCAAATGTCATATATCATATATCTTGCTCTTCTTAATTTCAAAGAATTTTAAGTATATAATCTCTTTAAAAACTATCAAATGCTGGATTTATTTCTGTAAATCTTAATTAACTTTCAATAGATAATGAATATATTTTCAAGGTTTTGTCAGAGTCTCAATACCGAAGAGGCAAAACAAAAAGATGCCAAATATTTACTAAAATGGAATATTTGTAATGTGAGGATTGGGGATTTAATCACATCACTTGAAATTCATAAGTCCTATTTTATTTTATTTAAATACTTTTAAAACTCTTTGTAAATTAAAAAAAACTACACTTGAAACTATCATTCACTATTTTTATTTAATAAAACCTGGTACTTAGACTAAAGCAAGCTTCATCCAGGGAAGTAAATATTTTATAACTGCCTCAATTTTTAATTATTGGTTCACATATACTGTTGCTTTGATTTTCTAGTATCCAATATGACTATAGTATCCTTACTTCATAGACAAGTGTCTGTAGCAGCCAACCCTGAAACATTCCAATGCAAAATGTTTCAAGCTTTTGTGTGGGGGGATGGACATTCTTTTTACATTCTACCGTATGAGATTATTGTACATTATGCTTGTATCTTTATACTTTGAGTCACATAATTACCCTCATGTTATGGGATTGATTTACATTGAACACAAATTATAAATATGAAATAATAAAAGGGAAAATTTAAATAAAAGAAATGGTGGATTCAGTCTTTTCCAGTGTTTTTTTACACTGTTTTTTTGGGGGGAGGAGTTGATAGTTTGCTTAAATAAGTCAGGTTGGAATTGTATCTTCTCACCCTTATCCTTTCTTCTAACTTGTTATTAATTTTGACCTTTGCTCTCCCAGTCCATAATTCGATTCCACAGAGACAGCTAATTCTGAAATAATTATTAATAATGGTAATATGTTCTATTAAAATATAATTCGTTTTTTGAGGGTTGGTTGGGGTTGTGTGTGTGTGTGTATGTGTGGTGATGTTAGATACTTGTGTTACTCCATGTTAAGTTCTGGGCACCACATTTTAGAAAAATTGTTGCTCAGCTGGAGAGCTTTAGTAGAAGCAACCAGGAAGGTAAAGGGCTTAGAAATCATACCATATGGGCATCAATTTAAACAATTGAGGAAGTTTAGCTTGGACAAGAAAAACTTCAGGGGACTGTGTAACTGCTTTAAAATTTTGTAATAGGGTCATAGAGCTAGAAAAGACCTTGGAGAGATCTTCCAGTTTAGGCCTGGTTTATGACTAAGGAAAAAGCCACAGAGAGATTAGCACAAGAGTCATACCGTTCACATAAAAAGCAAATAGGAGAAGCAAAGAAGCTATATTTGTACAATTTCGCATATTCAAAAAACATGTATAATTTGAATTTTTTACTAAATATAGGCCTTTTCCCACATATCTTTAAATTGCAAAGGATTTTGTTTTCAAAATATTGCCTCCCACAAAAAAGTATTTCTTAGTTCCTTTCTCCCTTCACTCCATTTTCATTCCTTTCAGGAGGAGGAATACGGGGAGAAATTTTAGTGATGTAAGATAAAAACAAACAGTATTAATAAAATTTACTTTAACAAAGCATATTCAATTACATTGCTCTTTGAAAGCAAAAAGTTTTGTACTATTAAGGAATTAAATAAAATTTATTTTTAAAATAATGATTTCATCATTTTTTCCCTTAAGTTCTATTTTGTGGATGTTTTCTAGTGTTGACAATGTGTTACTATAGTAGTACATGTATATTATACAAAAATATGTATATATTAGGGTTGTATGCTTAAAAATATTTTAGCGGTGGGGAGGTAGGATTTAAAAAGTTAGGGATGACTGGTTTCTTCAAGAAGTGATGAAGAACTGAATTAAGATGTGGAAAGTAGAAATATTACAAGAGATATTATGGAGGCAGAATTGATAAGACTTGGCAACTGATAGGATACAGGAGTTGAAGGACGATAAAGAGTCAGGGTGACTTCAAGGTTGCAAACTTGGGTGAATAGAAAGTTAGCAGTATTCTTAACTCAAATGGAGAAATTGGGAGGAGAAATAGGTAAAAGGGAGGAAAGATGAGTTTTGTTTTAAATATGTTGTTTGAAATGCCTTTGACATGCTGAGGTACATTTTTTTGAACTTGAAGGTGGTGAATGCTTAAGTGAATAAAAGTGAATAAAAATAACATCCTTGTTTCTGTTCAACTCTAAAAAAGGCTTATGTTTTTCTGCTCATAGATTGGTTATAGTAACTCATGCCAGTTTTTGAGTAGTATTAACTTTATTCTATGAAATACAGAAATCTTTTTCAACATTTACTCTATAATTTTTAGTTGGAATTCTCTTGCTAAATTATAAATAATGAAAAAAATTGGCTATTCAAAGCAAGGACTGTTTTTGTTGCCTTCCATCAATGTTAATATATGTTTATTTTGCAACTAAATATTTTCATAAGCAGTAAGCATGAATCCCGTTTTTCAAACATGTCTCAATACCATATGCTACACTTTTCTGTTTGTATTTATTTCATCCCAAGAGTTCAGCTATAAGGCTTGTACTGTGGTATATGTAATGTAAAGAAAAAAATATATTTGCCGTCAGAAGATCTGTGTTGAAATTTCACCTGTTACTATGTGACCTTGAGCATTTATTCTTTAAAAATTTATTTAATGGCACTAGGTTCTGTGTCAGGTCCTGGGTCTGCAAAGACAAAAACAAAACATGCCTGCTTTTAAGGAACTTACATTCTATGGGGAAGGAGAATGGACAGAGAAGCACAAAATATATAGAAAGTAAATAAAAGGTAATTTTTAGAGGGGAAGGGAGTCTTAATTGGAGGGGAAAAATCAGGGCTTCTGGGAGGTGATTCTTGAGCTGAGCTTGAGGAAAAAAGGTATTCTTTGAGACAGAGATGAGGAAAGATTCAGGGCATGAAGAGTAACTTTTACAAAGATGGGAGATGTATGTTGTGTTCATAGAATATCAAATAGGCAAATTTGGCTGAAAGGTTGAGTGTGTGGAGGAGGGCAGTGTGAAATAAGCCTAGGAAGGCAGGTTGGAGCCATGTTATGAAAAGCTTCAGATGTCAAATAGAGAAATGTGTTTTTACCCTAGAGGCAATTGGGAACCACTGAAGCTTGAAGTGGATTGTCATATGATATGATCAGTTAATAAGCTGATAATAAAGAAGTATATATTAAATACCTGCTATGTACCACGCAATGTGTTAAGCACTAGGGATGCAAAAAGGGGCAGAAGATAGTCCCCGACCTCAAGGAGCTTACAATCTAGTGGAGGAGACAACAAGCATACAAACAAGTTATATAAAGGATAAAAAGAAATAAGAAAAGGAAGGCACTAGAATTAAGAGGGGCTGAAGAAAGTCTTTTTGTAGAAGATGGGATTTTAGTTGGGACTTAAAGGAAGCCAGAGAGGACAGGAGGCAGAGATGAGGTGTAGAGTATTCCAGGCAAGGGGAAGAGTCAGATAAAATGCCCAGAGCTCAAAGATGGAGTGGATCAGACCTCTGGTGTGGTCTGAAGAAGTAAGGTTTAATGACATGCTCCGAAAGCTCTAAATCTTGTGATTCTATGATGGTGCCTGGTTTTCTGTAAGTTTGTGGTTGTACCACTAGGTCTGATTATGTAGATAAATAATGAATCCCCTGAAGTGGTTGCGTTATTCAAATTCCTATTCATATTTCTGTTAGTCTGGAACCAGTTGCCATATTTTATATAATTGTAACTTGTAATAGTGCAAATTCATATACATGCATCTACTTCATGGGATTCCTAATTTGCACTAATGGAGGCATAACTAAGAATCCTCTGAAGTGCTTACATCATATGAATTCATACTATGTATTTCAGTTGGGCTATAATCAGTTACCATATTTTACATAGGTTTATCTTCAAAATGACCATTTCAGCGGCTTCATTATTCTCACTAATTAGGACCTAGCTATTTTCTAATGCTCTGGGGAATTCTTTCTTCTAACCTCTACTTGTGTTGACCAGCAGGTAAAGTCCTCAGACAATGGCTAAGTCCAAAAGGAATATTTAATGAAAAAGTATAGAATGGAACAAAGGTACAATAATATCCTCCCCAAACTATGACACACTCTCCTTTCTACACACTTAGTCCCTGGGAGGGTGAACTCAAATTTATAGTTGTTGCAAACATTGCCTGCCCCATTCTTGGGCTAAGTCATTTCATTCCTTTGAAGAGTTCTCATCAAGTTCACTTCTGGATTTGGTGTAGCCAGTGGACAAATGGCTCCCAGTCTCATAAGACATGATATGTTGGGTCGGCTTTCTGCTGTTCTAGATCTGGCAGGTTATTGTTCAGGGCTACCCCCCCCCACACTCCCACCCCCTGAACCTAGCTATTGCTAATAATGGCTCCACTTGAGAGGGGATTTTTGATGCCTCTTTTACTTTTCAATGCTCATAAGGTCATAATCTCATCCATTCTTTCTTGGGTGGTCATTTACCTTTATTCAGGAAAAAAATAAACATGAGTTAGAAGAAACAGAGGCCTGGTGGGAAAATAAAGTGGGCAGCAGAAGTCACTCCTGTGGGCAGGCCTCTGTCTTTCCTTACCCCTACCCTGAAGCCAGCTTTTCTTCCGTTGAGGTTGCAGGTTCCATTGAGCCTTTTGTATGTGCCCCCACTGCTGGCTCTGCAGCCAATTAAAAGGCTTTTCATTCCCTCACAGCAATGTAACAGGAAACAATAGGAGAATACTTGCTCAGCTCTGAAGTGGGAAGACAAAGGTCCCCACTCTCATACATTTCCAGACTCAGACTCACCAAGCCTCCCTGTTTGGGTACTGATGGCAGACAAAGCAAGTCAGGTAATCAAAAATTTAATACGCTCTTACTATGCTCTAGGACTTTCAATAAGTACAGGAGAGACAAAGAAAAGCAAAAATAGTCTCTGCCCTCAAGGAGCCCACAGTGTAATGGGTGAGTTAACATGTAAACAACTATATACCAACAAGATATATGAAGGATAATTTGAAGATGATCAAACAAGGAAGGCATTAGTATTACGGGACATTGGGAAAGAAAGACATCTCGATTTCACTGAGAAATCCAGGGAAGCCGGGAAACAGAGAAAAAGGGGGAGAGAATTCGAGGCCTGGGGGGACCCACAGTGAAAGTGCATGTGGAGCCAAGAGATGGAGTATATTTTGTGAGTTATATGAAGAAGACCAGTCCCACTGAATCATGGACTTTATAGAGGGAAGTAAGATATAAGAAGACTTGAAAGGCAGGAAGGGACCAGGTTATAAAGGGCTTTAAAAACCAAACAAGATTTTATTTGATCCTGGAGGTAATAGGGAGGCACTAGAGTTCATAGAATGGTGGAGTAGGGGTGAGGGAAAATGATGTGGTTAGACATGTATGTTAGTTAGATTACTTTTATAGTTGAGTAAAAGATGGCTGGAGTAAGGCAGGGAGGCCAACCAGTAGGCTTTTGCAATAGTCCAGCTATGAATTAATGAAGACTCACACCAGGTGTCAATGTGAGGAGAGAAGGGAGAAGATACAGGAGTTGTTAGGAAGGTAAACTCAACAGGACTTGGCAATTGATTGAATAGGGTGATGGGAAAGAGGATGAGAATGTGGAGTTGAGGATGATACTTAAATCGTGAGCCTGGTGACTTAAGATAATGGGATGCTTTCAGAAGTAATAGGGAAGTTCAAAAGAAGTGAAGGTCTAGGTGGAAAAGATAATTCCTTTTTGGACATATTAAGATGTGTATGAGACATCCAATTTGAGGTATCCATTGGACACCTCATGCAGCTAGGTGAAATGGATAGATTGCAAGGCCTAGAGTCAGGAAAACTCATCTTCCTGAATTCAAGCCTGTTCTCAGATACTTACTAGCTGTGTAAACCCTGGGCAAGTCATTCAATCTTGTTTGCCTCCGTTTCCTTATCTATAAAATGAGCTAGAGAAGGAAATGGCAAACCACTCCAGTATCTCTGCCAAGAAGACCCCAAATGGGGTCACATAGAGTTGGACACGACTGAAAAATGGTTGAACAACAATAACACGTGACATTGGAGGTCAAAAAGGAGGTTAGATCTGGACAAAGAGATATGAAAATCATCTGCATTGAGATAATAGAATCCTTGGATGCTGATGAGATCACCAAGTGAAATAATATAGAGGGAGAAGGACCAAAGAGCAAACCTTGGGAGATTCTCATGTGTGGTTATAACCTGAATGAAAATCCAGCAAACGATATGGAGAAGGAATAGTCAGAGAGGTAAGAAGAGAACCAGGAGAAAACAATGTCAGGAAAATCAAGAGAGAAGAATGTATTAAAGAAAAGTTTATTAAGTAAATAGTGTCAGTGGTGTCAAAAACTGCAGAGAGGTAAAGGAGAATTTTGTGCAGGCTCTAAGGACTTATTGGCAAGTACCTCATTATACTAATATCAATTCCAGAGCTGTATTCTCTTCTGTAGAGAATATTAAATTATATATAAGAAGAATATATTAATGTTTTCCCCATACTTTATGGTAAGACTTAACAAAGTTGAAACAAATTACTTAAATGATTTTTAAAGCTTTAATGCCCTTTGAGAAGAAAAAAAAATAAAGTTTCCCAATGACTGGAGATTTCTTTTTCTTTTTTTCAATTAGCAAGCATTTTTTTACTTCCTGTGTCTTCCTCCCCCTAAAATAAAACAAAATCCTTATTAATAATTATGCATAGTCAAGTAAAACAAATTCCCACATTGACCCAGTGTAATGGCAAGCAAAGTGGGACTTTTTGTTGTCTTTTGTTTTGGAGTGCTTATCAGCACTAAGGAAATTAAGTGCTTTTTATTGAGTCTTGCCTTTGTTTGTAGGAAGGCGCACACCCTTTGGCTTAGGTTAGGTTAGGTTAGGTCATGAGAGGTTTGAGACCCTTGAGAGATGTGAAGCACTCTGATCCTGAAGAAGTGAATATATACTCTGAGGTTAGCATTTTATTTGGGGCTCACTCATTGGAAGAGTGAGTTAGTATGGAGACTCTGGGTAGCTAAGGAGCCCCCTGGCTTTGAAAACCCAGATGTTGGTGCTTCCCTCTCTGGTAACTATGTGTGTATAGCTTTGGTCAGATGGCTAGAAGTCTGTCTGTTGATTTGTGTTATTTACTCTGTTTGTATTTTCTCTGTTTGTAATTTCTGTTTCTATTTGCTCTGAATTTTCAGGTTGCTGGCTTTCCCCCCTAAACTAAGTGAATGATATATGTATATTTGATTAAAGTGAGATTGTAAACTCCTTTAAGTTGCTTTCCTTACACAGGCAGATCAAAGAACCAGTGCTGGCAGCTCTCTTGTATACTGGTATTATTGGCCTTAAACAAACACGGTAGCTGCTGGCAACATTTTTGTTACACTCAGTAATAGCACAACTTGGCTAGTGCTCCAAAGAGATCAAAGAAAGATGAAGAAATCCTATAATTATAGAAATATTTATAGCAACTTTTTGTAATGACAAAGAACTGAAAAAACTGAAAATTTTCACCTGTAGAATAAATGGCAACTTCTCTGGGACCGTATAGAGAGAATTCATTTTAGTTTCATTGCAAATCTCAGTAATCATAATATTAGATTTTAGATCTCTGAGATCATTTCAAACTGTGGAAGATAACATATATAGCTTTACCTTTTATATAAACTAATACATACAAGTGCATATATATTATATCTACTGATTATAATTTACAAATTAATCATTTCATATAACACATTAATTGTATAGGTATTTTTTGAAATTTACGGTAATTTTCTTTTTTCTGAAATATCATGTTAATTTTA
>CM053622.1:194191350-194238756 GCA_028646595.1 Phalanger gymnotis
CCTTTCTTAGGGCAAGATAAATTTCTACGCCCCATTGCCTGCATATCTTATTTTCTAGTTGCATGCAAAAAACTTTTTTTTTGTTTTTGAACATCTGTTTTTAAAACTTTGAGTTCCAAATTCTCTCCCCTCTTCCCTTCCCACACACCCTCCCTCCCTAAGAAGTCAAGCAATTCAACATGGGCCACATGCGTATCATTATGTATAACCCTTCCACAACACTCATGTTGTGAAAGACTAACTATATTTTGCTTCTTCCTAACCAATCCCCCTTAACTGAATTTTCTCCCTTGACCCTGTCCCTTTTTGAAAGTGTTTGTTTTTGATTACCTCCACTCCCATCTGCCCTCTCTTTTATCGTCCCCCCCTTTTTTTTAATCTTCTTCCTTCTTTCCTGTGGGGTAAGATACCCAATTGAGTATGTATGGTATTCCCTCTTCAGGTCAAATCTGTTGAGGGCAAGATTCACTCATTCCCTCTCACCTGCCTTCTCTTCCTACAGATCTGCTTTTTCTTGCCACTTTTATGCAAGATAATTTGACAAAATTTTTACTTTCTTTAAGCTCTTCTTTTGTCTCAAAAAAGAATTTTTGCCAAGGTTAATTTTTGTATAATTTCTTTAAATATGTCATCTATTGGTTTTATGATATCTTTCAATATATTTTACATTGTTTCTGCTATTTCAGTCAGTTCTTTTGCTTTGTAGGATTTTGTTGTGTTTTCTTCTTGGCTTTGCTTATTTTCTTTTTGCTTGTTTTTTAGTGTGTGCATATGCGTATGTGTGCCCTCTGTGTGCACATATATGTGCCATTTTCCATTTCTTTGGTCTTTTCATAGGGTTTTCTTAACTAGAAAGCCCAAGTTCTCTTTTTCCTTTAGAAATCATATCAAAGTTTATTAAGTCTTGCCGTCATCTCATGAATCTATATTTGCAGAGACAGTGTTATACGGTGGAAAGAGTACTGAAATCATAGGAGATTTGACATATGCTTTATAAACTTGGTTCTCCTTCACCTGGATAACCATAGGCAAATCATTTTTACATGTCATCTGTAAAATGGGGATAATTCTGTTGCTTCCCTTACAGTGCCGTTGTCAGGAAACACTATATAAATATAAATTATTATTCCTGTTGCTTCAACCAGGAATTCCTGGCTTTTCATTGCTTTTCTTTATAGTTCAGATTTTTTTCAGCGTGTTCTATTCTCCATGTATGAAAACAATGTTCCTGAGCATTAGCAGAGCATTTGCTTTTTTCCCAGTAGTTATGATAGATTTCTTTAAACAATACCCATAGTTCCATTTGCCTTTGTGACCAATGGTATATATTTTGAGAGATAATTGAGTCAAGGATTTGATCTGTGCCCATCGAGCAAAATGAAGCTAATTCATTTATACTTAGCTTCACTCCCACAGCTTTGTCAGTGAAGCTACTGTGCAGTAAACATCTAGCTATAAGACAATGTTATTTTTGTCTTACATTTATCCTGCATCTAATTTTTGTGGAATTAATATGATAATTCAATAGTGTGTTAAAATGTATGTGTCTAACAAAATTTTCTAAAATGATAGGACCAGGATTAATTCCAAAACGTCTTCCCTTTTAAATAGTCCTCTCTGTAATCAGCCATTAGAGAAACCAAAATTTTAGTTATCAATATAAAATGGGTGCTTATAATTTGTTCATTCATGAAGAAAGATTGTACCTGAATATGGCGTTTTTCTCCTATATCCTTTACATAGATTGCAGTTAGATTCAGAACTCTTTAATGGTTGACCTGTAGTCATATGCTTCTCTTAGAATGTATTAACTCCTAAACATAGCTAAAATAAGATTTTCTTCTTTTAGGTGAATGGTGATATTCCTCCTCGGTTAAAAAAAAGTGCTCATGAAATCATCCTGGACTTCATTCGATCACGACCTCCCTTGAATCCGGTATGTATTTTGACATGATTTTTACTAGTGGTAGTTGAATGGAGGTAGTGTAGTGAAATTTCCTCTAGAGTCTCATCTGTAGAATTCAATAGGTCTGTATGCTTAATTAAGCATTAAACCTCATTGGCCCAAATCACTAACAGAAAATGGCTCCATAAACAAAAATATATGTTTTGCTTATATCATTAGGATTTAGAGGCTAATAACCTAAGCTGTACTAGATTCTCTTCACTTAAGGTACACTGGCACAAGGATGCCAATGATTGTGAGAGTTGTCAAAGGTTTGATTGATCATTTCAAGCTGCATTGTCCATTCTCATGACTCACAAACTAGAAAAAGCAATTCTTGAGAAATCTGATCTATTAGTATATTCATTACACGTATCATATTGATTAATAGGAAAAATCATAATTCTCTTCACATACTCTAAAATGTCCCTAACAAGGTTTTATCCAGCTTTAGAGTAGAAACTAACAAAGGGACACAATCCATTATCTCCAGAGGCTGCCTATTCTACTTTTGGACAGCTTGAGTTTTTAGGAAACCTTTCCTTATATCAGGTTGAAATCTACCTCACTACAACTTTTACCTTTTGTTACTAATGCTATAAAGTTGATTTTTTTGAACCCAAGTGTAGAACATAATTTTTTTTCATTTTAAGTGTTATTTTATTAGATTTGATCCAATATTCTAGCCTCTCAAGATCTTTTTAAAACCTGACTCCAAAACATTAGCTATTTCTCCTAAGCTTTATGTCATATATATATATATATACATATATATATACACACACACATATATATGTACACACACATGCATACATATGTATGTATGTCTCTATATATATATGTCTATATATAGAGACATATATATGTTTGACAAGTAGACCATCTTCTCTGGCAAATTGCCTCCTCTGTCATTCCCTTCCTCCCTGATTTTCAGCGTCTGCTTTCTACTGTTTCTTTCCCCTGGTGCCTTCAAACATGCCCATGTCTCCCTTATCCTTTTTAAAAAAAAAAACCTCACTAGATCCTACCATTCCTACCAGCTGTTATCCTAAATCTTCCCTATCCTTTTCAGTTAAAATCCTTAAATGAGCCATCTACACTGATGCCTCCACTTCCTTTCTTTCACTCTTTTCTAAGTCCTCTGCATTCTGACTTTCTACCTCATCATTTAGCTTTTCTCTCCAAAGTTACCAGTGAACTCTTAATTGTCTAATCTAGTAGCTTCTTCGTGATCCTCATCCTTCTTGAACTAGGCAGTATTTGACACTGTTGTTTACCTACTCCAGTCAGTTCTCTCCTCTTCTCTAACCATTCCTTTTGAGATCTTTGTTGTTGCATTTTTCCCAGGTCCCATGCACCAATTATAGTTGTCCTTTAAACTTCTGCCCTGGTCCCTCTATTTTTCTTTCTATATACTCCTTTTTCTTCCCTCAAGTTATGATTCCCCCCCACCAAACACACACACCAAACACAACAGTATGTTTCTTCAGTTACTTTAGGTTAATTTTTTTTAAGGTAACCCTATTCCTACTGGCTCACTTCCTCTCCCCACCTCCCCCCGACCTCTTCCCTTTCTCTGACATTTGTCATCCCTTTCCTTTTTAAGTTTTATTAGTTCCCTTGTCTTTCCTTTTTTTTATCTGGCTATTTAATTCTTCCCTTTCTTCCCCCCGCCCTGCCTCCTCAGTCCAATAAGATCTCCCTTTCTCTCCTTCCCTTCAACTTGTTCTATTTATTATTAGTTTTGAAAATTTCACTTTTTGTGCCCTTTTCCAGAAAGGATTTCTCTCCCTCACTCTTTTTTACTATGCATTCCCCCTTGCTATCTTCTCTAGACCCTCATTCACTAGTTCATGGACCCTTTACTTCTCTAGTTCCTTTCTGTTCTTTTTATTCCTTGTGGAGTCAAAATTTATAATGTACTCATTCTGAGCCCTCCATTTTAATCAGTTTCTTCTCTCTTGTTTAGCTTGCCCTCTAACCCCATTTTCCATTGTGCCTCACTCTCATAAAAATACTAATTCATACAAGTGATTCATACAAGAGGACACTGTCCAATGCTCTTCTTCACAACCTCTGAGTCAGAAATCCTTGGTTTCCTTTAAGAATCAGCTCAAGTTGCACTTCCTCTGGGAAGCGTTTCCTGGTCCTCCCAGTTACTAGTGCCCATCCCCTCTAAGGTTACTTTCACTCTCCTCTGTAGTGATCACATATATTTTCTAATGTTCTGATTTCTTCCCCATTAAAGTAGTAGTCCCTTGAAGAGAGGAACTATTTTTTCTTTGTATATTGTTTCCCCAGCCTTAACACAATGTCTACACATAGTTAAGTGCTTAGTAAATGCTTATAGCCTAATTAACGTGCAGAACACATGCTTTAGGAAACAGTGAAACTTTCTATTGTTATATAAGCTCAACAAAAGAAAACTTTTAGTATTCCCAAGAGGAAATGCATTGGCCCACCAGGATGCTTCTTTGACTCTTTCTAAACAACATCTCTCCTAATAGCACCTTTGAGTCCACATCATCATTCTTTGGAACACAAGAAGCTACCTCCTCCTGATGTTTTACAGCAGCAAAATCCTCATCGCCCTCTATTCTTGCTTATAAAGCAAGATAATAATAATTCATGTTTATTATATAGTACTCTAAGGTTTGCAATCCAGTAACACTTACAAACAGTATCTCACTGTTCCTCACAACCACACCGTTTAGTGAGGTGCTGTTATTATTATTAATATTCCCATTTAATAGATGAGGAAATTTACTTTTAGCTCTCACAGAGCTTAAATGACTTGCTAAGGGTCACATAGAGATTTGACCCTCTTAATCCAGTGCTTTAGTATTATGTCTCAGCGCTTAGTCCTTCTTTATAAATATCTCTCTTGACAAACTGTTGGAGTGCCTTAAACTTCACAATGTTGAAGTGGCTTGCCACTTCCTTTTCCAGCTCATTTTACAGATTAGGAAATGGAGGCAAACAGGGTGAAGCGACTTGCCCAGGATCACACAGCTAGTAAATATCTGAGGCTAGATTTGATCTCAGGTCTTCTTGATTCCAGGCCTGGTACTCCATTCACTGAGCCACCTGCCCAAATAATGAATTAGGAAAGTCTAGATTATAGTTCAAGTGTTAGGGACCTTCTCACTATAGGAAGTAAAACCGAATAGCATTCTTCAAGGTATGAAACACCTTCCACATATACTTTTTGCTATCTTCTCATTGATAACCTCCATGATTTCATTAAGTTTTTTTTAACCTCCCCCAACTGTTTATACTTTTTGCCTTTAAACTACCCCTATTTTATTTCTATTTACTTTTGGTAGATTTTCCCCAAAATATTATCCTTTCTAGTGACTATAGTTTATCTTTGGCAAAACTAGTAGTCAAAAATTAATTTTTATGAGTAGAGCAGTAAAAAAAATTGTCAATTTACTACTGCTTTAGGACACTTAATATTTTATTATAGCTTCCCATCTTATTGACAACTGCTAATGTCCTCCCTACTCTATTCATTTTGTATTGTATATATACTTTATTTGTATATACTTTATTATATATATACATATATATGTACATGTGCATGTGCATGTATATACATATATATATGTATACATATATGTATATTGTTTCCCTGGTAGAATATAAACTTCTTAAGTACGAAGATTATTTTGCTTTTCTCTGTGTATTCCCAGTGCTTAGCATAGTGTAGGGTATATAGTAGGAAATTAATAAATGTTTTTTATCGGACATATGACATGCCTTTTTTTCAGGGTATTGAAAAATATTTTTATCAATTCATTATAATTTAACTTTACAGTACTGCGTTGTATGAAATTACTTTTAAAGTAAATTACTTACATCCATAACTATTAATTCCCTTTATTTTTAAAGGCCTCAGCCAGAAAACTGAAACCAACTCCACCACGGCCACGGAGTCTTCATGAAAGAATATTGGAGGAAATCAAAGCAGAAAGAAAATTACGCCCAGTTTCACCAGAGGAGATTAGGCGTAGTAGGCTAGGTGAGTCTATTGTTCATCACGTTCTTCTTTTTAAAAACCCTAGATTGCATAAAAAATCTATCATGCAGACACACCCTCCCCCCAAAAAAGTCCAGATTAGACAAAAATGCACCCTGAAATTGTTCATTCTTCCCACTTCCCTTTCCCCCAAAGAGTTCACGTCTGAAACAATCAAGTTAATAAATAGAAAACTTTACTTTCCCTTGACCCACATGAGAGGAAATATAGCCTAGTGGAAATCTTGGCTCTCCTGCTGACATGTTGTGGCACCTTGGGCAAGTCACTAAACCTCTTCAGGCTTTTTTGTCCCTCATCTGTAGAGTTTAAAAAATATAGAAAGATGTAGATCTATATGTTTCCTGTCCATTTCATAGGGTCACATGAAACCCAGATGAGGTATTATTGTATGTAAAAGGGCTTTGTAGGCTGTAAAATAGTTTATAAAGGTGGTATTATTATGTTGTTTTTACTCAACCTCTCATTTCATCAGTATAGCGAGCTCCCTGTGATGAACTTCTTCTGGCAGTGTAGATCAGCACCTTCTTCCATCTTACAGCCTTACAGAGTTGACTAGGGCACTGAGAGGTGCAGCAACTTATTGGACATCACACAGTCAGGATGTGTTAGAGACAGGACTTGACTGTCTAAAGATATTAAGGTACATCATTCATTTGTATTATAATAGCTTAATTAAACTGCATGGTAAGAATTTAGGAAATAAGAGATAAAATGCTTAATTCTTGGAATAGAAACAACAGAAGAAGAAAGAGGATACTTTTGTATGCTGGAGCTTTGGACTATTCTGGAACTTGTCTTTTTGGAGCAGAAGGATGTCTTCATTCATAATAGCTAGAAAATGGAAACAATAGACCAAATACCTGACAGTTTCTCTTTTATTAGACAAAACCGCTAAAAATACAATTTTAACAAAAGGAAAGTAGTATTTAAAAGTGCCCATGAATGACACAGAATACAAATGAACATAGGAATTTCTTCTCTAGGAGCCACAAATAATGCCCCCACTCTGTGTTTATCCTTCTTCTAGTGAACCAGTGAGAGGGAAGAGGGAACCAAATGTGTTAAAGTGGAAAAGTTAGTAGGTGAAAAGTCTGGAGACCTTGACTCTTGCCTCAGCTTTTCCACTGATGCACTTTATTATCTTCTACAAATCACTTAGACTTTCAGGTCTCAGCTTCCTTCACAGTCAACTCAGCAAACATGGTACTAACATTCATATAGGAATACTTCTTCAGCATAGCAACTACCATCCCTGCACCTTTGCTCATGGCCCTTGGCTAGCTTCTTGCAGCATAACCCACCCCCAAGCAACCACCTCCAAGGTCCAGTCACCAGGATACCATCGGGGCCCACCTTTGCCCCGATCCTTTTTTTGGCATTAGGGCTGTCCTCTGTACTCTTGCTCTACCCTCCCTCTCTGTGCTAGTTTCTGTTGTTTCTCCTCTACCTGTATTTGTGGAATTGATTTTTTTCCAAGGAAAAAGACTTTATATTAATGCCTTTTAAACTTCATCTTATTAGAATCATCCCATTGTTCTAACCTCTCAAGATCTCTTTGGAGCTTTACTCTGCCCTCCAGTAGGTTAGCTGCAAGCTTCATGTCATCCACAAATTTTGTAAGCACGTTGTAAGCCTTTATCCAAATCACTGATAAAGATGTTAAATAGCTAAACACATGTTGTTAGGACACACTACTGAATTCCTTGTTACTAGCTGACATTTACAAGACTACTCTTTGTTTCCAGCCATTCCTTTTCCACTTTCTTACGTATTACCCTCCTCTGTGAACTCTGTTATTCAACTATACTGGCCTCCTTGCCACTCCTCACATATAAGGTTCCATTTCCCGTCTTTGTGTTTTTGTATTGTCTTTTTCTCATTCCTGAAGTATTGTTCCTTCTCAAATACCATTTTCTTAACCAGCTATTCAGTTTTCAAATTTTTCATTCTCTTGGAAATCCTTTTAAGTAGATAGCAGTGATGAAAATACCACTTTTACCTCCTCAGTTCATTAGTTTTGTGAATGAAAAAGATAAATTATCCAAATATTTCCTGCCTATACAAGTGCCTATCAAAAAAGTTCTTTATGTGTATATCTTGGACACTTTTCTGAAAATACATAATCAACTGGACCTAAAATTCAATTCAGAGATCAAGCTTGCTTGTATTTCAGAAATTATATAGTGCTCCCAGTGATTTCAAACTTATAGACACCCTTTTTTCAGAAGATCATTAATAAATTGTAATATGGTAATGGAAGGGCAATGGATACTGAAGGGACTGGAGACCTTGCCATACAAGGAAGGATTCATTGAAGGAACTAGGTCTTTGTAGCCTTGAAAGATAGACTTTGAGAAATGGTACATAATAGCTGGAGATGTCATCTACAAGAGGAATAAGGCTCAGTATATAGTGTCTCCAAGATACTAAAAGAGGAATAAAAGCCTCTAGTGCTTTGGGTTGATCCTCTCTTGAGGATTTATGGGAAAACATGGACAACAATGGCACAGACCAAAAAAATAGAGGGTAGTAATCAGTATCAGAGAAGTAGGGGAGTGTCAAAACTGATGGAAGGAAGACACTTTTTCCAGAGCAAACATTTAACCTCCTGTTAAAACACATCCAAGACTGTGATATTAAACTCCAACCATGGTGGCTATACATTCTTTAATTGTGAAGAGTTTCTTTTGAAAATCTCTTCAGTTTTTTCATCTCTTTGTTGTCCTTTCATTTTCATCCTTAAATACCCTTGAGGTGATTTTGCTCAGTTGGCTCTCTCACTAAGCTTTCTTAAAACTTCTTTTTCCCTCCTTTTGCTATTTTCTACTTTATTGGGAAATACTGTTAAGGATTTTTTTTATCATTCTCCATAAGATTTTACAAACAAGTTTATATTCTAAGCCCATTTTGCCTTTGATTCTTATATCTCTGCTTGACAAGAAAGTCAAATGTTTGCTAACTAACTTTAGGCTCTTTTGGCTACCCCATATAACAGTTCATTTACATTTGTTGAATTTCTGTATGAAATTACTGTAGTCAATATCTATGTTCTTCCATTAATATTCCATTTTTGTCATCAATAATTTGTTTCAATAGGTCCAGATAGAGTTGTTTTAATTGTATGCTGTATTTTTTTCTTTTTTTTAGCTTTGTACTAGACAGCCAAAGATGGAATAACTCACATCATTAAAAAGTAATTTCTTTTCTGTTAAAATATAATTGATTTCATGTTTTGCAATATCATTAGCTACCTATCATCTTCTGATGACAAAACCTGATTTTTTTTCTCAAAGAAAATATTTATGATAATAGCTGTGAGGCTTTTGTGTAGTTTACAAGTCTTGGACCTCTGTTATTCTTTATTACTGATCTATCACAGCATGCTGAGTTTTAAGAAACAAAGTTTCTTAAAGTTCTCCTTTTATGTTGCATTCTGACTTCTAATCTTATTGGAATCTATAGGAAAAGAAAATGAGGTACTTCAAAAGATTAAGAATTGCTTTGGAAATAAACTTGCTGTCCATAATTCAGCCAGGCATTTTGGAAGCAATGGAATTTTAAGATGAGTTTTGAGTTGAGGTTTTTTTTCTATTGGTAATTAGGTTTTTCTTAGTAGCCAAATGAAAAAGTTCATTTAGCAACATCAAAAAGGATGGAGTGGGCAGAGCCAAGATGGTGGAGAAAAGCCAGAAGTTGCCTGAGCTCTCCCCAGTTTCCCTTGGAAACAATGTTAAATCAAGCCTCTAAATGTATTCTGGAGCCACAGGACCTACAAAAAGATGGAGTGAAACAGTTTTCCAGCTTAGGTTAATTTATAAAGACTTCAAGGAAAGGTCTGTCTCACTTGGATCAAAGGGGTACATAGCCCAGCATAGATGGTATCCAGGCAGGCCAGTGGGAAGCTCTTAGCCACAGCACAGATCAGCAACCAAGGTCCCTCATTCCTGGCTCAGCAGGCTAGTGGCACAGCAGGCCAGCTGTGAGGCCTCTAGCCCCAGAACTCTGGCACAACAGGCACAACTAGGCTGGACCACCCCAATGCAGTGGGTAAGCCACCAGCACCTGAGGCCCCAGTGCAGAAAGCCAATGACCAGACCTGTAGCTCCCAGCACAAAAAGTTTGGGACAGTGCCCCCTGTGCATCGGGAGCAGAACTCAACTTTAAAAGTCATGAAATAGACTTTAAAAATTAGCAAAAAACAGAAAAGAGCCCTGACCATAGAAAGCTACTATGGTGACAAGGAAGATCAAAACACAAACTCACAAGAGGACAATAATGTCAAAATAACTACATGGGAAGCCTCAAAAAGGAGTATGAATTGATATCAGACAAAGCAAAAGCAAAAATAGATCTAATTAAAAGAGATAAGGAAACTGTATCTTACTAAAAAGTACCATAGGCAATGAAATAATATCAATACTAAACATATGTACACCAAGCGGGATAGCATCCAAATTCTTAGCGGAAAAGTTAAGTGAATTACAGGAAGAAACAGACAACAAAACTCAAACAGTGGAGTACCTCAACCTTCCCCTCTCAGAACTAGATAAATCAAAACACAAAATAAACATGAAAGAAGGTGGTGAATAGAATTTTAGAAAAGATAGATATAGTAGACCTCTGGATAAAATTGAATGGGGAAATATACTTTTTTCTCAGTGGTATATAGCACCTACACAGAAATCGACCATGTATTGGGGCAATAAAAACCTCACATTCAAATGCAGAAAGGCAGAACTATTAAATGCATCCTTTTCAGATGATGATGCAATAAAAATTATGTGTAATAAAGAGCCATGGATAGATAAGTTAAAAATTAATTGGAAACTAAATAATCTAATGCTAAAGAATGAATGGATCAAACAACAAATCATAGAAACAATCAGTAATTTCTTCAAAGAGAACAACAATAATGAGACAACATACCAAAATTTATGGAATGCATTTAAATCAGTTCTTAGGGGAAATTTTATATCTCTAAATGCTTACAAGAATAAAATAGAGAAAGAGCAGATCACTGAATTGAGCTTGTAACTAAAAAGACTAGAAAAAGAACAAATTAAAAATTCCCACATAAATACCAAATCAGAAATTCTGAAAATCAAAGGAGGGATTAATAAAATTAAAAGTAAGAAAATTATTGAATTAATAAGTAAAACTAAGAACTGGTTTTACGAAAAAAAGAACAATAAAACAGATAAACTTTTGGTTAATTTGATTTGTTTTTTTATAAAGAAGAAAACCAGGTGATCAGTATCAAAAATGAAAAGGGTGAAGTCACCACCAATGAAGAGGAAACTAAAGCAATAATTAGGAACTATTTTGCCCAACTGTGAGCCAAAAAATCTGACAATGTGAGTGAAATGGATGAATACTTACAAAAATATAAATTGCCCAGATTAACAGAAAAGGAAACAAAATACATAAAGAACTCAATCTTAGAAAAAGAAATTTAACAAGCCATCATTGAACTTCTGAAGTAAAAATTACCAGGACCAGATGGATTCCCAAGTGAATTCTACTAAACATTTAAAGAATAATTAATGCCATAAACTATTTGGGAAATAGGCAAAGGAGTCCTATCAAATTCCTTTTGTGGCACAAATATAGTGCTGATATCCAAATCAGGAAGAGACAAAACAGAGAAAGAAAATTATAGTCCAATTTCCCCAATGAATATTGAGGAAAATTTTTAAATAAAATATTAACAAAGAGATCACAACAGTTTATCATGAAGATAATACACTGTGACCAGGTGGGAGTTATACCAGGAATGCAGGGCTGGTTCAATATTAGGAAAATTATCAGCATAATTGACCATATCAGTAACAAAATTAACAGAAATCATGTGATTATTTCAGTAGATGCAGAAAAAGCTTTTGACAAAATACAGCACCCCTACTATTACAAACACTGGAGAGCATAGGAATAAATGGAGTTTTCCTTAAAATGATAAGTAGTATCCATCTAAAACTATCAGTGCGCATTATTTATAATGGGGATAAGCTAGAAGCTTTCTAGTAAGATCAGGGGTGAAACAAGGATGCCCATTATCACCACCATTATTCAGTATCATACTAGAAACATGAGCTTTAGCAATAAGAGAAGAAAAAAAATCGAAGGAATTAGAATAGGCAAAGAAGAAACTAAGTTATTACTCTCTGCAGATGATATGATGATTTACTTAGAGAATCAAGTGAAAAACTACTTGAAATAATAAATAACTTTAGCAAAGTTGCAGGATATAAAATAAACCCACATAAATCCTCTGCATTTCTATATATTACCAACAAATCTCAGCAAGAAGAGATAGAAAGAAAAATTCCATTTAAAGCAACTGTAGATAATATAAAATATTTGGGAGTCTACTTCCCAAGACAAACCCAGGAACTATATGAACACAATTATAAAACACTTTTCACAGAAATAAATTCAGATCTAAAAAATTGGAAAAATATCAATTGCTGATATAATAAAAATGACAATTCTACTTAAATTAATTTACCTATTTAGTGCCATACCAGTCAAACTGCTAAAAATTATTTCGTAGAGCTAGAAAAAATAATAAAATTAATCTGGAAGAACAAAATGTTGAGAATTTAATCAATTGTTGATTGTTGGGAATTAATCAAAAAAGATATAGAAGAGGAAAAGATGAGCCAGTAAGCGATATTATGGTGTAGTGGGAAAAGCATTGGATTTAAAGTAAGAAGACTGATCCCAGGCTTGAATTCTCTTGTTACTGGGCCAATTTATTTCACCCCTCTAAGAAAATACATGTAAAAGCCTTCAGTAAATTATACATTTTGGTTGTCCTTGTTACGGAAGAGGTTGTACTATACAGAAAGGCTTTGAAATTTAATGTGAGAAATTTGCATGTGCTGCAGAAAGTGATAAGAAGATAGAAGCAAAGTTAGAAGAATTTCAAAAAATTTTGAAGAAAATCTTGGAAAGCATGAAGACGTATAGTCAGCTAGCCAAGGATTTTCTTTTGGTAGTATAAAGAAAAGGAAATATATCTAGCAAGTATGCAGAAGGAATTAACCATATGTATTAAATATGAGTATAATTGAAGGAGAGTATTAAATGTATTAAAGAAAAGGAAAAAAATGAAGCAGATTAAGATCATGTTTAAGATAGATGCCTGACCTGCCTAGCACATGCTACATCCTATTTCTCTCCCAGGATACCTTGTTGTTTCAGCTACACTGGCTTGCTGACCCTGTGAGTGGCAGAAGGTTGGCAGCTGCTAGGAATGGTGCCCCTCTGGTAGGGCTGGGCTGGAAACAGGTTCCACAGTGGTCTGGTCAGTGTTGCTTCTCTGCTTACTGGTGGCAGTTTGTCAGCAATTGTTGCTGCTGGTGATGAGGAAGATAGGTCCCTTCTCCCCAGTGATTTTTTTCCCTCATTAATGGCAGCTGGGGCTGGGATCTGGTGGTTTGTAGAACATCACTACCCCCAAGGCTCTTGGGTTCTGAGTGCTGGGCTATCTGCATCAAGATCTAAGGGGAAATGGTGGTTCAGGTGATGGTGGTTATTTGACTTGTCTGGAATATATATGCTGCCTACTTGTCCTGTTTTGAATGGTAATAAAGCTGACCTTTCATATAGGAATAAAAACGGTGTTCAAGGAAAAGTAATAAAAAAGATCAGTTATATCTTCACCATATTTATCTTGAGACAGTGGCCAAAATATTATGCAAAGAAAAAGTTGGTTAATTTCTTATGTTTTTTAGATCAGGGATCATCAATAGCTTTATTTTTCAAATGAGATAATATTTGTAAGGGGCCTAGTATGATGCCTGGCTAAGAAAGCACTATATAAATGCTTATTCCCACCCACCACCCCCTTTAAAAAAAAGAAAGAAACTGGAACAAATACTATATAACCAAATAATTTATTACAGACAAGAAACAAGATTTTAACCTCTCAATATTACCTGAATTTGTTCTTCAAAATAGTTATTCACAACCCCAAAGCCAGATTTTTTAATATCAAAATTCTTTTAAGATAGCTATAAATTAGAAGAGAAAAAAATGCTCTCCAGAAAATTCAGTTTTTAGTCACTAAAGTTTTTGTGAAGCACTATGTACATCTTTATTTTGGTCTTATGTAAGTTTTTCTTTTTGTCAGATGACATATTTTGTGATTTTTTTCCCAATCAAAAGTCCACCTTTATCATACATTTATTTTAGAGTGTTAAAAATGTAGTATGTTTTTCTTATTGTTACTGTACTTCAAGTTTTATTGATGTTATTTGTAACTCTAACACTACATATCTAGCATAGTTTAAAATTTCAGTTTATGCCAGCTAGTCCCCTTCCTTATTAGCATCTGAAATGTACTAAGGATATTCTTTAATTCCCCTCTCCTTCCTCTTTCCCCCTTTTGTCTTCCTTGTGCTTTTCTAATACCTGAATTACTTTCTTTATGCTGTTTTTCTTTTTTCAGCAATGCGGCCACTTAGCATGTCTCACAGTTTTGACTTGTCAGGTAAAAAAACAGAAAGCACTTCAACACCTGACACGGGTTTTGTGATTTTTGTGAAACACATTTCACTCATCTGCTTGTTTAAACATCTATCAAAAAGAAAATTGAAGGGCTTCTTCCAAGCCACAGTCAATGAAATCAAAGATTTGGCCTATTTGAGGCAGGAAAAAAAAAACAAACCTGTTTCCTACTCCATAGGCATCATGTACATATGGAATATCTATTAATTTTGTCACATGGAAAACAAAGTAAACAACTGCCAAGATATATTCATATGTTTGTTGCAAAATTAAACTCTTTGACATCGTTGTTTCAAGGAAAAACATGTCTAAGGGACTTCTGTATCGAATGAACAATAAATTTTCTAAACAACAAATCTAAAAATCTAAATAGTTTAACTCAGTAACCATTATTTTACTTTAGGATTTGGTCATAATACTTCCCTTTTTCTTAAAAACAAACTCTAAATGATTATAGTATTACAAAATTTTGAGGAAGCTCTCTTTTATATGTCTTCACCTTGACACAATAAATTCTGACCATACGTTATTACTAGATTTCTTTTCTCCTAATTCCACTAAAATAGTAAGATCATAAGAACACCATAGTAATTTTTATCATCATGTGCCCCAAATGTGAATTATAAAACTAGACATAATTACTTAAATTAGATTAAATTCAGTGAAACTACTAGCTATTGAGCTTTGATTTGCAAAGTTATTGCTTCTTTTGTAGTTTTTTTGAATTATGCATATAAATTAATTTTAAGTTATTATTAACATAACCTCTGAAATTATAACACATAAATTAACCAAAAGTCAAATCAAATGTTGAGTGTTCCACATAATTTTCAAAATAATATCTTAAAATTATTAAGATATTTTTCAGATTAGGTATTTTCTAATCTGTTTAAAAATGAATAGTTATTATTAAACATAAGGTATGAGATGAGCTGTTGACTCCAACAGTTTTTCTAGAAGTTCCTTTTCCTCTTTAGTAAAAATCGCCTATCAGTATTCAAAGTATTGTTGGCATGTCTTGCATACAAAATCACATAGTAACAAAAGTAGCAGAATATTAATGTAGTATTACGTTTGTGAGGAGACTTAAATAGAATGCTAGCACTCTAATATATTCTAGAATGGTTCCACTATACAACTTCTTACAATTTGCATTCTTATAGCATTTTCAGCCATGATTTTTATACCAGTTTACTTTTATAATAAATTAGAGAAGTAGAACAAAATCATTTGATAAAATATTTTTAGAAGTTTAAGTTAAAAATATCTATCATATGGCACTTAAATTTGAACATTTGACTGACTACTGAAGAGCTCTTCCTGTTTTCTTTGTTCATTTGATAAGTATTACTTTAGCAACCATTTTCCTGATGCAGTGTCATCCTAGAAAATTTAGTTTGAAAAGGAGACTTCAGGCATTGAGTGTTTGTTGAGTCTGTTTGTGTTGCCGCTAAGATCCAGAACTGGCTATTCTCTGAAGTAATTTGGCTAAAATCCAACATACTGAAAGGGAAAATCTGCAAAACATCAAATAACATTAATAATTGTTACTTGATGTCATCTGTCACATGTATACAGTAAATTGTTGACTGCAGAAATTCACATTGGATACAATCCAATAAATATTAGACATGGTTGGCTCATCTGAGCATCATATATATGTTCATATGTATGTGTACATATGAACATATAAATGTTCATTCATACCTATGTTTGATGTAGATAGCTTAGAGAAAGATGATCCAACTGAAATAAAAGCCAGAATTTTCAATGCAGAAGAGTAGCCAAATTTTTTTTATGTCATTGCTTGATATTTATTTTGTGTTTATGGCTTCTAATGACTGTTTTGTTCATATTTCTCTAGCTATTTTCAAAATGTATTTTCCATTAATGCGTTCTCTTTGAACAAATCAGTATTCTAAGAATATAAACTGAAAAGCTTGACCCATTCTGTTAACTTAAATAAAAAAATTGAAAATCTATTTCCTTTCAACTAATTATTTAAAAGTTCATGTTGAATTTAAAGATGTAAACTCATATTAGGTCTGTTCATTCCTAGTGATATATCTTTACAACATGTTTAACAAATCATAATTTGGATGTATAAATATATATTTTCTCATGTGTGTATTAAAATTTCAAATTATATATTCATCTTTTAGAAATTACAAAATTTTGGAGTTGGAAGGGACATCAGCATCCATCCAGTCCTACCTATAGCCAAAAAAAAAAAGAATCTCTGCTACATTTCTCACAAATTGTCCTCCACTGTCTGCTTGAAGACTTCTGACAGGGGACACATTGCCTTCTAAGGCAATCCATTTACACTTCCAAAATTTGGAATACTCAATTATGGTAACATAATTAATAGAAAATGCTTCCAGTTATCAGCCTAAACTTTCCTCTTTGCAACTGCTAAACATTGTTACTGGTTCTGCTCTTTGGATCAGAATAAATTTATTGCTTTGTTTTCATGATAGTTTTTCTTATACTTGAAGACAACTCATATGTTCCCCCTAAAGCCTTGTCTTCTGGCTGGCCTCCCCATTTCCTTCAGCCGATTCACATATAGCATTGATCAGAGTCTTTTGCATTCCTGATCACCATCTTCTGGAGCAGTGGTATGAGACTCAGATAGAAAAGGCTGTGGACCGCATGTTGACCGAGTTTTAAAATGTGATATTATCTATGTTTTGTTGTATTTGTATTTATTTTGTTAGATATTTCCCACTTATATTTTAATCTGGTTCCTGCCACACTTGGGAGTAAGGGCTGCTATGCAGGGTCACATGCTTGACACCTGTCCTCTGGATAGTCCATAAGTTATTAATTTCTTTTCTAAACTGACCTGAATACAATATTCCATATATGGTAGGACCAGAACAGCTTTTCATTACTCAGTACTACTGGATTTATTATTATACAAATAATGTCAGTTTATAAAATTGGTAATTAAATGAATGAAATAATTTAGAAATTTTACAAAAAGCCTCAGAACATGTTCTGTTATATCAATCACATAAATTGTAACTAGGAGACTTTTTTTCCAAACAAAAATCAGTTCTGTGATTTTATGAGTGTAAGAAGCTCCTGGTGAAAACTCGCTCTAGCAATACAGAGCATACATTCTCTCAAATTTGTGGGCTTACAGAGTTATCTGGGCCCAGAGAGGTTAAGTGATTTTACCCAAGGTAAATCTATCCACTCTGTGAACATGTCAGAAGTGGGACTTGAGCCCAGGCCTTTCTGACTCCAATGCCAGCTCTATCCACTACATATTACTGCTTCTCACAGAAAATCTATCATCACTACAAATAGCATATGATTAAAGTACTGTAATGTAGATGTATTTGTACATGTGTACATATGCATATACATTAGTATATAGAGCTACACACACATCTGTCATATCCATTTCTTTCACAAGTAATCCATGACTATTAAACATTTGGATTGTTTATTCTTTCTTATTAAACCTAATATTTTGGTACTATACAAAATTTCTATCCCTGGAGTTTCAATGAATGGACAATAAGTTTACTGTCAAGTTTCTAAGCTCTATTAATGTAGTTTACAGTATTGTAGAGGGCTAAAGTAAAAGGCTTAAAATTTTAGAATTGAGATATTGTTGTTTGAAGTTTTGCTATTTGCCATCATTTGATAGACTTAGCAGTATTAATTCAGTTCAACCCCTTGACGATAATCATCATCAGTATCAATTAGACTTTAAAGAATTTATTATGGGTCAGTACTAAGCTAAGCACATGGAGTGATACAAAGAAAAGCAAAAAATGTGATCCCTGCCAGTGAATCCAATAATTGCCACTAGATAAAATGGTGGTGCTTTGATTGTCTGTGGAACTCTCAAATATCAATACATGGAAATATGAGCTGAAGCATGCAATAAAACCACCCTACCTAATGAAGGGGTGGTGATGAAAGAGCTTTATAGACCTCAAAGTCCTACCTAAATATGAATTTATACTATTGGAATTTCCTTTCCTAAACATGAACTAAATCATTTAAACTTTAGTTTTCTCATTTTGAAATTATTTTTATCTTTTCCTCAGGTTTTCAGATTTTTCATGGCTATTCAAAATTGAGCTCTAATCTGTTAGCCCAGAAAATGCTTCATGAAATTTGTGGCTGAGTAATAGTTTCCCGTGTTTGGTTCATCTTTTAATTTATTGAAGAAGAAAATTACTTGTATTCTTATTTACAGTGACTTTTCAACACTAATACAAGTTCGTATTTTATTTATTCAGTGCTTTTTCAATTGTGATCCTTACATGGGAAACTATTACCTTTTTTCTTTAATGAATTTTCATTTAGTCTGGCCTTGATGAATGTACCCCACCTTCTTTTCACTCTAATTTATTTACTTATATGTATATAATCACATGTGTATAATTATATATATATATAATCACAACACATATATGTGTATATGTATAATTTCATATACATGCACATATACACATGTGAAAGACAATGTGATGTGGATAGAGAAGGAAGGTATTGAAGTCAAGAAGACCTTGGTTCATCTCTGATACACACTGGCTGGGTGACCCAGGGAAAATCACTTAGGGTCTCAATGCCCCAGGCTGTTCTCTGAGGGCTTACATTAACTGGGGAAAACCTTAATTTAGAAAGGCCAAGGTCACCCACTGTATCTGGGGCATCTGCCAATATAGCTGGGATTTAAATCCAATTTTCTTTTCAGCATTTCATATTCTTTTAGCCAGTAAGATACAGACCCTCTGTACTGGTAGAGAAGGTCCCTACCTGGGAGCCCCTTATGCTTAATGAGATCACAGGTTGAGTCAAACAAAATTCTGTGTGTGTATGATAAGTATGTATAAGGGTGAATATATGAATACACACAGGGTCATGAATTTACAGCTGGAAAAGATATGAGAGGTCATCTAGTCTAACCCTCTCATTTTGTTGTTGAGGAAACAGAGGCCAGAAATGTAGAGTGACTTTCCAAGGCTGCGTAGGTATTAAACAACAAAGCCAAGATTTTAACCCAGGTCTCTTTCTAGTTGTACCATGCCATTCAGTTACTTCAGTGTCCTCGGCTGTAAAATGGGGATAATAATAGCACCCACCTCATGGGTTATGAGGACCAAGTGAGGTAATATTTATAAAAAGTACTCAGCATAATGGCATTTAGTGCTATATTAATAATTATTCCTTCCCTTCAAGCTTCTTAAATGTTTTAAACCAAACCTCTTCCTCACTTGTAACAGTGTACTGTTACACGTTTTTTTCTTTAAAGTCACTTCTTCTCTTTTTCACTTGTCTTCCATAGCCTCTTTAGATAGAGCAAATTTAGAATTTCTGGATCCCAGTGTCTACTTCTGTAAAATGAAGAGGTTAAATATCTAAGGTCTCTTCCACCTCTTTGTTGTAACTTAAATATATGAATAAGGTGACGTAGCCACAGTGTTTTTTAAATGGAATTTGCCAGTTATTCTTAAATATGATTATCTCATATAATCTGTGCTCCAATAAAAAAATTTTTTGCAATAAATTGAGATTAAGATCTGAAATATTGTATGGAGAATTGTTTCTTTTTATGTGCTTCCACATGTACGCATTGGGTTATTCTTATTGCCTTTCTTAGATCGCAACGTGAGCTTTTCTGTTTCTTTTACTAGATGTAACCACTCCTGAATCTCCAAAGAAAGGGACAGAAGCCTCTGTGTTGAACGGCAATTTAACCCCACAAACAAAAGCCAATGGTGTAAATGGCCCACCAACAACAGTGCAACGGAAGAAGCTCCTTAAGGCCCCAACTTTGGCTGAACTGGACAGCTCTGAATCAGAGGTAAAGTAGTCCAGCTTTTTCTAGCTTTGACATGGAAACTTCCCACTTCAATTTAGGATACCTGGACACCACTAAAATCGAGTACTTCAACTGGTACTTAACCTTTTGTTAGCTTTCTAATCTCTTATGTAAGAAGTAAAATTCAGAGCATTTGTCAAGAAATGGAATAGTGTCTCAATCGGGTATCAATTAGCAATGATGACTTCAGAATGACCATGGCATCTAGAATTTCAATCAGCTTGGACATATCAGGCACCTATTATGTGCAAAGCACTATTCTGGGCAGGATACAAGGATAAAAATGGAACAGCCCCTCGACTCAATGAACTTATTTTACTGGTGGTACTTAGTATAGCTGGGGTTCAAATGAGATCTCTTTTCAATACTAGATGTTCTTTTAACCAATAAGATCCAGACCTTCATCACAAACCATGTTTTGAATAGTGTTGGTCATGTAATCCCAGCTATTAAGAAAAAAATGACTGAAATACTTGGACAGTTAGAAAAATGTAGACTAGAGCAGAGTTCAACAAGGAGCTGTTACATAAAAGGAGACCAAAACCACAGAGAGAAACAACCTATCATAGGAGGTCAAGGAAAGTGTTTCATCGTGTGCCAAAAAGGATTCCTATCACTGGCCTAGACCATGGAAGGCATATTAGATGTCCTGCCATTAAAATCCAGCCCAGTAGATATTCATAGGGCTACATAGGCACTGCACTAAGCACTGGGAGGTAGGCACTATTGTCATCCCCATTTTATGGCAGGGTCACACAGCTAGTAAGTGTCGGAGGTTTGGATTTGAACTCAGGTCTTCCTGATTCTGGGCCTGGTACTCTATTCACTGAACTACCTACCTGCCCCTAGGGTTGAAATAAAAAGCAACTAAATAATAATGCAGCAGGTTTGATTATATATTTTCTTCATTCATTTAACATATTCTCTTATTCATAAAAAAATCAAGAAAGATTTTTAATAAATTTATTTTATTAAATTATTTTATTTTATTAAATTAAATTAATTTAATAATAATAATATTATATATAATAATAAATTAATTTAATAATAATAAATTCATAAATTTAATAAATTCATAAATGAAATCCTGCCCACACATACTCATGTATTTTTCTACTTTAAAATAGTAATGATAATGCCAACAAGCTTCTCTTAAAAAAAAAGAAAAATATAAAGTTAAAGGAGCAACTGGAGAAAACTAGTTAGCATTCATTCTTCTGTTCTGAGACAGTTTTTTTTCCTTCCGTGTCCCTATTTGTTTTTTATATCTGTTGGAGTTTAACTCTAGTTATATGGAGTAATACAAGTAGAAATGGTGGCTATGTGGGGAAGGGGACAGGGGAGCACCTGGAAACAAGTGGAGATGTCAAGGAACATGGGATATTGTTTGGTTGACCTTTTCCTGAAGTAAAGGCGCTTAATCTCCAAACCTGAACGTCGAAATAAAAAATTAAATGTAAACAGGTTTTGGTCACTTGCAAATCACTTCTCTCTCCTAAAAACTTAAATCTAACATTAATAAGACATTTATTTATTTTGCTTTAAGGAAGAAAAGTTAACCCATAATCCATTTAGCTTTTTAAACTCCATCCTGGAGTGGAATGTTATCCAACCTAGTAGAACCTTTTCTTAGTTGTCTCTTAAGGTGCAAATTTGAATCAGAAAACTATTATAAGGATACCTCCTCTCCTATGGAAATGCCCTTTAGTGACACTCTCGACATTCTGTTTTGAAGCAAAACTGTCCACACGTGTGCCGTCTAACTTACCCACCTATCTCCATACTAGCATTTTCTCCATTGCTTTTGTTTTTAAATTTTATTTTATTTTCAACTGGTTAAAATTTTGTTTTCTCTCTTTATCCACCCCAGCTCCCACATTGGAGAAAAATTTTTTAGCCATGTTATGACAAATATGCTTAGTTGAACTAAACAAAGTCCCACATTGGTCATATCCACAAATAAATATCCCATCCTGCACTTTGATAAATGCCTCATCGTTCATCCTCTTTTGGAATTGTGGTTGGCCATTGCATTGATCAAAGTGCTTAAGTCTTTCAAAGTTCGATTTTATAATGTCATTGTTACTGCATAAGTTATTCTCCTGGTTTTTATCACTTCACTCTGCATCAGTCTTATAAATCTTTCTAGATTTCTCTGAAACAATCCCTTTCGTTGCTTTTATCTAGTTGTCTTGCTCCCTCTGCCCCTTCCCACCACACTTCTTTTGAGAGACTGTAGTGATTATGTCCTCACAAGCTTCTTACACCAAACACACCCTCTCTCAACTCTGGACTTGCCCTCTGAGCCTGGAATTTCTTTCCCACCTCAGCTCCTTCTCCTGTTGTCCCTAGTTTCTTTCAGGTTCCAACCAAAATCTCACCTTCTACAAGAAGCTTTTCCAAGTCTCCCTTAATGTCATTGCCTTCCTTCTGAAATTATCTCCAGTATATTCTGTGCGTCTCTTGTTTATACATAGTCGTTTACATATTGTCTTCTGTATTAGACTGTGAGCTTCTTGAGAACAGACTGTTTTTTGCCTTTTTTTCCATATCCCCAGTGCTTAGCAAGATAAGTCTCCAGAGCTCTGTCCTGATCCCTCTTCTCTCTATACCTTTTCACTTGGTGCCTTATCACCTCCCATGGGTTTCATTATCTCTCTGTAAAAGACTATCTCAGTCTATATATTCAGACTTCATTTCTCTCCTGAGTTCCACCAAATGCCTTTGAGAATTTTGAACTGAATATTCCAGAAACATCTTAAACTCAACATATTCAAATCAGAACTCATTAAATTTCTGCTGAAATCCATCCCTCTTCAGAATTTCCCTGTTTCTATTGAGGGCACCCCAATCTTCCCAGTCACTTGGGTTCATGACCTCTATGTCCTCCTTGACTTCTCACTTACCCTGCCCTCAGTTATCAAGTCTTTCTGTTTCAGTTTCCACAACATCCCTGAGTTACCTTCCTTGAAAGACACGCCATCTCCCATTGCTTTTCACTGACTCCATTCCTGAAATTCTGTCCTTCCTCATTTCCACCTCTCAGGATCTCTAGCTTCCTTTAAGATTCATCTCAAGTTCAAGCATCTGCATGAGGCTTTTCCTGTTTCCCCCAACTGTTAATGCCTTCCCCTAACCATGTTTACTTTGCATTTGCTTTTTATGTGTCTTACACACATATATGCATGTTGTCACTCCTCCAACCCCTTAGAATTTAATCTTCTTGAGGGCAAAGACTGTCTTGTTTTGTCTTTGTGTCCTCTGTCAAGCAGGAAGCATTTGTTAAGTGTATACTATGTGCCAGGCATTGCCCTAAGTACTAAGAATACAAAGACAGACAAAAGACCATCTCTGTTCTCGAGGAATTCACAGTAATGAGGAGGACCACATGCAAATTATTTCATGTTCCCCCTGATTGTGCTACTTTGGACTTCAACATGCATTTTGTACTTTCACTTGCTCCCTTCCCCCAATTTTCAGTTTCCTTTTGTATATCGTCTTCCTCAATTACATTGTAAGCTCCATGAAGGCAAGTGCTTTATTTCTTTTTTGTATTTGTATCCTCAAGCCCTTAGAACAGTGACTGGTATATAAATAGACAATTAATGTTTATTGACTGACTGAGATTCATACAGGAGAACCTGGAGGAGTGTCTTGTATGAGGAACAGCAAAGAGTGGAATGACAACACATAGTGATCAGATAAGGGAATTTCAGAGTTCATGAACATGGAAGTGGTACCTTTGTGGATAATGACAAGATGAAAGGTATGAACATCTTTTTTGTGGGGCTGAGGTTTGGTGCTGGAGTATTCATGAGGATTTGTGAAGTTAGAGTATTTACAAGAATATCAGTATTTATATTGGAGTCCCCTGGTATGATGGTAGGAGTTGGGGAGGAGAGAAAGACTGAGCCAAGTACTGAACTCATTGAGGAAAGATGAGAAGTGTCCTGGAGTTGGGTATCACCTATCAGAATTTTGATTCAGTGGTAGATATGGAGTGAAACTCGGAGGAGGAGGGGTTACTGAGTGAAGGTGGTAGAGAGAAAGCCTGAAAGTGGCAGTATGGAGCAAAAAGTATTCCAGCTCTCCCACCCTGACCAGTAAGTAAGGGGAAATTAGAGGGCCACCAGTGCTGCAAAGGAGCAAAGAGGCCGTATCATCAAGAAGAAGCCAGGTCTTAGTGAAACCCAGAAGACAGAAAGAGTGGGAAAGGAAAAGATTTAAGATGAAAGCAAGTTTATTACCTACTGAACGTGTGTTCTAGAGAGCATAGTGGAAGGGGTGGATAATGTTAGAGAGGTTGGTTTGGGGGGAATGGGAATAGAGATGTAGAGTATGGGACAAAGAACCAGATTTTAGTGTTAATAATGCCTAGGGATTCATAATCACAGTTTGGGTAGGCTATAGGGAATGGGGGTGGAATTCATTAATAACTGAGCAATGATTTGAGATAGGTTTTCTTGGTTCAGGTATTCGGCCTTTGAGGTCCTTTCAGGGCCTTAGGCAATTTAGACCTGGTGACTAGTGCTGAGAGCTGAAGGAATGCTGTTACTTCCCTTCCGGAGACTGAGCTGGAGACTTGTTGGAATGACCTTTTCCTCTACCTGAAAGGGAGAAGTCTGGTGCTGTGTTGCTCCATGGACCAATATTTCTCTTCTTCCATTTTTCTCTTGCAGCTCAGTTGAGTTTCAACTTCACAGAACAAAAAGCCCCTCCTAGGATAAGGAGATCACTTCTAGTCTCATCACTGCTAACTGCTAGCTGCTAACTCAGCTTTGCATACCTTCCCCCTCCTCAGCCTCCTCTGATTGGAGGGCTAGATAGTAGAGCACTAACCTCTTCCCAAAAGCTTTCCTTTGTAGAAGGCAGGACCTGGACTTCCCAGCTCGCTCCACTGCTCAGACTGACTATTTCCTGGTATCCTTCTCTTCTATATTATCTTCCCCCATTAGATTGTAAGCTCCTTGAGGGCAGGGGTTTTCTTTTTTTTATTTGTATCCCCAGCACTTCCACTGTGCCTGGCACTTAGTAGAGGCATAATAAATGTTTATTGAATTGAATTAAAATCCATTGGGAGACAGGAAACTGGGTAAGAGACCTAAGGCTCCAAAGCAGGAGACTAGTGCAAGTGTGGAATGAATGGAATGTTATTTCTCCTCTTCACAGTGGAAGCTGGAGATCAGGCAGGAGATTAACTAGCACAGACTGACACATAGGCACATAATACATGTTTGTTGATTAATTGACTGAATTTATATCGAGTCTACCATCTCTGAAACCTTGTATGTTAAGATCTCTGAAGATCTAATAAAATTATCTTTTTATCTTTGTTCTCTCCATTATAACAATGTTAACTGCAAATGGAAACATACAAGTCTATAATTTGTTGTTATTTTTAAACAAAACTCTTACTTTTGCTCAGGTTCCATTGACCTTAAACCTCCAGTGTCCATCCTTGGTCCATGAATTTGTCAGAATTCTTAAGTCTTTGCAGAGGTCTAGAGGTTATTATACTTGAGCTCTCCTTTCTGATCAGGAAAAAGAATAGTTCTTGGGTATTCTTCCTAAAGACAGTGGGCAAAGGAACCTCTCCTTTCTTCCTAACCATTTAGTATCTTATGAAATCTTCTCATGAGGGCATCTGGCCTGCTGACTTATTTTCCAGGATTCTTTTTGAAGAGGAAATCTACCTCCATACTTTATAATTCTCTTCAGTTATAAATTTACGTGTTTGTAATTATGGCTAAAAAGGTGACCAGTGACCCCTGCTATAGAATTATAGATTTAGAGCTGAAAGAGGACCTTACAGATCACCTAGTTCAAAATCATTTTAAAAATAAGAACTGAGTCTCAAGTTTTGTTATTTTCCTAGGGCACAAAGTTAGCAAGTAGTAGAGACAGGATTTGAACCGAACCCAGGTCCTCTGAATCCAAATACAATACTCCTTCTGCTAATGACTGCAAATATAAATACTTCCTAATTCATAGTTGTAAGCATGCCTTAGATTTTCTGTTACTTACAATGCCTTTAGCAATGACCAAGATAACTTTATTCATCTCCTCCCTATCTCCTGCTGCTACAAGCTTAACAGATAGGAACAGCTCATGTTTTGCAGCTGTTGATCTCACCATTTACTAACTTAGACTATTTCAGTATACCATTCAAGTGTTTTTATCTGCCCGCCTTTCTGTTTGCTTCATCCTACTTTTAAAAACTTTGATGTTCTGGTATCCTACCTTCTATTACTAATTTGTAACCTGCTCAGTCGAACTAAATTAAAAGCGTGGCTTTGATGTCCACAGGTTGACTGTACCAAAACCTCATTGTTAACTGCTGTGCTACATTATTAACTATGTCCTGTAAAGTTTATGGTATTAGAATGTGTGGGCTGAGATGCTTAAATTTTAAATATCAGATCTTAATTTTTACAGATGTTTCCAGTATGGCCACATGATGTAGTTATTCTTTTAAATTAGTGGTCATTAATTTTCAAGTGATAAAGTATAAAGTCTCAGAAAATAGTCTTAGCTAATAACAGAAATAGCTATATTGGCAAAATAATTACTTTTCCCATCCTTTATTAAGAGTCATTAGTCCATTTACAGGGCTTTTGTCTGGCTTTCCAGTTTTTTGCATCTTAAGATGTAGAAGTAAGATATATTATTTTATAGAACACATATCATTGATAAAAAAAACAAAACAAAAAAAACTGTGGTTATCTTATTTGGAATTTCTGAATAAGACCTTTTCTAAAATGAATACTAAAGGTATTACATATGCTGATTGGGACACATTTATTCACTGCCAGATCCTATATCTCCTTAATTTGGGTTAAATGATACAAATTGTAATCTATCCTTTCCTACTCATTCTTTGAGACTTTTGTCCACTTCTTATAAATCTTTTACAGGGATTCTATCCATTGTCTTAGTGCCATCCTTGAGATTACTTGACATTGTTTGAATGCCAGTGGAATATAACATATCTGTCATTTAACAGAGTCTTAGCCCAGCCTCACTGGACATCAACAGGAGAAGGTTCATTCCTTCACATACTCTATATACCAGCAATATCAGCCTTCCAAAACAGACTGCACCTCGTGTATCAATAAGGCAATAAACACAACATCGACAATAATCATATATATGCCTGTGTAGTTCTGTATCACAGAGTATGAGAGACTCTCCATACAGAAGGTAAAAGAAGTGTAACATTTATTCAGACACCAGATCCCATAACTAGGCAATCTGCTCCTACAGCCAGTCAGCCCACTTTATCATAACAGCCAGGAACTTAAAACACAGTATTGCAGCATGGAGCCTCACCTTCCCCAAACCTCTCTGATCTCCTGCTGGGGCCTTCCCAAAAACTCACTCATTGACAGCCACCATAGTCTGCTCAGCTATCACAGGTTGGATAACTTTTCCTCGGTTCTAACTGTCATCATTAACAGCCATAAGGGCTCTCTCAGCATTTCCTGTGACACAACTTCCTTTTCCTCTCAGGAAGCTCCTCCCACCACATGAGACTTAGGCTTCCTGTGACATAAACAGGTTATATGACCTATTAATAGATGGGAAAGATCTTCAGATCTAAATTGCTATTACACCTAATGCCTAAAATGTGCTTCTTCTCACCTACCTTATAGAAATCTAAGATTTCTTCAAAGCTCAGCTCAAGTGCTACCTTCCACCAGAAATCTATTCTCATCCCTTTAGTTTTTAGTGCTTTCCCAAAAAAATTACTTTTTTATATATTTCATACATTCATACATGCTTTCCTTCAGTAGAACGTAAATTCCTTAAGGTCAGGCACTACTTGCTTTTTGTCTTTGTATCCCCAACATCCAACATCATAGTGTTTAATGTGTAGTAGGTACTCAATAAAAAAAATGCTTGTCACATTAAAAGAATTACTGAATCAAATGCTTTTTTAATAACCAACAAATAATTTGCAGAGTGAGATTTCACAGTCTCTATACCTTTCAGTCAATTGTGTGAATATAAAGATGTGGTCTTTTGTAGAATATCATTTGTACCTTTCTCAAAGCTTCAGTGAGTACGCCCTTTTTGCATATATAGGTTAATCTCGTAAAAATTTTATAGAGTTTAGAAAGTAGGGGATATGGGCCAGTAATTATTAGTAACTTTCTTAATTTAGTTTTTTTTTAGTAACAGTAGATCTAATTTTTTTCAATCCTTTGGTAATCTCCTCTCTTGTCAATATTTGAAGATAGACCACCCTCAAAGAAAGTCATATATGAAAAATATTTATAACAACACTTTCATGGCAACAAAAACTAAAGTCATGACTTGTCCATTGTCAACAATATGGAACTGCCTCTAACCTGTGGGTGGCTGGAGGTGAACAAAGCATGCTAGAGACAGAAGAATCAGGAATCAAACAGAAGTTTAATTTCAGAGGACAACAACTTGTAAGCAAGAACACATTTCTGGAACCCTGCCCCTCCTGGGGAGGTGGGGAAGGCAGCATGACAGCCTGCTTTAGTGTGAAGAGATCGAAATATTTATACCAATGACTGCACAGTGAGCTGTAGCCCTGAAAATGAGGGATAACAGCAACAATGTGACAAGTTTGATTCATAGCAGAGCTTCATGACCAGAAACAATTCTGAGACTTAGCTGTGGCTGAGATCAACCAGAGGGTGATTGCAGAGTACTGCTGTTATGCCAAGCTAAGGGCACAGCTTGCTTGCTGGTCCTTAGCTCTGGAAAACAGGGTATCTCCTGATGTCCTGACACTATCATGTAGGAGATGGTGGAGGAAGGCATCTGTGTGATAGGAGACAAAGAAGAAAGGGGAACTCTTGGCAAATGCTCTCATTTTTTTCTTCAAAATATGAGGCAAGGTTTTGACAGGGTGGGAAAGTGGGAAGCTATGGGAAGTTTGAGTAGGAATGAAAAGCTTTGGAAAAGATGCCATTGTGAGTGGGACAGTGAGTTGATTAGAGAAGTGCGAAAGGACTGGTTTGCTATCATGAAGGTCTAGTTGAGATTATGTAACAACTATTGCTAATTGTAGTGAGCAGGGCTTCATAATTTTCCCTAGCTTCACTTCATTCAACATCCAATAAGTGCAAGTCTGGACAATACCAGCGATAGGATAAGGAGGTAGGAGATTCAAGAGAGGAGACTGCCAAGCCAGACAGATCAGTCTGTTGGTGAGTTCAGAGAGGATGGCCTAAGAATTAGAGGATAGAGGATTGGAGTTTATGATAAGGATGAAGACTAGATTAGGGGTTACAAGCCAGAGTGCAAGGTGGAATAACAACAGTGGATCATCCTGTTTCCTAGTTCTGCTTACTTCATGTTTTAGTTTGTAGAATTCTTTCTAAGTTTCTTTGAATTCTTCAGATTTATTGTTTCTTACAGAACAGTAATATTCCATTACATTCACATGCTACAATTTGATTAGCCTTACCTCACTATAAAACCTACTTTACCTCCAGTTTTTTGCTAGTACAGAGAGTGCCATTACACATATTTTCTCTCACTCTCTTTGACCTTGCTGAGAGAGATATATACATACTCATGTATGTCTGTGTGAATAGGTATGTATATGTGTATAGGTACACACATACATATATGTGTGTGTGTGTACATGTGTGCCTAGTAGTATTTCTAGATTAAACAGTATGTACAGTAGTTTCTTTTCCAGTTTAATTCCAAATTATTTTTGGAGCAATTGAACTAATTTAGTTTTACCAACAGTGTGTTATATTACTCCACCTACCACTTCTGCCACTAGTCACTCAGAATAGCAGCTGTCCCAGAGAATCATTATACAGAAAAGCAGAGAACAAGTCTTGCCTCTGCAAAGTCTACAAGAGATTCAACATGGAGTATGACTCTGAGGGCCACCAGTCTTGATCTGGCTTCTTCTTTCTGTCTTCACTGAAATCCTAGTGAACCATCTCAGATGACTCTTAGTTCCATGACTTCAGGTGGGGCAGTCCTGGGAAAGTGTCTCATCTCCTTGGTTATCCTTAGGCTGGGCTGGATTCCAATGCAGGGTTTCATCTGTGTAATTAAACCCTTGGGATATGATGATGTCACTGAGACTATAGGGAGAGAAAAAAAGAGCAACCAGTATGGAGCCTTGGGATACACCCACTATTAGAGGCCACTATATGGATGATAAGCCATCTCTGAGACTGAAATGGAATGATCAGATAGGTAGGAGGACCTGGATGGAGGAGATTGCTTCTGCTGTTCTCTCTTGAGGCAGTAGGAGTTAAGACAGGTAAACTACATCTGGTGCTTAGGTCTCATCTTAGGAGCTGTAGTTCCTGTTCTTCCATATCCAGCTATCTTGGGGTCCACTGATTTAATTGACATATCTGACTTTTTCATACTGACAAATTGGAGGGTCAGAGTATTATGTCCTGGGTTTCCCATTACTGTACAGATGATGATTGAGGGAAAATGCACCAAATTACCTAGCAGAGTAAGTTTCTCCTAGTCTTGTTCCTCATGTTTAGCTCAGCCCATTAGATAGAGGCTTCAGCAAATTGGCATCTTCAACATCTTCAGTCATTATTGTCAATGGGAAGTACTATATAAGTCAACAAATTTGGAATTTTGTGATGATATAATTTATAAAAAATTAATCTTAATTTTTATATTCTGTATCTTTACATTCACTTTGGCAGAATTTGAAAATCCCTTTCACATTGTTTCTAGCTGCTTAACCAAGAAGGAAGCTATGCTCCCAGTCCAACTCTTTAGAACTCCCACTTTGCCTTTTTCAAAGGGGCCTGAGGGAGGGCCATATAATTTTAGACCTAGAAGGGACCTTAGAGATCATCTAGTCCAATCCCCTTATTTTAGAGATTAAGAAACTGCAACTTGTAGAGGGAAAGTGATTTCCCCAAGGTTACAAAGCTAGTTAGGGGCAGGTCTAACACTAGAATACATCAGTTGACTCCAGGGAAGTGGCTTCTCACCCCCTTCACTATCATGCTTCCTCCCTTCTTTAAAGGTTTCTGAGAACAACAAACATTTATGTAACCTGCTTTATAGATAAGAATAGTTAATAAACTTCTCTGAGGTTTTTTTTTTAAATAGGGTTGTTCTATTGGAAAGAGCTTTTCTTCAGATTTCAAAAGAACAAATCATCTGTCTATCCCCACTCCACTCCACCCCTTCAGCCTCTACTCTCTTATCTTTTTACCAGTAATAGCTAGGAAGACAACTGTTAAATATTCATGATAAGGATGAAAGCAAACTGAAAAAGCATTTACTTTAAATATAAAATTATATGTATGTGTGTATGTATGTATGTGTGAGGCATTTTAAAGTTGATGAAAAATGGAGCCAAATCTGTAAAAGCATTTAGGACATGTTAACATATTCACCCTACTACCATTATTTTGATAATAATAATAATGATCTATTTCAGTTATTATCAGTTTTATTCAATTAAGGGCAAATTTTTGGTCTGCCCTGCAGTCTTGGAGCTGCCCTAGAAGCCTGATTAAAACTTTGCCTAAATCCTGAATCTAGAATGAAACTCAAACCTAAGGATGAAACCAACCTTAAGTTAATTGTGCTTAAGCCTGAAATTTGCCTGTTTGAACCATGTGGCCATAAACAAAACCCTACCGCCCACCTGGTGGCCATACACCTTCATTGCAGACTAAGGACCTGAGAGGAAATAAATTTTTAAATGTAGAATTTCCAAGTTGATATATGTCAAAAGAATGTTCAGCAGAAAAAGAATGTGTTTCATACCCATTTATAAACTAAGTGGGAAAAAGGGATAGTTTGCCCTTAGCATCAATAAATTTAACCATTTCTAACATCCCAGTTGAACATCTTTGGGCTTATTTTGTTGGATTAGGGAGGTAGGAAAGAAAGAGGCAGCATGGATGGTGGAAGGGATACTGGATCTGCAGCCAGAGAAAGTAATTTTGTGTCCTGGCTCTTCCACAATATGATATTGAGCAAATGATGTAATCTCTATGGGCTTCATTTTTCCTCATGTCTAAGATATAGCTGATGGATTAGTTGACTGAAGTTATAGGAATAACCTCTACCCCCATACAAACTAGGCTAGCTTTTCCTTATTTAATGAGACTTCATTGGTCCAGGGAACTGGGGCTGGAACCATAAATGTAGGTTTCTGCTGACCTTGACAAGAGCCACCCTGGGAAGAGTCAGCTCCTTCATAGGTTTGACACACACACTTCTGATGTGTGCTGACCAGCCTGCCAATATGGCTAACGAGAAGCAAGGAAGCTGTTCCCAACTGAATCAATGTTGTAGCTTTGATAAATATCTTTTTTCACGTAATAAGCTTCCTTTTGCTAACAGTTAGATGGACTATGGGTATTTCGTTATGTTCAGCTCCCAAACCTGCACCACTAGACCAGCCCAAGTCAGGCCTGACCTTCAACAATTTATAAGGTATCTTCCAGCCTGATACCTTTTACCCTATGACTCTGTGAGGTGAGGCTTGGAAGATCATGTACAGTCATTCTTTGAAAATAATTTCAACCATACTCCCACTCAGCATGTTCTTAATGACTGTTCATACCCAGAAGGGGCATTATTTTAATGCTACTGGCTAGCTCTTCCTCCTTGAAATTCATGTGACCTGCACGCTATCTGGGATAAAGATTTCACTTGTGTTGCTTGATTTGTTAAACATACTCTAAAGAGTGTGGAAGGTCACTGCTCAAGCCTTCTTTGTTTGAATTTCATGGTTTACATAGCCTCTTTTTTCCTCCCTGTTCTTTGACTAGATTCTTTGTGCTAGAGCTTATTTGAATCTAATGATTTCAGATTCCAGTAGGTTTTAGGTAAGACTAGTTTGTAGTAAACAGCTAATTCTTAAAGATACATTAACTAGAAATTAGTCATTAAAACTTATATCACTGCCATTTATCTCACTTTTCAAGTAAAGATACATGCAAAACTTTTTTTTTATTAAGTTAAGGAAAGCTACTCATATCTTACTAGTGTAAGAAATATGACAATTGACAATTTCCAGTGGTATCATGGAGGCAGTGTTTCAAGCTTCATAGTACAATTAATGCTGCTTGCGACTAAGTTGGGAATTTGCCTCATGGTTTATAATATGCTAAAGCAGATGCCTTTTAGCTTTTTGTCCTGGACTCAAAAGGCTTAATGGATAGAAGAATGACTTTGGGATCAGGAAGACCTAGGTTCCAGTCAGATGTTTGACAGTAGTTGAGTGACCATGAGCAATCATTTAGTGTCTCTAAGCTTCAGATCACCCTTTAAGACTACAATTTATAAACAGTTTGTGATCTTTATCAGTAGAGGGAATTCCCACAGTGACAAAATCACAGATCTTTGACATGTTGACATAGTAAAGTAAAGTTCTGAATTCTGTTGATTTTATTTTTTTAATTTTTTTATTTTTGGTCATGGTTGCTAATGTAATAAAGATATTTTATACTGAAATTTGTTGTGATTTAACATTAGGGGAAAATGGCCCAGTTATAGTTTTTACTTTTCCCTCCATACCTTGTCCTAGGAGGAAACAGTGCACAAGTCAGCAAGCAGCAGCAGCATATCTCCCTCCTTTCTGGAAGACCCCATACTAGAGGCTATGCCAAGCAAAAAGAGTAAGTATTAGTGTACAGATAGAATATTCTACTTCACTATTATCATCACCATTACTATCATTGTCATCATCATTGCTGGAACTTATATCATGCTTTAAGGTTTGCAAAGTGCTTTGCATGTGTTATCTCTTTTGATGCTCATAACAACCCTTTGAGGTAGGTGCTGTTATTATCCTGATTTTCAGATGAGGAAACTGAAGCAGATAGAGGTTAAATGAGTTGTCCAGAGTCACACAGCTAGTAAGTGTCTACTGACCTTAGGGCTTATTCACTCAAAGTTCAAAGCCCTGTATACTATGACACTGGCTTGTCTTGAATAAATTGGAACAGCTACACAATAAATTGTATCTAATGCTTCATCAGAAGATCTCAAAATATCCTGTGGCCATTTGGAGGTGTCAAGAAGTGACATTGGAATTTTACCAGTCAGGATTATGTGATTATTCTTTTTCTAAGGCAGCTAAGAAAGCTATCAGGTGGAGCTGATATTAGACCTCAAGTCTCTTAATTACCAGTCCTATGTCCTCCTGGTCTTACTACTTGGTGGCTAGGTGCTACAGTGGATAGGGCACTAGTCCTGGAGTCAGGAAGACCTAAGTTGAAATTCATTTTTCCAAATTCAAATCACTAATGGTGTGCCCTTGGGCAAATTGCTTGAACTCTGTTTGCTTTAGTTTTCTCAGCTGTAAAATGGGGATAATAATAGTACCTACCTCCCAGGGTTGTTGTGAGGATCAAATGAGATAATAATTGTAAAGTGTTTAACACAGTATCTGGCAAGTAATAGGCTCTATATAAATGTTAGCTAGTATTATTATTGTCGTTGTAGTTGTTGTGTTGCCTGGTTTCACTTAAAGTAAATTATCTTTTAGTCCTGTTACATATTTTCATTCTTGACAAATCAAGCAGATCTGCATTAGCAGGTAAATTTTTATAACTAGTTATCAGGAAAACTCTTGCATGTAGATTGGAGTTGCTTATGTATCTTTGTCTGATCTAAAGCCCAACAACTTGTTACATATACTCAGAGACACCAACAATATTCTCCTAATTATTCTAGCATTGTAAGGGCAAGCAAAGTGGGACTTTTTACTTTTTTTTTTCTTTTGGAGTGCAATCAAGTGCCCATGAGTGAGTCTTGCCTTTGTTTGTAGGGAGGCCCACACCTTTTTGCTAATCAGGTCATGAGAGGTATGAAGCCCTCTGACCCTGAAGAACTGTATATATACTCTGAGGTTAGCATTTTGGTTGGGGCTCACTCACTGGAAGAGTGTCGTGTGATTTGACTAGATGAGACTCTGGGTAGCCATTGCAGCCCCCCGCCCCTGCTTCGAAAAACCCAGATGTTGGTGCTTCTCTCTCTGGTAATTATGTATATATTGCTACGGACAGACAATCAGAAGCCCTGTCTGCTGATTTGTGTTATTTGCTCTGTTTATATAATTTCTGCTTGTAATTTCTGTTCGTGTTTTCTCTGAAGTTTAGGGTATTGACTTTTTCCCTTGAACTAAGTGAATGATATATGTATGTTTAATTAAAGTGAGACTGTTAACCCCTTAAAGTTGATTTCCTTAGGAAAGCAGATCAAAGAACCTGTGCTAGCCACCCCCCTGTGTGCTGGTGTTATTGGCCTTACACAGCCACAGTAGGCAAGTAGCATTGTTGTTACAAGCATGCAAGAAGTTATAAAACAACTCAGTTTCCTAAAATGATTTTAAACACTTCAGGGTGACCTGTATGTGTCTCTGTAATTATTTTTTGTGTAGTACTCACATTTCCTGGTCCATATTTTGAACATGAGAATTCAGTTTTTATATTTCCTGATTGTTTCAATGTGGTATTTATATAAGGTTTAGGAAAATTGGAACTTTGCTATTTCAGTGGATCTATGGTTTAATTTATATAAATACCCCCTTCAAATGCACAGATCACAACTCGTCTGTACTTATTATCCAGAATGACAACTGTTCATGTTCTACCATGAATCCATTACAAAGGTTCAACCCAATGGTCCAAGGCCTGCCTCTCTCTCTCTCTTGATTTTGCCAAGATAACACTGGATCATGAAGACAGTCCATAAGTTAACCAGTCACTCTCACTATACAGGATGTCCAGAAAATCTTATTGTAATTTTAAATGACTAAACCTCCCAAAAGAAGCTTTCACAAATTTAGAACTCCACTAATACTTTTTGCACTTTGTGTAACTGACAACCCTCCTTCTCCAACCATGTATCTCTTTGTCACCAACCACTTTTCCCACCCAGGTCTTTCCTGGAGATAGGCTGTAGCCTATTCACACCTACTATTTCCCTCTGGATTGCCCTGGTCTATAATGGAAAGGTATATACCTTTATTTAAAAAATCCTTTTAATATTATCTTTTTCTTTATCATTTCTCTCTGAGGGGAAGTGGAGAGAAATGGTAAAGGAAAAGAAAATCTTGCAGTTATTTACAAATACATGTTACATTTCATTTGATTTTCATTATGACCCTATTGGGAAGTTGGGGCAAAAGATGAAGTTATTTTGATTAGTTTTATTATTACATATCAAAAAGGTAACCTGAATTTCTACTAACATTGCCCTAAATGTTTTGTATGTGTGTGTCTATAATTTTCCATTTAACTAAATAGGCTATAACACTAAAGCATTTTACATCTCATTTGGTTCTCAAAACAACTCTATGAGGTAGAAGCTATTTTTTTCCTCATTTTATAGATGAGAAAATTGAGGCTAAGAGAGGTTTAAGTGATTTGCCTAAGGTCACAGATCTAGTAAGTGAAACAGGATTTAAACTCAGGTCTTCTTCACTTAGTCCAACACACCCTTAACTGCATTACCTAGCTGCCTCATAAGAAATGGAAGCATTTTTCGTTGTCTTTAGTTGGTTTTTGACTATTAAATTCTAAAGGGAAAGAGTCAAATCAGATGATAAATGCTCTAATTTAAAAACCTTTAAAGCTATGTTCTTTTTTGTTTTCTTTTTGTGGTTCTTTCTGTGGAATAATCCAATCAGTTAATCAACATATTTGGCTTTGTTTTGATTTTTACTTTCTTTCATCATGTCAATCCTGCAAGGTTTACTTTACAAAGAGTGGAATGAAGTACTAAGTAAAAATTAAATATTATTTTAGGTTCTTTTGTTTTCAAAAAATTAATGCACAATCATATTAACCCTGAAATTCCTTTAAATAAAATTTTATTAGAGGTTCCAACTTGGGAGTCATGAGACCATTATTCATATACAAGCCCAGAAATTACTCTGGGTGAGTCATTTCACCACTCTGAGTCTCTTTCTCTGATTCCTATAAAATAAGTATGAAGTTCACAAACTGTCTATAAAGATTACTTTGTAGTTTCTACTTCCCAGTCTGGTTTTGGGTGTGTGGGAATGAACTTCATAAACCTTAAATGGCTGTATGAACATGAGATAGCATCAAAACTCTTGTCAAGGAGAACTGTAATTCCATCATCAAAATGTAAGGATAGAATTCCTGATCCATTATTTTGTGCCTTACTTTCTCCACTTCAAAGGTAGAGGCACTAATTTCCAGTGCCTGTCTATTAATAATTAGGTATTTGTAATGAAGTAGCTCTATCATTTTATAATTTATTTTGACATTTAAACTTAGAATGGTTTTTCTATCATTAACTTATCATGTACCTTACTTGAAAGTTTTCCTTTACTCTTGTAATATCTGTGCCAAGTTCATCTATGCAAGATTTTATTTATGTTCTCATATTCTCCAAAAAAAAAACCAAATAAGGAGCACTACTTATGTGCGTCTATCAGACACCCTGTATTCAAATACTATAATAATCACTGGCAGTGTAAGGAACATTTCTGTTAGAAAACAACCAAAACAGAATGTTTTTAGGGGTCAGTGAGGAGTTGTTGGTAGTGAGAAAGCTAACTTATTTTGGTTAAATCTTTAGTGCCTCCAAAATTCTTGCCCATATCATCAACACCCCAGCCAGAGAGACGACAGCCACCCCAAAGACGACATTCCATTGAAAAGGAAACCCCCACCAACGTTAGACAGTTCCTGCCACCATCCAGACAGAGCTCCAGATCACTTGTAAGTAATTAAAAGACTGGGTCTTAGCTTCTTTTCAGGGGGAAGAAAAAAATCCAAAGGTTTACATTTAAACTTTTTTTTAATGTAAAAGAAACATAAGTAACATCTAAGTAAAGGATTAATATTCTCTATGAACTAAATTTAAAGTTTTCAGTGACTTTTTTTTCACTAGGAGACATAGTCATATTAAAGAAATGTTTTATGTGTCCTGTGTTAATCCACTGATACTGACTTTAAAAACTTCACAGATTCTGTAGTAAAGTCCCACTATATATTATTGAGTTCACCGATGTAACATATTTAACATTGAGTTTATTGGAAGAGAAAAATGTTTGACCCATTAATTCCCATTGTACTTTGTTTCCCAGTTCACTGGATGAAACAGAGAATTGGAGGAAAAAAAAACAAACTGGTGCTGTCTGGAAAAAGTTACCAGATTTCCCCAAGAGACTGGCAGGCCCAGTGTATGGTTTCTTATTTCTTGGGTCAGCAGGACATAGAGTCCACTAGCCCCCTGCCAACAAGAATTCAACAGTTCCACTGGCCAGAAAAAGTCTGAAAAGCTTCTTGTTTAGTCTCTACTGGCATAAGAAAGGTTTCCAGTATGTCACAAGGCTTAAATCAATAATTCTGCCTTAGGATCTCAAATTTAATGCTTTGTTGTAATGTTTGCAACTCAGTCTGGAAAAGGCATACTTAATTCAGAAATGAAGAAATGAAGAAGGAGATCTGGAGCTTCTTTGTTTTGGTTAGTTAAAATTTGATTTTTTTCTCAAGAAGTACAGATGAGACAAAGATAGACTCTTCAAGGCTATGATCCCCTTCATACATGAAGGGAGAGAAGTATAAGGGAGAAGACACGTATTGACCCAGAGTGCACAAGTAAATCCTGTGCATTTCTCTTTCCCAGGAATACAATTGAGGAAAGCGCTATTATGAAAAACAAAGTTGGAGATTTTAAAAATCTTATTCTTTTGAAATTAAGATTTATGTGAAGACTGCTACAGCTCTTATTTTCTTTAAATAGCCTTTTTGGGTTTCTGACAGGATTTTATTTCCATATGGTAAAGAAAATATTCATGGATACCATATATAGGAAGAATTATTTTAACCTCTGTATATGGGAACCCCCTTCCTCTTTAGCAAAAGTGACAGGTACATAGCGAATAGTAATTTTCACAGCAAAATTCAGTAGGTTTGCCACTGATTAAAAGATAAAATAATTTTTGGATGTTTTTTCTTTAATATTAGTGTAAGTTTTACTCACCTTTGTATTTAGAAATCTCATTCGGTGTTGTTAGCTGCCTTTTGTTCTTACCTTTACGAACTTACCTACCTATGTAGGCAGCTTGATGGTACAGGAGATAGAGTATGCGGCTTTGACTCAAGAAGACCTGAGTTTGAATTCTGTCTCAGTCTCTTCCTAACTGATTCTGGGCAAGTTACTCAGCCTCTCACAGTCTCAGTTTCCTCATCTGAAAAAAAAAAGGGATAATAATAGTACTTATAAAATTTTTGTCAGGATCAAATAAGATTTTAGATAAATGTAGATATATAGATATAAATGTTGACATATATGAAATGAGATTTTATATATAGTATATACCATATACATATATAATCTTTTAATCAACCAGTAATCAACCAGTAAGCATTTATTAAGTACCTACACTGTGCTAAGTGGAATTTGCAAACTTTAAAGCAATTTATAAATGTTAACTATTATTATTAATCACCCTGTGTGCAGAACATTGTGCTAGGTACCTGGGAGAAATACAAAGTTTAAATAAGATAAAAGCCTTTGACTTTAAGGAATTTCTTGCATTCTAGCATGTCTACATAAAAACTCTTGTGCACTAGGCTAACACCATACATATAATATTAAATTAAATATTTTAGATTGATTGCTAACAAATTTAGGCTCATCTGGGTATGCAAATTACTAGTCAAAAGAATATGCCAAAAAAGAGCCTCCACAACTTTAGGCCTAACATGTGTAAAGCATTTTGCAGTCTTTATTATACTAGATAAATGTTAGCTGACTCACTTCCTTGCCAAGCTGAATTATTGGTAAGTGTACATAGTCTTATTATGTTGATGTTTTCTTTTATAGGGTAGGAGTGTAAGATGAAACTTATTTAGAAAAATGGTTGTGTAGCAGGTAGAGTGTGAACCTTGGAGTGAGGAAGATGTGAGTCCAAATTCTAACTCAGACATTAGCAGTATGACTGTGGGCAAGTCCCCTTTCCTTAAACTCACTTTCCCCATTGTAAACTGGACATAATAGCACCTACCTCACAGGGTTGTTGTGAGGAACAAATGAGATAATATGTGTAAAGCACTTTGTAAATCTGAAAGTGCCATAAAAACGTTAGCTATCTTTATTGTTGCTGTTGTTAATAATTTTTAAAAGTGTCATGTGAAATCTCTTGGACTCTCAGATGTCTCATAATTTTTCAGAACAACATGAGTACAATGTAAGTATTTCATATAAAAATTTTACTCTTTCAAAAGCCCTCTTAAAATAACATAAAGCATATAATATTATAGTACAAATCTTTCTTTCACAATAATTCCCTCTATTAAGTAATTACATTTTTTAAGAGGGGTGATGATGATTAAAATATACACCCCTATTTTGTGAAACAAGCTCCTCTTTTGTGTTTGAAATCCTTCTACTGAGACATGTAAAATGTTTTTGCTAATAATCTTAATTTTTATCACACCGTTTTTCCTCCCCTTTTACAGGATGTCTGAAGTCTCTTTATTCAACTTTGGCCAAATGATCGTAATTTTCCAGCAGAGTGAAAGAAGGCTGGTCTTTAAATTTCTTCTCTGACTTACGAAACCAAACAAGCTGGTTATTAGAATTTCTTAGCCATGTATTCCATCACTCATATGAAGCAGTTGGTTGTCCTGTATACTCTCAATTCCCATTTATTCTGCCCCACCATCAAAAATATTGATATTAAGGACTAAACAAGCAATTTGGAAAAAAGTCCAAATGTAGGTCTTTGCTGTGAGAGAGAAATTGGTCTCCAGCAATTAGAAATTCAGATTTTTCTAGGTTTATACTAATAGATACAAATGCTGACACAAAACCATATATATATATATATATAAGCTTTACATTTTCAGGTTTTCTTTTTATTTTCATGACTTGGAATCCCTATTATGACATCATTCATGTTCTGCATTCATTTGTTTTTTTGTTCCATCTTTTCCTTTGCAATTTTCTTTTTTTCCCTGTCTATTGTTCAGGTTCCTAGGATAACCAGTTTATGGCCAAGGACACCTTTCCGACCACTTTTTTCTACCATACAAACAGCTTCTCTGCTCAGCTCTCATCCCTTTGAAGCAGCCATGTTTGGGGTAGCAGGGGCTATGTATTATCTCTGTGAAAGAGCTTTTACCAGCAGGTGGAAATCCGCAAAGGTTGGCCTCTTTCTGCCGGTTCTGGGAATTATTTTACATTTCTGCACCCTCTTTGAGAGCAAGTACTGCTGAAAGTATTTAACAGCTTAGATTGGCACTATGCTTCTGATCGTTGATTTCAGTCTTTTGTAGGATTTATATATCACTCCGTTATCTCATTTGAGAGGAAAATCAACTTCGAAAGGACAACAAACTAAAAATGCAGCATCAGATCAGGGAGATGCCCTAGATGTTTCTCTTCACATGATCTCATTCTACAGCATGGAGAAGCCTTTCAGTCTGCCCTCTCAGATTAGAAGTATATTGCTAATGCGCTAAATACTCCCCACTTGGATTGTTCCTGAACGAGAAAATAGCATTAACACAGCCACTTGGAGTGGTGTAGCTAAGCTCTTATACTAGTATGAAAGTATGCTAGTAGCCATGTAAACCACAACCAGATCATTGGAGCAATACATCCGCCTTCTGCACCTGGTGCACTTTAGGCCTGCCTCCATTTGGGGGATGTTCATGAATGTACTGTCACTAAAGAGTAGCACTATGTCTGTGCTTGCAGGGAGAGTGATCCTTTCTCATTACCGGCCTCTCCTCAAAAAGATATGTAATGATAATCAGGGTGTCATGTGGCTTTATGAAAACCCACTTCCTTCTTGCACAGAGAGAAATGGGGTTTCTTCTGTTTTTTCAATTGTTTGAAATATTTTCATTGCTAATGTTTTGTTGTTACTTTTAAGATTTTTCATACATGGTCTATTTTACTATTCTTGAATCTTCAAAATAAAGCAAGGGGGAAGGTTCAAAAGCTCTCATATAAAATAATATTATCCTGGAACATACTGACTCTGATTTTGACTGTAAATTTACCATGCAAAGCAGATCATCGTTTGTAAGCAGTTAATTGTTTACTCTAGCAAAGGGCTTCCTTCCAGCACACTGTGCTTTTTTTCTCCTAAGTATTATGTTTTATTAGCTGACCCAGAAACTGGTTTCTGCATCAACTCTTTATTGGCTATTGTACTATAGAAATAAATTCCCAAATGTAAGTAGGGGACCTACCAGTTCTGTTCTCTGGTGACAAGTTATCACATACAGGGTGAATCTCAATTCTTTCCCTGTTTTGATACTGGCAGTATTACTTGAATGACCTAGTTCCTACCACTACTATCATTGATGATCTGCCAGCATTTTCATAATTGATCCTTGGTTTTCTAATTCTTTGCTTAAATTTAGCTCATCGAGTCTAAACATGGTAAAAAGAAATTACTTATTTGTTTGTAATTATGATAAAAGAGAGACTAGTTAGATTTACAACTGTTCATTTTGGTTTTTAACTGCTTTTAATTGGTTTTTAACTCAAAACATGATGAGTTCTTTAGGCTAAATTCTCTAGGTTCTTCTATTTACCTGTAAAATGCCAACCATAAGAGCATAACTATCTTTCTTTTTATACTGTGGATCAATAACATAAACTACATAACGTACTTAGGTTATCACTATATTTTTATTAGCAGATCTGATCCCTCGTGAATGCTGAAAACAAAATGAGAGTATTGAACTAGTTCCTAATGCCACCACTAAATATGAAAAATGAGCTCTAAAGGAACATTGGACCATACAGCATATTGATAATATGCATTCTCCTCTTAAACTTTTCTACCTTCAGACTTCTCCCTGCTGACCTTGGGAGTTAGATCCAAAATTAGAGGATAAAGAAAATGTGGTAGTTTTGCAGAGTCCAGGTCATTAACCCTTTACTAGTGTCTACTGATAAAAGTGAAGATAGCATGTGCTATAAAATATTTTAATTAGGCATAATTAAATAATTGGGGACCTGGTTATAGTTTATGATTAAAACTCTAAATACTTTAGATGCTTTGGAGTTTTAGATAGTTCATTCTGAACACAATACATTGAAATTTTATTTAGCCCAGCAGTATTGAACTTATCTTTCTCTTCATTTAAAAAAAAAGTATATAGAGAGTTTTTATTTTACCTTAGCATATTTGTTTTTCATGTCATGTTGCATTGAAGTTTTGTTGTCCTTGTGAAAGCTCCAGAATTAAAACATTAGCATTGAACCTGACAAGGATTATATTACTAGTGGGTAGCTTTGGAAGCTTTTCTTTTTTAAAAAAAAAAAGCATGCAAAATATTCTCTTATTTCCTACATAGTCTCTAAAGTGGTACATTTTAAAATATGGCTAAAAGTGATTGGTTTAAAATATGCTTGAGTCAGCATTTTTGTTGGCTTAAGACTAAAAGAACATGATACATACATATCTTTAATATACATATTAATATTACCTTGCGAAACAGGTACCACTTAGCCTTTTAACAAACAAGGTAGTAAAAAAAATCATCATAGTTATGTGAAATAATTTGGTAAGTGGTTATTTACAGGCTTACACTAATATGTAGTTTAAAAAATTTATGATAAAATTAATGTCATATTCAGGAATAAATGAGGTAGTAGGTGGAAAAAGCTCTTATTCATATGAACTATTTTTCTTTGTTTATTCATATGAAATATTTAAAAAGGACAGTAGCTGCATCAGATATGTTCACCTTGCTCTGTTTATTTGATATAACACTCTTGAAAGCTTATACCTTTGAAAACAAGTTTTATTTCTTCCCATTTGATATTGCCCTCTTTCTCAAGGCAAATCAAAGTACAGTAGACACAGAACCTAAATGTAAAACCACTTGTTCTATATCTGAAAATTTTTCCCATTGGAAGATGAAGTTGTGCAATGGGTGATTGTTTTTGCACCTTTCAGAGCAAATCATATATTTCTGAACCAACAGTTCTTTCCCCATGCGACTAGGTAAGACACATGCAGCTATTGGTTTTTATAAAAGAAAATAAAAAATTAAAGAAATTTTAGCAGCTTTTTGTGTGTGTGTGTGTGTGTATTCAGAGGAACAGAGGGAAGTGTGCATTTGATTCCAGTAAGCAAAGCAATAATTCTTTAGAACGTGGTGGTTCTCAAATGCTAATGTTTGTGGAGTTTGTCCCACAGATTTCAATTTTTATTTTTCTCTGATTGAAAGACAGAACCGATTGTTAAAACTCCATCAACTGACTACATCCATAGTCATCCGATTCTTCATCTGGCTTATTTGTTAGATTTCAAAAATGTCAGTATGTTGCTGTGAGCAATGCTATTGTGTGTGTGTACGTGTGTGTGGGAGTGAATTAATGTGTTTATACTGAGAACATTAAGTTTCAGTGTCACTTCACCACAATAGTGCCTGTGAAGCATAGAATGGTGGGAATGCATAATTGTTCTGTCTTTCTATTAGATTTATCCAATCAAAACCAGAGCTGGATGACAAACAGATGGAAATGAGGTTTTTTTATTCAGTGGAATTAATTACATCAGCATGTAACCTATTTTAACTTAACTATTTTTAGGGGATCAAAACCCGAACCATGAGCACTTAGAAGAAATTTGTAATAATATTTAAGTCCAGTCTTCCCCCCCACCAAAAAAAAACCTTTTATGTATTTAACAGTTCTTTGGGAAGGAAGAACAAAAGTGCACATTAACAAATTCAGTCTGTGAAATTACCTTATCAGTTTCGTGTTCAAATTCCATTCATAAAATTGGAGTATTTCCGTGTTCGCTGATGTGACATGCCACTAAATAAAGCCTTTGGGGATAAATTACTAACCACTTTCTTTGGCTCTTCTGGGCACCACAAACCAACCTACATTGTGAAAACAGTGCTGCTACCAGTCTGTATCTCACATGCTTTATGGAACACCAGCACTAAATAACAGCTCATTTACCAGTCCAAAGAAAAAACTATAACACAATTGGACTAAACAAGGAAAAAAAGATTGAAAAACTTTCACTGTAAAAATATACATGTCTACTAAAATAAAACAGCTCCATGAGACAAAACACCTGAACCTGAAAACTTTGATGTTATTGTTGTAAATGGCACAAAGATAGAACTGAATCAATAGCAGTTATTATGCCATCTCTTATCTTAGGTATTTGAAAGTTATGTGATGCCCACAGACCAGCCAACTCTTTTCTAGTTTTCATGAAAAATCTTTCTTCTTTGAAGCTTCTACTAATCAGGTAAACGGTTCTCTGAGAGAAAAACTTGAAATGGGCATGGGAGTTTCTTATTCTTGTGGAATTTTGAATTTCAGGAAGAATTCTGTTATCCAGTGGAATGCTTGGCTCTCACGGTGGAGGAAGTGATGCATATTCGCCAGGTGCTGGTAAAGGCAGAGCTGGAAAAGTACCAACAGTATAAAGATGTCTACACTGCACTGAAAAAAGGAAAGGTATATCTGTGGGTGTTGAAACATGATTCTTAGAATTTCTCTGGAGCCTAGAATCTTCTCTCTTCACTAGCAGTCAAGTGGTGTTTCTATCTTTCTCTTAAGAGGGAGACTCACCAAGGTTCCTCTCTTGAAATACCAAGCTAACAAATAGGACAGTTTTGTTGAGGGCTTAAAAATAAACCTAGTAATTAATGTGAGTATATAAAACTATATATACCTTAAGGTGGTTTTTGGTGGGTTTTGTTAATAAGAAATGTCCAAGAATGGGAGAGTACAATTCTTTGAGTCCATCAGTTTGTTTCCAGGTCTTTAAACCTATATAACCTTACTATTCATGTGAAACTGCAAACGTATAATTGTGTTTTTTTATGAGGTGAGAGAGAGCCAACCTAAAAACCAATGCCTCAGTTGTCTTCTTCATGGCATCTACTGACCTTATGTAATATGCACATCGCAACCTATTCCATTATTAGAAAATTAACTGTTGACAAAGTTCTTCCTTTTTCAAATTTTATTTCCTAGCTCTGCTTCTGTTGCCGAACTAGGAGGTTTTCCTTCTTCACTTGGTCTTATACCTGTCAGTTCTGTAAGAGGTAAGGCAATCCTTACATGATGAAAGACATTTACTAGTAAGAATCCCAGTGACTCTGGTTTTATTTTAAGCTTCTCTACACAAAGAAACCATTGGTATTGTCCTGCTTATCTGTCTTGTATTTTCATGTCTTTGGAGGAGGTGAGAGTGTTGGTTTCATTATAATAATTTGCCAAACAATTGATTATTATAAACTAGGATAATTCATTTAATTTAAGCAAGGACAATTTTGATGATAGTATTTTATGTTTAAACTAGACATGAAATTTAGAAGCAATTAATGCGATCACCTTGTATTTTTAAAAAAAAGGAAAATTTTATATAAATGTAGGTGATCTATTTATCTTGGTCTTTTTCTGAGGTAAGTTGTATTTGTCCTATCTACTGTCACATGAAGTGCACCTTTTATTATTATGTATTTAATATTTTTAGTTTTCAGCATTGATTTCCACAAGATTTTGAATTACAAATTTTCTCCCCACTTCTACCCTCCCACCCACTCTAAAATGGCATATATACTGATTGCCCTGTTCCCCATTCAGCCCTCCCTTCTGTCACTTCACTCCCCCCCCATCCCCTTTTCCCTTACTTTCTTATAGGGCAAGATAGATTTCTGTGCCCCATTGCCTGTATATCTTATTTGCCAGTTGCATGCAAAAACAACTTTTTTTTAACATCTTCTTTTAAAATTTTGAGTTCCAAATTCTCTCCCCTTTTCCTTCCCCATCCACCCTCCCTAAAAAGGCAAGCAATTCAACATAGGTCACAAGTGTATCATTATGTAAAACCCTTCTACAATACTCATGTTGTGAAAGTCTAACTATATTTTGCTCCCTCCTTTCCAATCCCGCTTTATTCAGTTTTTCCCTTGACCCTGTCCCTTTTCAAAAGTGTTTGCGTTTGATTACCCTCTCCCCCTATCTGCCCTCCCTTCTATCGTCCCCCCTTTTTTATCTCCTTCCCCCTTCTTTCCTGTGGGGTAAGATACCCAACTGAGTGTGTATGTTATTCCCTCCTCAGGTCAAATC
>CM053622.1:194239256-194256848 GCA_028646595.1 Phalanger gymnotis
GGGGGGAGCTTAAGCAAGTCCTGCTTTCTAGCCACCATCTTGGCTCCGCCCCCAAAGTGCACATTTTGATGAGAGAAAATACAGAGTTTTCACAATTAATCATAGAAATCTAAATACTTCAAATGCCCTATACTGACTACCGTTTTTTATTTCACATACAGGCCAGTATGCTCACAGTGTTGCAAAAAGGTAAGCGAAGATAAATAGCTCATGCTACTTTTAGGGCATGAATTTAGAGCACAGGTTATGTATCTGTGACAACATTTTTCATCCTTGGTCTCATTTTGGGTAACAGATGCGATTGCCATCCAAGCCATATTCCACTCTTCCTATCTTTTCTCTGGGACCTTCTGCCTTGCAAAGAGGAGAAAGTTTTATGAGACCTGAAAAACCCTCCACTAGCCACCATCGGCCACTTCGGAGCATTGCCAGGTGAGAATTTCAGGATCTTTTATTAGTAACAGAGAGATCATCTTTTCTGTGGCTGTGATGAGCGATGGATTTGGATTTTGCCAGTAAACTGCAAAAACAGACCAGTCTACACAGTTTATCGCCTTAGTAAATGGGCAAGCAGGTATTTAAAAACCACTTTACTTTATAGTTAATTAGGTTTCCTAACCCTTTTTGAAACTTAGAAGTAAGGCAGCACAATGTAATGGATAGAACACAAAGTTTGAATCTCAGCACTGTAACTTTTACACAGAGGTTTTGGGCAAGTCACTTATTATCTGTGGGCCTCAGTTTCTTTTATGTAAAATAATGAGGCTGGATTAGATCATTTTTAAGCTCCATCTTTTTCCAGCTCTAAACTAGCTACTACAAAAGTGAAACCCATTTACAATGCAATTTTTACAAATGAATTTACTATTTTGAAATGAAGATTAAAGACATCTATAGAGCCATTCTGGTCACTTTTCCCCGCATTCTTATTTTTAGGAGGAAATCAAGTTTTATCCTTTGTGTAGAGTTTGGCCTTCAGTGTTTTGGGCTGGTTATTAAAGAAAGAACAATTAAGTCCAGCAAATATTAAGTGATTGCTATGTGCAAAGCACTGTGCTATTTATGCTGTTTATTCAAAGACAAGAACAGAATAGTCTGTACCATCAAGATATTTATATTCTACTTATAAAAATAAAGCTTGATGCCAGAGATGGTAAATGGTTTTAAAAGGTGCCAGGGTACTAAACTTTTTCCAAAGGTAAGTGGGAGCCACATCTTGAGTAGGGTGGGATAGAGACTGACTGAATTTTGGTTCTTGAGAGGGTAGGCAGGACAACATTGGCCACAAACTTTCAGAGAAAAGAGGATGACTTGAGTATTGACCATTAGCTCACAAGCCAGAAGTAGATTGGTACAAGCTACTAACTCTTGCAACCCATTGCAGTTCTATTGCAGGGAAAGAGAAGAGTAAGAGAGAAGTTAATCTATGAACTGTTTTGAGGCCATATGCTAGAGTCTGAAAATCCGCACTTCTCTCCCTTAAGATATTGTACTTGAATGATAAGCTTTTATTTTTGAATTATTAGTGAATTTAGAATGTAAAATTTCACAAACACTTAGAATTCCTAGGGTAGACCATGGTAGTAATGAGAGAGCTTGCATTGAGCCCAGACAAATGGAAGTCATTTTACTGCTGCTGTATTAATAGTTATATTTATTTTCATCTTAAATGAAATAGTAAATGCTTTTTAAAAATTCCAGCTCTAAATCTTTGAAAATTATGAAAACATAAAATAAGTAACTTTAAAAATAAAAATTACTTCCATTTTGAAAATGATACAGTAAAATACTATTTATCTGGATTTCAAGCAACCAGAAAACTAAAATCACCAGAATTTGTCAGGGGTAGCATTCTACATTCAGCACTCTACTTTTATGAGAAAGAAATAAATGTTGTGTGAACCAGCATATTAATGGACTTACTCATATTAATGAACAACTTCCAGGCTTTATTGATTGTCATATGGACAATAATGCTATACCTACCTTCTATCATACAATGATAACTAATATTCATAACGAAGAGACTGAGCCACTGCAAGATTTTGAAGTGACATCTGAGGAATCAGAGATTTTAAATTATGTGCAGTATGATTTTAGGATAGCATATTCTTTTCACCTCTGTTCTTTAATTCTTTGAAAAATAGTAATCCGTGTATTCCGATGTGTGGTAATTCTCAGTTAAACAGAATATTCAATTAAGCAAAATACTCTATTCCTTTAGCGTTCTAGTTTGAGGATGTATTACATTCCAAATATTGTAATTTTAAGATTCTCAGATATTTTACATAGCAAATTTCCCAAATTTCTTTTGAAAAAAGAACATTGTTTTCTAGTCTTTTTCTTCAGTACCCGATGCCTTGAAAACACTTCAGGACTTGAAGGATCCATGATTTCAAGTCCATTGATGCAGATGGAAACTCACTGTGTCCTACTGGGGGGTTAATAAGTTTCTGTAGCTGAAAAACCTTACAACCTGGTAGACCACCACATGGTGATGAACCTCTTTCAGATGACTTCAAGATATCCTTGAAGAATTCTTAGTTTGGTAAGACCTACCAGATATTGCCCTCTACTGGCATGATCTTGCATTACCCTGGCATTACCTCCTTGCCACAGTGAGATTAGAGTAGGATATGAGTGAAGAGGCTTATTTACAATAGGCTCTAATAAATAATGAGATTCTCCTTATATTTTAGCAATGGTACCTTCAGGATTTATATTTGATTCACTTGGTGCTCTTAATGGAGGAAATATAAGTATTGATTTAGGTGTTTTTTTTTTTAGGTTCTCCTCAAAATCTAAGTCTGTAGATAAATCAGATGAAGAACTACAATTTCCCAAAGAACTGATGGAGGACTGGAGTACTATGGAGGTGTGTGTAGACTGCAAAAAGTTTATTTCAGAAATCATCAGCTCCAGCCGGAGAAGCCTGGTGCTGGCCAACAAGCGAGCTCGTTTGAAAAGGAAAACACAGTCATTCTACATGTCCTCAGCAGGTCCCTCGGAGTACTGCCCTTCGGAGAGAACTATCAATGAAATCTGAGCCTTGTGCCTTTCCAGTTGCTCTTGTTCACAAAGTCAGCATTGGTGGGAGAACACTAAGAACTGCATTGTCTTTCCTTTCCTTTCTGTGGTTTTATTTCATAGGCTTAGATTTGCATTAGATCAGATATTTGTTGCACCACGTTGTTCTACTGACTGAATACTGTGTTCATATCTGTTACTGATATGCAACAGGTCAGCCAATCAATCATTTGCACTGAAAGAAAACAGTGGTTTGAAACTTGCCTTTTTTTTTTTTGATTTGTACATTTGAAGGACAAAACAATTTTCCCTGAGTTCAGTTCTTTACCATTTCTTGAATCGTTTTCCAACCAAGGCTGAAAGGTTCTTTAAGGAGAAACCAATCTAACAAAGGAATCAGTGTTAGCACAGTTCTAAGCAGTAAGTCATATTGGCATTTCCACCTAATAGTGTTCACATGTAGTGTATACAGTAATCCAGAGCCCTCCTGGAGGACACCAAACTCCTAACTTGGGAAGTAATTATTGTCTCACAGCATAAACTCTAGGATTTGCTAATGCTAACAAATCGATTTTTAAATTTATTGTTAATCTGTGACTTTGGTTAAATAAGGGACTTTATGATGTCTATGTTCTAGTGTAAAACACCAGCATAAGCTGTACACCCAAATGGGTGACTGTTTCCCCGAAGCTGCTGGATTTGTCAGCCCTAGTGTAACTGACCAATGTTTCTCATGGAGGTGACACTTTATTCCTTTGAATGTATTATGATTATTGGTAGTATTAGTAACAATAGACTGGGCAATAGAGATTTGGCAAAAGTTTGGGGACTAAGGTGTATGGCAGCAGCTTGAGTGTATTCCTATAATGTAAAAAGAGAGCCCATGATTATACTCAAAAGGTGGGTGTTCTGTTTTGAAACTACATAGGTTGGCAGCCTCTGACCACACTGGTATTGGCTGTGGTAGCAAATACATTATCAACTGTGTTTTTCATATCTTAGGAACTTGGCCATCAAGTCTAAACTCAGCTGTAATTTGGTACCTAAGGTCTTAGACTGGAAACAAATTTATTTATTTTTGTAAATGAACTTTTTAAAAACAAAAAATGGTTGTTTAGCTGTTTTAAAGTTACAAGAACATTAATTAACCTGCTGACTGGCTTCAGATGCTTTTTTGCATTTCTTTTTCTCACAAATGGATTCATGTGTATAGTTGGGGGGGGTGAGAAAGGATGAGCCATTGTGCACCTGAAATTTATCAGCTCATTTAAAGTCATAAATGGGATAGATTATTTTGGTATGCTTAAAAACAACCAACCAAATAACTACTGATGTTTGTTAGATCACTTAATGCACATGCACTGTAATTTTCATAAAGCAGTAGTAGATATATCCATATTCAACCTGATGACAGCACCATAGGTGGCATGATAAGTATTTGTTATTGTATCAAAATATAGTTAACATTTCTCTATGAAATTAACATGCCTCAAAACTGTCCCAACACTATTTTAAAATGGACTAAAATTTTATGATTTCATAGCTTAAAATTTCCAAAATAAATTTTAACGATTAATTAAATAATGCACGTTAACACCTCCTCCATATTTGCATGTGAAACTATAATGTCTCCATGGATTTCTGATTATGTAGAAATTTAAATTGTTTTAAAAGCTTTGAAAAATCTATTCAGTGAAACTTATTTGTAACATTTTCTAAGAGACCAAGTTGTTTGAAATTTATATTCAGGAAAAAAAAATTTTATGTGAGCCACAATTTTTGGGACCCCATGGTCAAACTTTTAAAATAATTCCTAGCTTGAAAAGGGATATGAAGGTAAGAGAAAAAGATAGCTCAATTATGTTCCTTCTCTGTGAGTGTGTGTGTGTGTGTGTGTGTGTGTGTGTGTGTGTGTGTGTGTGTGTGTGTATAAACATACACATAGCCAGTTTTTTGTTTGCTTGGTTTTTGGTCTAGACCCATAATTTAATCTGTATAGGGAAATCCTAGTCTAGAAATTCCTTTCAAAACTTAATTTTCAATCTTAGTTGCTAGGGGTACTGGAAGTTTGGTGGCCTGTCCACCATCAAACAGCTAGTATATGTCTAAGGCAGGGCTTGAAGCCTATAATGAGGACACGCTGCATCCTCTCATAACAAGCTACACAAAAGCAAAAGAAAGTAACATCCTAAAACCGTGAGATGTTTTACATTCACAAAAATAAATAAAAGCAAATAACTAGAGGTGGCCTTTCCAGCCCATCTTCCTCCTTTAGGCCCATGATAGCACAGAAGTTTGTGAAACTCTACTCACCATTCTTGCTCTCTTGATCATTAGAATATAAATGGGCAAATTCAACATAATAGGAAGCATGGTAAATACAAATGAAACAATTTTTTAAATGGTAACTGTAAGAAAAGGAGGAAAGTACTAGTCAACTTGTAATTTGTATTAGTCCTATTGGTGTGCTTTTTGGGGTGCCAAAACCAATCCTTGTGTTTTAACCTTTTGCTAAATTCTATAGTGATCATTTAATTCCCATAAGAAGCAATTCTCAGTTTGAAGGGCTGGAATTTAAAATCCTTTGCCTTATCTGTCTTTAGGAACATGTACTCATTTTCACATTTTAAAATTGTTCAGTGTCCCTCTTTATGCTATTCAGCATTCACCTATGATCCAGTTTTTTGGGTTTCTTAAGGCATCTGTGCTGCCCCTTTCATTTGGAGTTTAAGGGATCTTGGGGCAATGTGTGCTCAAATGAAATAAAATGACCTGCTGTGTGCAGTGCCCTGTACAAACCTGAAAGTGCTGTCTTCAGTGTTAAGTGTTCTTCCTTGGTTGGCAGCACTGTTGGATTTCCTCTTCCACTTTCCTTGCTCTCCTCCCACGCTCACTCCAGGTGTTGAGTGCCACTTCTTTTTGTTCTCATACCTCATGAAGTTACCCCGTGGAGAGGTCCATGTTTCTCTCCCTGTAGTTTATCATATCAGTATCAGAATATATGAGAAAGTTTGTAAATACATGTAATATATTTATTAATATTTGAAAGGCTGCCATACAGCAGACAATGGGGATAAATTTTCCCAAGATGATTGAAAATGAAAGCAAGTTTTATTGATATTCACATTGATTAAAATTATCTTACTAGATTTCAAAATTTTGAGCCTTTTAAGTCAAACCTTGGAGACTTTATGGCACGTAGCATTTTAAGAATTAAGTTGTGAGAGGATATGTGACTAGCAACATGAACTCACCACCATGAATTTTTCTTAAAGCTTTTATTTTTCTAACTGTATTAATAAATGTAGGACTTGGTTTTAAAGGTCACATAGGAGACATGAAAGTTCCTAAAATGTGCTACCATTATTTGTTGATGGTGGAAATACAGAGAATTTTGTATGAAGAACTATTAAATTAGGGTCATGAGGAATGTGTTCTCAGCTTTCTATGTGTATAAAATCCAAGGTCTTACTGGTATTCATGGTGATAGCACTAAACGTTTTTCATTAAAGCCTCTTATTTGAAAATTATCTGGGGAAAAATAAAAAAAAGCCTTTCCACCATAGTCTCTGTGTTGATTTTCCTGTGCTAAATGATTCTGGTTAATTAGATGACTTTGCCTGTTCATAACTAGTATGAATCATTTGGACTAGAAAGGTAAGAGAATTTTTATTATTGACACCTTAAGAACACTTTGCCAATGACTACCTGGTATCTATCATTCAAAGGAAGTTTTGAAGAGCACTTCTTGTTTAATTGACTAGATGTCTATGCTAACTCAGACCATCAAAATTTTTTAAATGCCACCTTTTCTCAGAAATGGGAGCTTAAATTTTATACATATGTGTGTGTATGTATATGTGTCAATAGATAGAATTAATGATATAACTAAAGTTTCTTGATCTTTATTTTCCCATGACAAATGAAATCACATTTTTCAAGCTTTTCTCCTTAAATTTACCCAGTGAAACGCTGAGCCTCTGCCTGATTTAAAACTCCACTTACACTAATGTCCAATAACTGACAATTTCTTGATAAATTACATTAAATATATATTGAATGTTGTAAAAAATTTCTCCTTTCCAAAGTAATTAACCTCCTCTGTATTTTAACATTCATCTAAAAAAACTTTTTAGACTTTTGACATATTGAAATTAAATTAACTTAAAGACTCAGACTTTAAACTAATTTAAAGATCTAAATCAAACTAATTGAAAGACCATTTCAGAAAACAGCATTGTGATACCTTTAGTTTTAAGAAAAATGGTACAAACTTGTATTTGTTAAGCGAAAAGTGAAATGTGGTCTGCCATAATACATTTCTACCTTTTTATTCTTAAGGACCAAAGGGGGTTCCATCAACTATGTCTATTAGTATTAGGCAGTGCAAATCAAAGCACGTTTTGTTTTAAAGACTTTTATTCAAAGAATATTGCCATGTGTTTTCACCACTTAAAATGTTTACTCCCAACATGGTTTTATCTGTATCTACACAAGAAAATTTTTTATTATATTTTTTTAGCTTTTTCATCAACACCCAAATTAAATAAAAATGACATTTCTAAATGAATTTACTATAATTTTCTCTTTATGGAAAAATATATCCCAACCACACCATCTACTTCTTGGCCTCAGTTTCTTAATGTGGAAAAGGAGGACTGTTCTAGAGCATCTCTAACAATGTCCCTTTCAGCTCCAAATTCTACAATCCTGTAGCCTATGTGTTGTTTTCAGACATCAAAATTTGATTTCTAATATATGCAATTATATTTAACATAATTTCTTTAAGGGCCTTCATAAGGTTCTTTGGACTTGACTTCCTATAAAATTTTGGGAGAGAAAGTATATAGTCAACTCTTGATGATCCCTGGGACTGAATGGGATAGAAAACAGTAGTTTAAAAATAATTTACAATTGTTCCATAAACATACTCATTATCTCTGTAGTCATCACAACTCCCCTATTCAAGCCTAAATATCAGTTCTATATGATCCAGCTGGACTATCAGGATGAGGAGACTGCAGATAATACAAAAGCAAGTAATTGACAGTTGACTGTTAGTATCTTTCTTTTATTGAAATGCATATAAAATGCAATGGGGCTCCCAGTTAGTCTTAATGGAAGCGGGTCAAAGCAACCCTATACTCTAATCCTAAAATTTCATTATCTCCCCCCAAAACGTGTGAAGTTTTTAAAAACTGAAATTCTAGAAGACTTTAAAGATTCTAGACAAAGTTGGTTGTTTGACACCACTTCAGCTTCATAACCATATATATGTACCTTTACTCTGGACATCCATCTTGCAACAGCTTGACCCTGGATACTAATGTAAATGGGCAAGAATATGTACACGGAAGGGAAAAAAAAACTCCCAATGCTACTTCTAGGAAAACTGGGAATTTACACCCATTCGAATCAAATGACCAAGTTAATGAATCTTATAGTTCCATCTGCCACTTTAAAAATGAAATAGACCAGAAAAAGGGCCAGGAGGGGTCTTTCTCCTACTAAATTGAAAATTGCAGGCAAATGGGTAAAAAAAGAGATAGCTTCACATAGGTAGAAAGAACAATATCAATGGCTAAGAGGAGAGGCTTTGTAGCTTTTGTGGAGGTTTTCACAGAGCCACTCAGAATAGTATCATCTTTGTATATAAAGGATGTCACAGTCTAAGCATCAGGCCTGAGGCATGAATCTGCAATACCTACCTCTAGTATGGCAGCTATTAATTATGTCAACATGACAAACAGTAATTTAAAACAAGTATATAGCAAATATATAATTTTCCATAAAGTGACAAACACTGTTAGCCAACTCATTGCCTAGGTAATTCCCAGTCACTTTGAAAAATCCCAGTAAGGGGGAGAATTTAGAATGCAAAATTTTTTTAATGAATGTTTAAAAATTTGTTACATGTAATTGGGCAATATTTAACAAAATAATTTTTTTTCAAAAAAAGAAAGGAAAAATTACAGTAGTCAAGAAATTAGGGCAGCTAGGTGGTACAATGGATAGAGCACCAGGCCTGGAGTCAGGAAGATCTGAGTTCAAATATGGCTTCAGATACTAGCAGTGTGACCTTGGGCAAGTCACTTAACCCCTATTTGCCTCAGTTTCTCAACTGTAGAATGGGAACACACTGCAGAGGGACTTGGCAAATCAGTCCAGTATCTTTGCCAAGAAATTAGACAACAGAATAAGTCAAGAGATTGGATTTGATGATCTCTAAGGTCTTTTCTAACTCGAATGATGAATTTCTCCTCAATTCCAGGTCAAAGAGCCAAAAAAACATTGCCAGATACTTATATGTAGCAGTCCCTTTGCTCTTTCTCTAGGCTAGAAGCTTCACCCTATCCATTTTATACTGTTTAGATACTGAACCTAGACTACCTCAGATCTCCAGAGGTGCCATTATTAAGCCACTGGCTGTGCATGGAGTGTAGTCTTTTATCACATTTTGCCCACCTTGAAGTTTCAATCTCTGTTCTGAAAAGCCATACCCAAGGACAAGAAATAAATATTTTCTCCATAGCAACGACATTGGAAAAGGACCACTATTCTAGGTAGCTCTATGAAAACCTCAACAAAAACTTCCCCACCTGCCTGCAGTTCTCAGTTTACTGGAAGCACAAAGACCCCTCTAGGGTTTTTTTCCTTGTCTCTTTCATTTTAAAAGTGGTAGATGATTATAAAATCTATCAACTAATTTGGTAACGGAGGCATCAGTTTGGGGCATTAGGGTAAGGGGCTGAAAACTTCTGGATGTATATTTCAAGTCCAAGGGCCAAAATAAAAGATATTCTATCTCTTTATGAATACATTTTCAGTCCCCTTATTCTTGAAAAACACTATATATGCCCCAACTGCTAAAGCAAACATGGAATATTATATTCTTCTCTGTACTATCACTGCATATCTGTCTTACTCCTCATCTTCCCCTCCCCAATGGTTTTAAACAAGAGCAGGGACTATGTCAACTTTCATTTTATCCCCTGAGGTACCTAGCTACTATGTACCTTGTATGTATGTAGTAAATACTTAAATATTGCTTATTAAATCAAATTGAAAGGTTTTGGAGTAGATCATTGTTGAACTGTTTACCTAAGAGTTCTGGACAAACGAAACATTTGGAACTTCAGGCTGTTCCAGGCTAAAATCTCAGGCATTTTTCTGGATGCTTGTGGGCTTTAAAATATATATTGTGTAGCTAGTAATTAAAGATTCTTTTATCCAATGATGGACCAGGAGCTCCTGGCATGTCATTAGAAATACTTTCCCAGCCTGCCGCAGTAAGTGTGAGCGGATATAAACAATAGCTACCAGTTAAACCTGAAATTAGATTTTGGGCCCATCTATCAGTTTAAGCAAAGGAAGAAAGCATCCAATAGTTGGCCAGTTGGCTCTCACCAGTTCACAGCTTATGGCAATGGTAGTTTTGCTGCCAGCTTCAAGAGCTCCCAAATTCCCTCTTCTTTGTTTCTACATTTTGGATGTGTATTAGAAGAAATCTTTTAGCTTTTTATTGAAGGACATTTCTTCCTTTATCCATGACATTGTAGAGAACATCACAACCCAACTTCTTCCTGAAGCATCAGGTGGGAGGATAGTAAAATACTATGTTTATGGTACCATATTACATAACAAATAGTAAAACTGTTGATGAGCAAATCTAAAGCTCTTGTCCTTTTTTATTTCTTTTTCTGGAGGGGGGAAGGCAGGGCAATTGGGGTTAAGTGACTTGTCCAAGGTCACACAACACAGTAAGTGTGTTAAGTGTCTGAGGACGGGATCCTCAGGTCCTCCTGACTCCAGGGCCTGTGCTTTACTCACTGTGCCACCTAGCTGCCCCTAAAGCTCTCATCCTTGAGCAAATATAAAGAAGAAAGCCTCAAGAAAGGGTAACCAGCAAAACCCTCTAGAGGTGTTTCAGAACTAAGAGGCCACAGCAGGACAAAATCCAATCCCATGTAATGTGTCAATGGTAATAACTTCTATTTTAAGAACAAAGACACATCAAGCTCAAGGAGGTAGTATATAACACATTCTCCAAAAAGGACAAAAATGTAGTCAAGAGAAAAGAAAATCATCATCCCACTGAAAGGGAATATTAAAGGGGAAAACCCACTATAATATGCTTTCACTATCTCGAGATAATTCCTCCGTTGACAGATGGAATAAGTTTCCTGCATTCCTCTGACAATATAGCCAGTGATAAAGACAAACTATGCCAGCGAAAAGAACTAGACACCACACTCACAAAGAGGCAACAACAGTGCCTTTCCTCCTGGTACTGACAAATTAGCGAAGATTCTTTAGAAACCATAAGATATCTGAAGTGCTCACCCCACTGAAACAATTCAGTTCTGTCATTAGATAAAAAACTATTCTCAGCAAAATCCTCTTCTGGTTTTTAGGTATCTGCGGTACTTCCAAATAAATGATGTCTTGGCTCTGCCACCAATTAGCTACGTGACTTTGAGCAATTCACTTAACTTCTTTGGGGCTTCACTTTGTAAATGGAGGAATTGGACCAAATAACCTTTCTCTTTTTAGCTCTAAAATTAATTCCGTGACATGTCAATAATAGATCACTATCACCTAATAGGTAATCCATATAGTTTGGCCTCATGTATCCTATAATTCCGTGACAACTACAGGAAAGAATATCTTGGTGAATTTATTCCATAGTTAATAGCAAAAGCTGATTGTAATAGTTACACAATAGAAAACTTATGACAAAATTTGTAAAAAAAAAAAAAAAAAGACTCATCTGAGGAATGGTAAGTTAGAGGAAAGTGGATATAATACTTCCATACATTTATACTTAATAAATATATATTTGTAATTTATAAATACATTATCTAGTCCTCAGAAGATCTGGGCTAACTAGAGAGAAAGGTCACATTCTGTTTTAGTGAAAAATTGAAAAAAAAACTTATGCTTTAAAAAAATAAATATAAATTTTGAAATGCATTTAGTAGTTCAATTTAGAGCAACATACTGCTGTCAAAACAGATTCAAACAAAAATTCATTTCTCATGAACAGACATCATGGTTTGTAATTGCCATTTCAACTGTATGTGTGGAGGCTTCTAAGGTGATGGAGAGTCCTTGAATATAAGTGTGTTCTCTTAAGTAGTTTAAATATTTTCCCTGCAATAATTTACTTGCTTAGCAAGACCTTTCTTCATAGATGGCACAAACTACAGCCCAAACCTGGGGAAATAGTCACAAACTCCAAATTAATGAAATTCTTTTACTGAATTTCCTTTTTTACACAACTTATCTTCTTTGTTGTTCCGTTGATTCAATTGTTTGATTCTTTGTGACCCTATTTGGGGTTTTCTTGGCAAAGATACTGGAGTAGTTTGCCATTTCTTTTTCCAGATCACTTTACAGATGAGGAAAGTGAGGCAAACAGTGACTTGCCCAGGGTAACACAAGTAGTGTCTGAGGCTGAATTTGAACTCAAGTTTTCCCAACTCCAGGCCTGTTGCTCTATCCACTGTGCCACCTAGCTGCAACTTACCCTGCACCTGCACAGATGATTCCTCGAGTTATTTTACATAAACAAAGTCACATTTCTAGGTTCAAATCCTATCTGCAAAAAGGCTTCCTAGAAATTTTATTTTCTGATTTCTATTGTGTTCACCTTTCACATGACAGAAAACTTTGGGGTTTAGGTTAACTAATGGAGGTTTTTATCTCTATAGTCTAAGAAATGAACTAAGTGTCATTAGAAATTAAGAAAATTATTTGCTTAACAAAAACTATCCCTTTACATGAAGAAAATGTTAAAAAAAAAAAAGGCCTATCTTTCTTGGTAAGACAGCCTTCTGCTTTGACCACGAACTTTGCTCTGCATTTAAACAAGGCTTAAACCTGGGAAAAAAACTGACTGCTTTATTTGTCACTTGGGAGAGGCACAGACTAAAATTCCTTTAGTTTTATACCAGCTATACAGCCATACTGTTCAGCATACTACAAAGTTTAGAAGGAGAAGAGCTAGGTTAAATTAAAAACAAACAAAACCCCCCTTTGGAACCTGGACGATATGTTTTAGCAGCTGCTGCTGAGAAAACAGACTGCTGGTTTCACTCCCTACTTCATTTTATTAAATAGAAAGGTATTCTCTGCCTTGGCAACAGCAAGCAATAGCCATTTCTTGGGAGATCTCAGAACTTTTCATTATTTATTTCCACGTCACAAAATGTATTTGTAAATCCCACATCTTCTTTTTAACACTGCTGAACTACTGTTTTATGAGTGGCTAAATAGCCCACTTCCAATCAGATGCCAAGTCTTCTTTGGAGGTAGAATCCACATTTCTCAAATATGTCTGTTCTCTCAAATCACATGGCCACCATTGTAATTCAGGCTCCCATCACCTTTTTGGGTTTGATAGTTATCTTCCCAATTGATCTCCCTGCTTCGGCTCTCTCCTCTCCAAATCATCCTACACACAGCTGCCAGATCAGCATTCCTATAGCATAGGTCTGATCATCTGTGTGTCCTGGAGTTCTTCCCTGCTAATGAGCTCCCTGTTGCTAGTGGGATTATTTACAAACTCCTCTGTTTGACATTTTAAAGCCCTTTATAGTTGGTCTCAAATCCACTTTTTAACCTTATCTTACGTTACCTTCCTTCATATCTATGGCAATCTCGCCAAATTCTATGTTGTTTCTTACTCACTACCCCATCTCTGGCCACTGGGTCTTTGTAAAAGCTCTTTCCTAAATGCCTGAAATATATTCTTTCTTCATATTGGCCTCTTAGAACTCTGGCTTTCCTCAAAGCTCAGCTCAAATCCCACCTCCTACTGGCAGAAAGCCTTTCCCAATTCCTTCTTCCAGTCTTCTCCCAACTACTCCCAGTTTTTTTTTTTAATCAGCTATGGTTTTACCAGAATAGGAACGTCCCAATGATGGAGTAACCGTGGCCAACGCAGACCAGCACCTGCTTTGCAACTCGAGTTGCTTGAGACACTAAGGTGAAGTGTCTTGCCCAGGGTCCCCTAGCCAGTATATATTCAAGGTGGGGCTTGAATCCAAGTGCTCTTGACTCCAAGGCCACTTCCATATTCACTATGGCACCACACAGAACTCCAAATGATCTTGCATTTGTATTGTCTCTATTTTGGTAGACGTGTGTATATATTGCCTCTTGGAACAGAATGTAAGCTCCTTAATGGCAGGGACTTTTTGACTCTTGTCATTATATTTCCTTTGTTTGGGTAGCTGGGTGGCTCAGTGGATAGAGCAACCAGGCCTGGAGTCAGGAAGAGTCATCTTCCTAAATTCAAATCTGGCCTCAGATACTGTGTGACCCTGGGCAAGTCACTTTACCCTGTTTGCCTCAGTTTCTTCATCTGTAAAATGAGCTGGAGAAAGAAATGGCAAAACCACTCTAGCATCTTTGCCAAGAAAACCCCAAATAGGGTCACGAAAAGTAGAGCATGATTAAACAAAACAACAACAAAACTTTGTATTCCCAATAGGCACTGTGCCTGGAGCAGAGCACGTGCTTAATAAAAGTTTCTGGATTGGTTGTAAAGGGGAAAACAGATACAATAAAGGCTTATCACTAATAAAGCAGTTACATAATAAGGTGTTTGGATCAAAAAGTTAGCAAATACATGGGACATCCTCAGTGTACAGAAATCATAGGTTTTAGAGCTAGAAAGTACCTTCAGAAATCACTTTAGTTCAACTCTCTTATTTTACAATTGAAGAAATTTAAGCCCAGAGAGAGAAAAGAACTTGTCCGAGTATACACAGGCAGTAAAGATAAATCCAGTGCTCTTGCCACTAAGGCACAATGTCCAATATACAGACCTTCCTTATGTATAAAAAGGTCACCTGTAGGCAAGTCCATCTTTTCACACTCTTTTTTACCCTCCCCCTCCTGCTGCTTGATTGAGGAATCCAACCATTCCTCACTGAAAACCTCTTTGTCCCAGTCCCAGAACCAGGAGTGAACAGGAAAGGGCAAGGGGAAATGAGGGCAAATGCTGATGGAAAATTCCCCCCACTCTTCCAGCTGCCAGCACTAGTCTTAAAGGTGGCATTTCCATTCTCCCTTATTTCCTCTCCTAAGTCTTATTCTGAGTCCTACTACCAAAACAAAACAAGACAAGACAAACAAAAAATAAGTACCAACCTTCCTTTATAACTGTGACAAGATAACCTATTGAGTCACAGGATCACAGAGTCTCCAAGTTAGAGGAGATGTAGTCCAAGCTGGATCTGAAGAAGGCTTTCTAAAGATACCAGATAAGTGATCTTCCAGAACGGGCTTAAAGTCATGTGGTCACTGCAAACCATGACTTTCCAGGGCAGTTTATTCCATTTTGAGATAAAATGCTAATTGTTATTTTCTTTTTCTTATAACCCATTGTTCCTATTTGTTCTGCCTTTTAAGGCCCATGGAATAATTATAATCCATCATTCCCATGACATCCAATCCAATACTTGGAGACAGCTATCATGAAGACATTGGAGACTAGTGAACAGTAGTTGCCCATGACAGAAATGGCCATGCTTATTGGGAGTTTCTGAAGTAAAGACAGATGGTTCTTGAAATTTGGTGACTAGACAATAAGCATTTATTTTATTGAAGTGCTTACTTTGTGCCCGGCACTATCACTAGCTGAGACAGCAAAGTGAGTAAAGTACAGTGAGATAAGAGAAGAGAAGAGAAAAAGGCAGAACAAATCTAAGGGTTTGGGGGAAAGAGACAAGGAAGAAACAGTTAAAAGACCGAAGAGGAGGGTCAGTATGATATAGTCAAAAGAACAGTGACTTGGTGTTAGGGACATGGATCTGAATCCTGCCTCAGATATTCATCAGTCATTTAACCTTAGTTTCTCCATCTATAAAATGGTGACAATATTTGTTCTATCTCTTTCCTCTTTTTTTTTTTTAAGAAGAAATGGGAGGTAGAGATCTGAATTGGTCCAGCCATCCTGAAAAGCAATTTGTAATTATGCAAAAAAATTACAAGTGATTAAAATATCCATTCCCTTTGACCCAGAAATCTTACTGCTTTGACCCAAGGCAGCTAAAGACAAAGAGCTCTTCTACTCTTAGCAACCTTTTTTTGGTCTCCAAGAATTCAAAACCAAGTAGATACCCATCAATAGGAAATGGCTGATCAGATTGGGATAGATACATGAACGTAATGAAATATTCCTATGTAGCAGAAAAATGTGAAATTATTCATTCACAGAAGCTTGAAAAGACATGGAATGATTCAAAGGAGGCAGAGCCATGGAAAGAATATATACAAACATTGCAACAATGTACATGTGAAGAACAGCAACAAAAAATGAAACTGAAAGCCGTGTAGTTATAGCGTAGTTAAAATTTTGGCCCTGAAGAAGACATTTTTAAAATGTTCCTCAACCTTTCCTTGCAGAGGAGGGGAGCTGCGTGTGGAACACGGCGTCTACTTTCAGAATGTTGATATACTCATTAATTTTGCTGAATCACTTCCCCCCCCCCCTTTATTCTTTGTTACAAGGGATGGGTTGATGCACGGGGGAGGGGGGAGTAGGGAGGAAGAACATATTAAGAAACAAAAGTGATGTAAGAACAAAAGATAATAAAACTTTTTCAAGGAAGGAATAGTAAATCAGCACAAGCAGAACAGTATGGATACTGACTACAAGTGTGGGAAGGAGAGAAAGAACAAGCTGCAAGGCCAAAGGTGGTGGAACTTGGGGCAGGCCTAGAAACAACAGAACAAAAGCCTTTTCTTCTCTGATGCATTTTGTTACATTAAATATTCTTGTTTAATACATTTGGTCCTACCTTATTAAAGGCTGAAAGTTTAGAGTTAGATTTGACCTCATGTTTTTTAATGTTCATTTGATTGTTATTCGAGGTTAAATTTATGATAATTTATTTTTAAGAAGGAATAACGCTGAACCTGGGTTTTCCTGAGAAATACAGATGACTTATCTTTTATTTCTATGTGCGTGAAGATCTATTATTATGTCCTCCATAGTCTTTCTGTATTCAATCAATTCACCAACAAGCATTTGTTTATTGCCAGTACATACCTGGCACGGTTCTAGGTAATGGGATTAAAGACAAAAGCAAAAAAAAAAAAAACAGCTCTTGCTCTCAAAGAACTTACAGTGTAGCCAGGGGAGACAGCAAACATACGTACACACATATGCGCATATATATGTATATTTTTTTACACACAGAGAAAATATATACAGATATATACATATACACCAGATGTTTAGATGGTGATTTGGCACTAGCAGCTAAGAGGATCAGGAAAGGCTACATGCAGAAGGTGACCCTCAAGCTGATCCTGGAAGGAAACTGTGATTCTGAGAGACTCAAGGTGAGAAGGGAGTGCAATATATATGGGGGACAGCCTAGATGCAAAGGCACATAGCTGAGAGATGGAGTGCGACTCATGAGGAACAGTAAGGTCACTTTGGCTAGAGAAATGCAACTTGGAGCAGCTAGGTGGTGCAGCAGATAAAGTACCAGACTTGAAGTTGGGAAGACCTGAGTTCAAATCTGGCCTCAGACATTTACTAGCTGT
>CM053622.1:194256948-194307625 GCA_028646595.1 Phalanger gymnotis
CAGATTCGCACTGGCAATAAGACACACTCCCAACAGAATAAAGTTTTTATTGAAAGACAGAGGAAATACTCTAACAAACACAGTTAACACAACAAAGACAAAGACACAGATGACATAGATTCATCACCTCTCGGAGGAACTCCAGCACTTGATCCTCTCAAAGCTGAGGGGATCCCGGTTTACACAGCTCGACCAAGGCCTGAGAGGGAAAATGGTCCCAGGCAAAGCGTCCTCCCCACGGGTGAGATCCCATGTGCCTGTTTCACGTGGTAACCTTTGTAGCATCCTGAACAAGGAAGGCTTACAGCTAACTGTCCTGGAGGTTCCCCACCAGAGAGGGTAGCCACTCCCCGCCCTCCTCGGGAGGGGAAGATCTTGTCAATCATTTTGAGAACTGGCTAGGTCCTCAAGAAGCAGCTTCAGAAATATTTCCTGTTCTTTGTTCAGGACCTCTCCGTCTCCTAGTAGAAGTGTGTTCTATCCTTTGTTCGGGCCTATCTGCCAGAGAGGAATGTCTGAGAGGTGCATTCCTATTGAGGATTTGTCAGTTAGAGAGGAATGTCTGATTCTTTATTCCAAGCCGGAAAGTCTTGCAAGGGAGGGAAGGGAGAGCCGGGCCTATACTGTAATATGGAGGATCTTCTATAATGATTTATCGTTCAGAGGTAAAAAAGAATCACCGTAATATATTGTGTTGGAGAATGGTCAGATTTTCATTCTAGGAAAATTAGGTTGGCAGTTGTGTAAAAGATGGATTGGAGAGGGGAGAAACTTAAGGCAGAAAGACTAAGAAGCTGCTTTACTCATGTAGGTTAGGGGTATCAAACTCAAGTAGAGGGACCACTGTACATAAGAATAATTGTGGGCTACATATTGACTTAAAAAAACCACAAATTTACATTATCCTATTCTGTTTAATTCTTTTTCATTTTGTTAGATATTTCCCAGTTACATTTTAATCTGTTTCTGGCTGCACTCTTGAGTGTTGTAGGCTCATGCAGCCAGTGGGCCACGTGTTTGATATCTCTGGTGTAGATAATAAGGACCTGGACAAGGACAGTGGCTCCATGAGTGGAGAGAAGAATGGCTTCTAATCTAGAAAAAAAGAAAATGGAGCTAGGGGAAGAATGCTTCCTTATTAAAGGGACTGAGACTCACTTTCTAGTTTTTCTCTCCTTTCATTTTTATTCTATCAATATCCCATTCTATCTGTTTTGTGACTCATATATGACCAGACTGAAACATGGTTTGATGAGTAGCCCAGTAAGTCAGACCATCACTAATTTATCTGGGACATTTTTGAAAGATGCACAATAAGATTAGTTCACAACTAATTAGGAGCTCAGACTGGCCGTGGAATTGGATGTTGCAATGAATAAATTAAAAAACATCTGTGAAATGTTTACAATGTGCAAAGCACTGGGCATATAAAACAGAGGAGCAAGAGAAACCCTGCAATGATCACAAAATGCTCACTTCTACAAAAGCCCATTTAAAAAAAATCATTTTTCCGTTGATGCAATATGGCTGCATGGAGTGCCACAATCTTAGAAGGATTTAAAAAAAATCAAATGACCCAAGAGGCAATGGAAAGAAAGACATAAGGTAGATGTTAATAGACTGCCACATAGTATCAGGGGATAACTTCTATGTAAAAGACTATGACCAGAAAAGGAGGTAGGCCAGTAACATATTGAGATCGAGGAATAACAGATGAATAGTCTAAGTATAATGTTGCTGTCCCTAAAATAAAAAAGAATGAGAAAAAGTGGTCTTGTGTGGTGAATGAATCCTCCGTGGAAGGGCTCCAGAAAGTCATGAATGAGGATTACCCACAATGATGGAATGGAGGAATTTCTTGCTATATTTGGTGAAGAAAGTAATCATATCAATTACCAATTGATCAATAAACTTTTAATAGAGCTTATTAAGTATCAGACACTGTGGCAGGCAATAGGAGTAAGAAGACGGAAAAGAAACAGACTCTGTACTTAAAGACCTTGCATCCTACCAGGGGAAACCACACACACATGTATATGCACACACAAAAAGAAAAATTTTATGGGAGAACACACACATACTACATCAAAATCATCATCATCATCATCATCATCATCTTTTCCCCACCCCGGGCTTTCAATAGTAAAATAAAGTAAAGCCTCTTTGTGAGAATTAACAGAAAGACTTAAGCAATAGTGACAGCAAAGTAAAGGTGTTTGGTCACGTATCATAATTTTTGGTTCATAGAATATGGCTACTATGTATGTGGGTTTAATTGAATTGAATTAGTCATCAGTATTGCCAAAACATTGAAGCAGTCAGCAGAGATTTGCAGTGGATAAAATGCTAGATAAATCAGCTTCTTTATATCCTGAACTTACCATGAAAGAAATCTCAAAACACAATTCGTGAGTGCCTTTAAACACACTCTTATGTTGGGTCAATATTGAACGTAATTTATTTTTTAAAAAAATATGGAGATGCTATAGTCAAAAGGCTCTCAAGTTAACTGATCCAACCATTCTGGAGAACAATCTGGAACCATGCCAAAGGACTATAAAATTGTGTATACCCTTTGATTCAGCAACACCACTACTAGGTCTGTACAACAAAAAGATCATAAAAAAGGGAAAAGACCCACTTGCACAAAAATATTTATAATAGCTCTTTTTGTGGTGGCAAAGAATTGGAATTTGAGGGGATATCCATCAATTTGGGAATGGCTGAACAAGTTGTGGTATCCAAATGTAATGGAATACTATTGTGCTATAAGAAATAATGAGCAAGTAGATTTCAGAAAAACCTTGGAAGACTTACATGAACTGATGCTGAGTGAAGTGAGCAGAAACAGGAGAACATTGGACACAGTAAAAGCAACATGTGCTGATGACTGACTTTGATAGACTTGGTTTTTTTCAGCAATACAATGATCTAAAACAATTCCAAAAGGCTCATGATGGAAAAGGCTATCCACATCCAGAGAAAGAACTATGGACTCTGAATGCAGATCAAAGCAAACATTTTCTTTCTCTCTTTTTTTGTTGTTACTGTTTTCTCTTTCTCATGGTTTTTCCCTTTTGTTCTGATTCTTCTTTCACAACACGACTAATGTGGAAATACATTTAATATGATTGTACATGGATAGCCTATATTAGACTGCTTGCCATGGGGGTGGCGCGGAATTTGGAACTCAAAATATTGTAAAAGTGAATATTGAAAACTATCTTTACATGTAATCGGAAAAAGTAAAATACTATTAAGTGGAGAAAAAATAAAATAAAATCATGTTACCTTTTTACCAACCACCTGTAAAAGCACTGGGTCAATGCAGTTGTTTTTAAGTTTGAGTACACAGCTACAATTCAACATTTAATTGCATGCATATATGTATGTGTCTATGTGTGTGGGTATACACACACACACACAGATACACATATACACATACACGTACATACATAAATGCATATATACACATCAGAGTTGCATTCTAAAGTTGCTTGGTTCAGGGGCTCATCCCACCAGCACCTTCAGATATTATGAGCTAATAATCTCTAATACTCGGGTTTTGTTTCATGTATCACTCTTAAAGATCACAATCATCAGTCTTCGGAGATGGTACTCCCATTTCTAGCATTTCATTGCTGATTTACTATATAAGTCTTTTCCTGTCTGAATCGTTGATTTCAATTTGTAAATCAACGATTAGACATCTAAGAACTCTCAGGAAACTATAGTTGGGTCTGCTTTGTAAATGCACAAAATATTCTTTAAGTTACTGAATGAATATATTTTTGGTTATCTATATAAAGGCAGCACTTAATATGGCCACAAAAGTAAGATTAGGGTACATATACCAAATGTTTAAAATGCAATTAAACTAGTATTTGACATTATATTTTCTTCACTTTGAGGACAATCTGGTCAACAAAAGCATGTCATATATGAAGACGTTTTCTGATGGTAATCAGAGATTCTATGTTGTTATGTAGCTATTAATTAAATTAAAACATCTTTTCCAGTGAGCAGCTAATACAATTTGATTATCTATTCATCATGTATCTGAATGCCCACTATGTACCCAATGTTAGATGCACAAAAAAGTCGGAAATCGAATCCATGCCCTTGAGCAGCTAACAATTTAGCTGCTGCATAGTTCCCTTCCTTATGTAATTTACAGGCAGCAGAGGCATATAACACATATAACAAAAGAAAGCTACCTAAACTCAGACTAGAGATGAAACTTAAATTTCCTAAACTATTCCATCTAGCTATAATTTCCTAGATCTTACTTGGCCTATGTATGTAATTAAGGGACAGCAACTGGACTGCCTTCTGGCCCCAAGAGAGTGTATTCTGCCCTAGAACCTCCTAAATCAATTTGGATTTCACCCTCATGGGCACTTGGAGTTTCAAAGTCCATTCTACAATGCCAGTCTTTCATTTTTGCTCATCGGGGTTCACTGATTGGGTAATCAGGTTTTTGATGTAGTCCATTCATATCCCCTCTTTCTATCTAGTAGCTGCTGCCACCACTACCACCACCACCAAGAAAATGAAACAGAAATCCAAAACTGCTACAAGTAATGTTTTCACTGCTTCAAAATCAGAATAATTCAAACAATCTCCCCAAAGGACTTCCAAATTTCAAAATTCAAAATTCTGTAGTATTTTTTCCAACACTGGAAGAGATCTTCTATGATAAAGTGAGTTATCCTCCAAGAAATTTTTGACACAAAGTCTAAGGTTTCAATATGGCCAATAAGGTCCAAATAGGATTCCAAATACAATTAAATTCACTCCTCCTAATTGAAATTCAAAACTGTTTGCCAGAAAGAAAATGATATGGAAGATTTCATCAGCTGTAATTCATGTCTAAGCCAGAGCACAGCAGTAGTTTAACTATCTGAAGTTCAGCTCTGGGCTATACCCTATCAACTGTTCTTTGGTTTTTAGTAACTTCAAATTTTAGGGTGTGCAGTTACTCCTTGTGGATACTGCATTTAAAAATACCATTGTACCACCAGCAGAAAAAAATTTAAATTAGGATTTTTAATTTTAAGAATGATTTATTAGAATGAAAGGATATTTTTACATTAGGTTATGAATGCCATCCCTTTTGCTAATCCATATCTGACCCTCTTTCTTAATACCTGGCATAAAACTCAGCTCATCCATTCCATATTTCTCCTCCTCAGAAGCCCCTTAGCTTAGTTTAAACTCTAATTTATGACCATTCGTATGTAATTCTTAAAAAAAAGATAATTGAGTGTTCTCTGTCTTTTCTATATATCCACTTAATCAAAGTTTTTAGACAGCAAAATTAACGTGCAATTCCTTGTATACTTCTCGTGACACCTAGAAACAGTGCTGTATGTAGAAGTTCCCAAAGAATAACCACAAATGAGTCAATGTAGACCAGGAGGAGGTTCTACTGAAGCAGAAGGCAGTGAGATCTATCTGTGGGTGGACTTTTCTTTTTATTGTGGGTTGACATTTTTATCACCGACTTAGAGACGGGCCTAGATGGAAAGTTTATCAAATTTTAAGATAAGAAAAAATTGAGAAGGATAACACACTGGATGAGAGAGTCAACATCCTCAGAGATCTTGGCAGTCTAAAACTGAACTGAATCTCTGAATCTAAAAAGATAAAATTGAATAAAGACAAAGGTATATATTTGTACTTATGCTAAAAAAAAGCCAAATTCATAAGTATAAGATGGGGGAGGCACGACTAAGATAAAAATTCATCAAAAAAAGATCTGGAGTTTTAGCAGACTGCAAAGTCAAAATCTGTCAACAGTTTGATGTGGCAGCCAGGAAAGTGAATATAATCATATGCCATAATAAGAAAGGCACAAGTTCTAAGACTAGGAACATAATGGCCCTGGCCAGAATACATCTGGAATACTATGTTGCAGTTAGGGCTCCACATTTTAGGAAGGAGGTTGATAAACTAGAGATCACGTGGAAGAGGGTAAATATGCATGCGTATATACACATTACACACACACACACACACACACACACACACACAAACGCGCAAGCCATAGGAGTGTGTGGCTCATAGATCTGGGGCTGTTAGCCCAGAGACAGGAAGGCTTAAGAGAAGGCTTTAAGTATTTCAAGAACTGTCATGTAGAAAAAGAATTAGATTTGTTCTACTTGGCCCCAGAGGGCAAAACCAGGGAAAAGAGTAGACTACTACTACTAATAATAATATAGTATTAGTATATTACACGTGATGCTTTCAGGTTTATAAAATACACACACATGAATATACATACACATACATGATACATATATGTGTGCACACATATATATATACATGAAATGTCTCATGTAATCCTTGCAACAGGCTATGAGGTAGATGCTTTTATTATTCCCATCTTACAGATAAGGCAACTGAACCTCAGACAGGAAGACTACTTTCCCAGGGTCAAAGAGCTAGTGTCTATGACAGGACTCAAACCCATATCTACCTGACACCAAGTCCATTAAAATCACTTCTTTGTTGTTTAAATATGCAAAATAGTCTATTTTTCCTTAAAGTAGCTCAAACTAGTTGGTCATATTAGTTACAATAAATATAAATTAGGAAAACATGTTCTATGTTGTTGGGGTTTTCGGTGGGGGTCCCTATGTGCCTCAGACAGAAATATATGTGTCTATATTCTATGTTTTCAAAGAAATATGACACCAAAAATGGTGACACATGCCTGTAATCTCTGCCACCAAGGAGGCTGAGGCTGGCAGATCTCTTGAGCTTGGGAGTTCTGAACTATAGTGGGCTATGCCTACTGGGTATCTGCACTAAATTTGTTATTGATATGGTGAACCCAGGGTGCCTAGAGAGGCACCAGTGCAGCTAGGTGGCAGAGTGTATACAGTGCCTGGCCTACACATAGGAAGATCTGAGTTCAAATCTGGCCTCAGACACTTACTAGCTGTATGATCCTGTGCAAGTCACTTAACTGAGTTTACCTCAGTTTCCTCATCTGTACAATGGAGAAGGAAATGGCAAACCACTCCAGCATCTTTGCCAAGAAAACCCCAAATGGACTCCTAAAGGGTCAGACATGACAAACAACTGAACAACAACAAAAAGAGAAGCAAAGTGGCCCAGACTGGAAAAACAGCAAGTCAAAGCTTCTGTGCCAATCTGTAGTGGGATCAAGCCCGTGAGAAGGCCCTGAACTTCCAGCCTGGGAGAGATAGGGAAATCTAGTCTTTTTAAAAAAAATGAGAGAGAGACAGAGAGACACAGAGACACAGAGAAAGAGACAGAGACAGAGACAGAGAGACCAAGAGACTGAGAGAGACAGAGAGAGACAAAGAGAGAAAGAGATGGAGACAGACACAGACAGAAAGAGACAAAGAGATAGACACACACACACACACACAGAAAACATACACCTAAAGCAAAGAATATGTTAGCAAAATAGTCTATTTTTCCTTAAAGTAGCTCAAACTAGTTGGTCATATTAGTTACAATAAATATAAATTAGGAAAACATGTTCCCATTCCTCTTTCTAAATACTAGGTTAAGATAAGGATTTGTTATTCAAGTTATGAATGATGTAATTATAGCCATGAGTAGACCTACCTCTTAAATTCCCTCTAAATCTTGCTTTTAGGGGAGGCAATTAAATCAACTAAGAGGGGCTGCTGTATGTGCCTCATGGATGCAGGTTCGTAGAACAGTAAGTACTAACTGGTAGTGTGCCGTCTAAGGGGTGCAGAGACCTTATAACAATACAACCCATTTACAGCAATGTTCAGTTGTGCTTTACCAATGCTTCTCTGGTCCCAAGTGTTCTTAACCTGGAGTCCATGAATTTAAAAGAAAAATTTTTTTGAGAAATGTATTTCAAAATAAATGGTTTCCTTTATAACCCTAAATATTTTATTTGATGCATTAAAAACATTCTTCTGAGAAGGGCTCCACAGGCTCTGTCCACCTGCCAAAATGGTCTGTGACACAGCAAAGTTAAAAACCCCTGTTCTAACCTATGAAAATATCTTTCTTTTCTCAATTAAGGGAAGCATTTCTGTCTATGATTGCAGTGAATTTTAAAGATCCAAACGGATACTTTAATGAACTCTTGTGTTACAATGTGAGGAAATTATACTCTTTCTCACTTTCTAACTTTGGGAATCACCAAGAATGTGTCTTTTTTGGCCACAGGTTTTGAAATCTTAATTTCAACTTCATAGCTCCTCACTAATATTATTTCCACCATCTGTGGAAAAAATAAAAGGTCAAAGATTTATATTTACTCACTTAGTGAAAAAGGTTAATTTTTCTCAGAAAACATAATGACCCTGCCTGCAACCCCCACCAAAAGCCATCATACGGTTAATTCACAGCCTCCTTTGTAATTACAATTTCCTAATTCAACTCACAGTCATTTTCTAGGTGTGTATTAATAGTGGATGGTCTGATGAACCAAGTAGAGCCCAAACTGCCTATCAGTCCAAGGTAGCACTAGGGAGGGAAAAACCCACCCTCGCCCTATCCAGGCTTCGGCATGCTCCACACTGCTTTGGCATCTTGAGGCTGTGGCTGCAGCTGCTGCTGCTGCTGCTTATGTTGCATGCTTTGTCAAGGTGGTGCTGCCAGTTCTTCAAATTCCGTATTAAGTTTGCTGATCACCCATTCCAAGGCATCTCGACCCTGTCAAATAAAAGAATAGCATTGAAAGACTTGCCAATGGATGAAATCCCAAAAGTTAAACAAATGGCATAACTTATCAGTTTCTTCTTTGGAGTCCATTAGGCCTCTATTCTAACACTCCTGCCAAAAAGCTTTTCAATAAACCAAGTCATTCTCTAGGATCAATCGATTAATCTCTTCTTCACATTGCTAAGGAAGCCTATAAAGCATTAAGGCAATGGCAGCATAAAACATAACAATTCCAAAACTTCATTATTAATGTTCTTTAGCTTAATCAGGGGGATAAAGACAGAAAGTGAAGACTTGGAATCAGGAAGACCCATGCTTGAATCCTACCTCAGATACTGTGTGACTCTGGGCACATCACTTAACCTCTCTCAGCCTCAGTTTCCTATCTGTAAAATGAGGACAATCATAGTATCCACCTCACAGGGTTGGTGGAAGGATCAAATGGGATAACGCACGTAAAGGGCTTTGCAAACCTTAAAGTGCTATATAAATGCTAGCTATAATCAGGAAGACCTGAGTTCAGATCAGACCACAGACACTTACTAGCTTTGTGACCCTAGGGAAGTCACTTAGCCTCTGTTTCTCTCAGTTTCCTCAGGTGTAAAATGTAGATAACACCTACATCACAGGGTTGTTACGAGAATCAAATGAGACAATAATTACAAAGCTCCTAGCACAGTGCCCGACACTTAGTAAGTGCTTTATAAGTGTTAGCTATTATTACTGTCCTAGTGTTATTATTATTAATCTGCATATATTCCCAAACCCAGAAACCCAAAGGCTATGCCACAATCTTCCCTTTTCCTTCACAATTTCCCTAATTTGCTATTGAAAATCTGCATTTCTGTTTATAATGGCTATATAATGAAAATAGTAACTGATACTTACATAGGACTTTCAAGTTTTCAAAGTGCTAATGGTATTTCACCCCCAAAAAGTGAACCGACTTGCCCAAGGTCATACAACTAGTAAGTGGCAAAACCAGTTCTTTAACCAGGTCTCATGATTCAAAGTCCAAGGTTCTTTCCAATGTCATGACACCTCTATAATTAAACCTTACTAATTAGCTTGACCTCTGCTTCCAAATTTCTTCATGTGGAGTTTTTAAACCACTAACAATAGCATTTTGAACAGGGCTTCATTAAAAGTATTTAATAACTTAAAAGTGTTACTGCCATAGGAAAGAGGTACTGGAAACAATGTTTATATAGATATATCCAAATCTTTAAAAAGAACAGTTTAAAAGGTTATAGCATATGAGTTTAGACCCTGCTATAGACCCACTACCCTGCCAAAAATACACATGTATGAATAAATTAAGTGCAGAACTACCTGAATGAATATGTCAGTCACTTCAGTATTAAAAGAAAAGCAATGTATTGATTCCTCCAGTTAGCAATTTTTTTAAGTGAAAACATTTTAGAAATAACCAGGATGTCCTAACCATTTACGCTGGAAGCACATTTAGAGCATAAAATCAATCCCTGAAAAAACATTTACAATAGAAAAGATTTCTAACCCTATGTTTTTTGAGCCACCTTAACTTTCAGAACCTCAACAACACTGCTAATTACTAAGGACATTTTTTATTTTCAAAAAGGGCAAACCTCAGGGTTAGCTAGGTGGTACGGTGAATAGAGCACCGGCCCTGGAGTCAGGAGGACCTAAGTTCAAATCTGGCCTCAGACACTTGACACACTTACTAGCTGTGTGACCTTGGGCAAGTCACTTAACCCCAATTGCCTTGCCTTTCCCCCTCCAAAAAAAAAAGAGGCAAACCTCTCTGAAATTAATGTGAAATACGAGAGGTACTGTAAGTTCTAAAAATCACGTTATAATATAAATGTAAACTCCCTGAGGGCAGGGACTGTTTGATTTGTGTCCTTGTTTCCCCAGTACTGGCGTAGTTCCTAGCATACAGTAGGCACTTAATAAAAACTTGTTTGATTGACTGCTAACTTCTCAGTTACCAGCATTTGCTGTCATAATACTTCCTGGGAATTATAAATTGCTGATCACAGGCAGAAACTGGCTAGCTTGCAAGGGCCTACCTAGCTTCAAATGGGGACTTGGGGGGGGTAGAAGAGTTTTAGGGTTATTCTGAAATATTATAATTGATATATAGGCAGTCAGGTGCCTCAGTGAAGAGATTGCTAGGCCTGGAGTCAGGAAGACCTAAGTTCAAATCCAGCCTCAGACACCTGCTAGCTATGTGATCCCAGGCAAGTCTCTTGACCTATCTGCCTCAGTTTCTTCAATTGTAAAATGGAGGTATGATAGCACCTACCTTGCATGGTAATTGTGACAATCAAATTAGATAATATTTGTCAAGTGCTTAGCATAGCGTCTAACACATAGAAGCACTCGCAGGATTGTTGTAAGGATCAAATGAGATATTTATAAAGCATTTAGTACAGTGTAGGCACTTAATAAATGTGTGTTCTTTCCCCACCTTACCTCCTTGTTAGCCAGTCTTCAAGAATGGCAGCATTAACAAACTCCAGCCAATGGGGGAACTGGGTCAGTTTCTGATTTGTGAGTCTGAATGTCTCACAAATCCCTAAGGGTTATCATTATTTTTTTTTGTAGCTAACTACTCCTTCATATTTGCATCGGTAATCTAGTTCTTTAAATACACACTGACTTTCCAGTTGGTTTTGGATAATATCTAGTTGTCATTTTCTCTAAAACTGAGTAGGACTGAACATAAAAAGAAACAAAGAATAATGTGTACAAAAGGATCACCAGTGAAAAGTGCCAGTGTAAAAATCCAGCCACACCCTGGAGCTCAGTGAAGATGAAGAAGCCCCAGATTTAAGTTGTGCAGGGTGGGGCTAGGGTGAGGATGGGGAATAAATCACAAGGGGAATCTGGCTGTACTCTTGAAAAGGGCTCAGTGTTTCAGTAAGACACCAAAAGAAGTCATGAAAAGAAAAAAGGGTCAGACCCATGAATAGAGATAAGTACTGCAAAGAATTAAAGCAATGCTAAAACCAAAATAATGGCACAATTTGAATTATCAATGTCAGAAAGGATATATATATATACATACATATATATATATATATATATATGTATGTATATATATAACCTTAGAAGGGCTTCCTAGCCACTCAATGGCAAAGCTGGAAAGCACTTTTAGAAATCCTCTAGTCAGTCAACAAGCATTTATTAAGCACAGACTATGTATCAGGCATTGTACTTGGTGAGCTGAGGATACAAACAGAAAAAAAAAAAATCACCAACCTCAAAGAGCTCAGGGAAAATGGTACACATAGAAGATTTTCTTGTTATTGTTGAGTTATGCTTGTCATGTCAGCCTCTCTGTCATCCCATTTTGGGTTTTCTTGGCAAAGATATTGGAGTGGTTTGTCATTTCCTTCTCTAGATCATTTTAGAGATAAGAAACTGAAGCAAACAGGGTTAAGTGACTTGCCCAGGGTCACACAGCTAGTGTCTGAAGCCAGATCTGAACTCAGGTCCTCTTGATTCCAAGGCCAGTGCTTTAGCCACTGTGCCACCTAACTACCCCAAACAGAAGAAGATGTTAAGTGAATAAAAAGTAAAAAAAAAAAAAGGGCATTTTGGAAGAGAGTTGGTGAGGGTTTTAGGGTGTCAGGAAAGGGCTGAGCTAAGCTTTGAAGTAAGCCAGAGATTCTAAGGGACAGGGGTAAGGAGGAAGGCTATTTCACGCATAGGTCAGAGGCAGGAGATGGAATGTCACTCATGAGGAACAGCAAGAAGGCCAGTTTGGCTAGACCACAGATTCTAGGAAAGGGAGAAATATATAATAAATCTGGATAGGTAGGGTGGAGCCAAGCTGTGAAGGGCTTTAAATGCCAGGTGGAGGAGTTTGTATTTGGTCCTAAAGGCAAGAGGGAGCCACTGGGGCCTCTAGAGCAGAAGGGTGGTGCAGTCAGATTTGTGCTCCAGGAATATCACTCTAGCAGCTGTGTGGAGAATGAATCAGAAAGGAGAAAGACCTTAAGAAGGAAGATCATTAGGAGGTTACTGAAATGGTTCGGGCAAGAAATATTGAAGAAAGGAGTGAAGAATGACCCCAAAATTGCTAACCTGGGTGTCTACAAGTATAGTAATGCTCTCAACAAAAAATAGGGACATTAGGAAAAGGGGTAGCTTTGTGATGAAAAAAAAGTTATGTTTTAGACATACTGAGAATTTTAGACACTTACAGAGTATCCAGTTAGAAATGTCCAAAAGGCTTTGTGGGGCACTTGAGTTCAGGTGAGAAACTAGGACCCTGGGTCTATCCATCTGGGATTCTTTTGTACAGAAAATATACTTAAACTCATGAGAGCTAATGAAGTCACCAAAAGAGAGAATATAGATATAGAAGACAAGACCCAGGGCAGAGTTTTTGGGCATCCCTATAGTTATGGGGCAGGGCTTAAGGGATGATCCTCTCATTTTGCAGATTAAGAAACTGGGGTCTAATTAAATTAATTATCCAAGGTCACACTGCAAGTTATTGGTAAGGCAGAGACTAGAATACAGTTTGCCTGAGTTTTATTCCAGTGCTCTTTTCATTGTATCACAATACAATCCATTTTCAACTATATGGCTTACTATGATAGGGAGGGCAGACGGTAGATACTGTCAGAGACAAAACTCTTAATTGCTGATTTTGATCTTATGGCCTAATGTTCCTTTTGAATGCTCTTTTCACATCTTCTTTTGATACATTCTGCCCAATTTTGCCCAGTAATTTGGTTACTGGATCTGTACTTTCAATTTCCATTATCTTTCTAATAGGTCTGAAACCTTTCAGGACAGCAGGTTTCAGAACAATCCCAAACCGTGTATACCATATGCAAGAAAACTGAATGGGATCTGTCAACTGGAAGCCAACGAGCTTGACTTTGATTCCTGACCAAATTCTCTCATCTATCAAAACAACAATTAGTGAATGTGACATTTAGGAAAGGAAGTGGTGATCAAAAAGTGCTAGGATAGTTTCATCAAAATGGTTAATTCCAGACTAACTACATTTCAGTTTTAAAAAAAATGTTTTAAACAAAATTACTAGCCTGGGAGATTGGAGGAAGGTTGAACATATAGTTTACCTAGGTTTTTGCAAAAACATTTGACAAAAAAATCTCCTACTACTCTTGTGGACAAGACAGTAAGAGGTGAGCTAGGTGGATCTGGAATTAGTTGAATGGCCAGACCCATGATTAACATATGCTTAGAAGGGGGTCTCCCCTGGAGTGCCCCTAGATCAGGCCTTAACTTTTTTTTTCCAGTAATTTGGACAAAGCTGTAAATGGTATGCTGATCAAAATGTGCAGATCACAAAATGTAAGGAAGGATTGCTAATACATTAATATTAGAGACAGGACCCCCAAAATACCTTAAATACCACAGATTTAGAGTTGTAAGGAAGCTCCAAAGACATCTAGTCTAACCTCCTCATCTGAAAGATGTGGAAACTGAGGCCTGGGGAGAGTAAATGATCTGCAGTAATCAGCAGATATGAGATTTGAACCCAAATCCCCTGACTTCAGAAGCAGTGTTCTTTGCTCTGTATCACGATGCCTTCCTTAGGCAAGGGTTTTGGGCCAACTCTTTAAAAACAAAATTTAAAAGTTATTGTAAACTTTTATATTTGGGTTCAAAATATCCACTTTACAAGTACAAGATGAGGGAGGCATGGCTAAACAGCCATTTATCTGAAAAGGATCCAGAATTCTGGTAGACTGCAAACTCTATATGATACAACAGTTTGCTATGGAAGCTCAAATGATGCTAGGCTTCGTTAAAGAAAGTACTGATTCTTACGCTAGGGAAGTGGTTATCTCTCTCTACTCCACTCTGGTCAGAATCCATCCATAAGGGGTGATATACTATAACATATAATACTATATTCAGTTTGGGGAGCCACATTTCAGGAAGAACATTCATAAGCGGAGGGCATCCAGTGGAAGATGATTACTATGGCCAAAGGCCTTGAGAAAATGTGAAATGGGGAGCAGCTGAAGGAAGTGGGGCATCACTCTGGAGAAGACAGCACTTGGGGGTGGGAAAGTCACCTTCAGATATTTGAACTGATGTTATGTAGAAGAGGAAATAGATTGTTCTGCTTGGCCCCAGATGGTAGAATTAGGAGAAATGGGTAAAATGATACAGAGGAAGATTTGGACTTTTTTGTAAGATAAGAAACAACACCCCAACAACCAGAGCTATCCCAAAGTGGAATGGGCTGCTTGAGGAAATAGTTGGACTCACTCAAGGTCTTTAAGCAAAGCCTGGAATACTGTTAGTTGGGTATGCTAGAGATAGGGTTCTTATTTAAGTTCAAGAGAGACAGACTAGCTTCTGAGATTCTTTACGACTTTGTGATTCTAGGATTATGCTTATTTTGGGGGGCTTCCTCTTAAAGTAAATTTTGGCCACTTAACTCTATTTAATGAACAAATTTAACGATTGAGTTTAGGTACTCTGCTCACACTGAGCAAACACATTCATAAGCAAGCACGCTAACTTAATGGGTTTTAACACATTATTTTTCTGCAGATATCAAAGAGAAAAGCTCAGGAATTAAAAGTCGGCTTCAAGGTGAAGGTGTTTAGCAAACATAAGCAAGAACTTAATAAAATAAGTCTAGGAAACTGCATAGCTTCTGTTTGTTAACTGATGGGACAATATGCACACACGCTGAGCAAACAAGTCCTAGAAAGCTTGGCAATCACAGAGAATGTGGCTCAGAAGGTTATTACAGGTGTGAAGGTACGGGGCAGGAATGTGAGCATATCAATCCATCTAGAGAAGTAGGAAACGAGTCTGTTCCCAAGCCACTGTAATGAAGTAGCACAAGCTGCTTACTAAAACAGACTGGAAAACAAATCTATTACCAAACCAACTGCTATTTCAGCTATCATTTGTTGTTGTTCAGTTGTTTTCAGTTGTGTCTAATTCTTCATGATCCCACTTGGGGTTTTCTTGGCAAAGATACTGGAGTGGTTTGCCATTTCCTTCTCCAGCTCATTTTACAGATGAAGAAACTGAGGCAAACAAGGTTAAGTGACTTGCTCAGGGTCACACAGCTTGTACATGTCTCCAAGCCCACTACTCTATCCACTGTGCCACCTAGCTGCTCCTCACAGTTATCATTAGACTGTGACTAAAAAAAGCAGTTGGCAGCAAATTTAACTAAGAAATACGTAAAAATCAAGAAAACTGTAAATGACTATTAAAAGGAAACTTGGTGGCTACCACAGAGCCAAAGCAAAGGAAGTGTTGGCCACATCAGTTCATGTTAGGAGAACAGCCAGGTTTCTTCATTGCTGAAATCTTACTATAATAACCTAGGATGAACTTTATAAGCTAAAGTATGTAAATGTTTAAAATTCAGCTAAAATGAAAAATTTCCCCTCATCAGTTTGTAACTCTGCCTAGATTATGTAAATTTTAAAAAAGAATAGTTAGTGAAAGTAAGAATTGAAGGCAACCTTCAAGGAATGAATTGCTTTTACTAGAAGTTACAGAAAATAAACTATTGTGGTTTTCAACTAGAAATAAAATCTTATCATGAAATAATAACCCATATTTGCATAATATTTTAATCTTTGCAAATGTTTTACCTAAATGATCTCTCTTTTGTCAATCAATCAATAAACATTTATTAAGCACCTATTATGTGTTAGGCACTTGAAGGATTAACAGGGGATAAAGATCTTCCCTGTACATTCATAGGCCTATGTGAGTACATATGTTCCCTTCTCTCCTTGCAACAGGGGCTGCATTCCTAGGACTGAAAAGGTAAGAACACATATGGCTAATTCCTCTTCCTTGAAGTGTTGGCCACCCTTTTAGGAGCATACAGAATCAATTCTGTGTCCTTTAGAACATGGACGTTTTGCTTTATCAATCACGGATGTCTTGTTCCTTTGAACCAGGACCTAGTTCACAGCTGTAACGCATCCTGTGCTGAGTCACATAGAGCCCTGGTGCAGAGCCAGTCAGATGCTGGGTCATGTAGGCTTTCACGTCTTTTGGCAATGAGCCAATCAGTAGATGAAATATGCCTAGCAAATTTTTTTTTCCTTTGAAAACTGTATACATTCTGCGAAACTGATATTTTGCCTTGAGGTTTGCTCAATGGAAGAAAACTTTGCCTGAGGCTTTTTTGATTTCTCAGACTCTGGGTAGCTGTTATCAAGGGATCCCCCAGCTGACCAAAACCCAGACGTTGGCACTTTCTCAGTATGGTGATGTATGTAAATATCTCTATTACTCTGTCAGCTTTATCTTTCTATAATACTGCTTTCTATTGTCCTTGTGTGCAGAATAAATGTTATGCTGATTTAGTTTTGAGTGAAGAGTGCTTATTATACTATGTGATTCGATTCTTAAAATATATATATATTCACAGTAGTTGCTCATATCGCATTAACGATACAGCACTATGCTAACAAGAACTTAATAAAATAAGTCTTGGAAACTGCATGACAACCCTCTGAAAAGAAATACTACCAGTATTATTAATCTCACATAAGAGTTGAAGAAACAGAGGCTCAGAAATGGTAAATAATTTGCTTATGGTCACATAGGCAGGAATACTGGATTCACGCTCTGATTTCTCCTGATGTCTTCTTCCACTGTACTGTGCTGTCTTTTAAGTAGAAAATGTAGTACGTAAGCCTGATGTCCTATTGCACACTGCTTGACAAATTTGCCCTCAATCCAGGAACCAACCTCAACATTAAAGAACCAGATTACTTTTTCAGCTTTCAAGAAATAAAAATAGCAGCATGTTACTCCAGGGTACTTGCTTTGATCTATAGGTCAAAACCCAAATTAAATTCACAATGGGCTATAGCAGGGTTTAAAGGGATCCAAAGGGATCTAAAAGACAGCTCACCCCAACTAGACAAGGCATTTCTTGGGCCACATTCTAGTGAATGGAATTGCTTGGGTACAATGGCAACTTGGAACCTCAGATTTTCAATCCCCGTCTTACAGCATGAGTAAGGATGCTAAGGGAATGGTGTTACATAGTCCATGCAGAGGAATTTTTAAACTCCTCCCTCCCACTTTCCCTTCCCCCAAACAACATCCCATGCACACATTCAATAAAATGGTAAGATGCTATACCAGGGTCAATGAATGCTGTAGTTACCACTATTTATCCCAAATGGTAGGTGTGGATGCAGTTAGCTTACAGCACTCTCAGAATTTTGAATTATCCACTCAATAGCAGCCCACCCCTGGAGCAACACAGAAAAGATTTACAAAGTGGAGTGAGAAACTCTTCATCTATCACTCTAGAGCACTGGCAATAAAGCTGCAAAAAAAAAACAAAACAGAATGAGGAAAAAAAGCCTACAACAGTTGAATACAGTAAAGGCTCTACTCTCCCCAGTGGGCTTTTAACATTCGTAGGTTATTCCTTGGGTTCAGAAATAAGATGCTGTTCATTCAGTACTCACAAATTCTTCCTTATATGAGCAGACCATCTGTTAGGTTCAAGATCTCATATACCAGGGGTCTTAATTAGCAAGCCAAATTTTCATGCAGTTCTTTGACATTGGGGGAGATAAAGGAGTCACTTCACTTATGACACACATAGTCAAAGTCAAAGACACTGGCATAGGGACCATTGGCAATAATCTGATCTGGGAACAATGTTCCCTCAGCTTTCCTAGGAGCCAAGACAAGACCCTGGGTACCCAGGTGGGAAGGGATGGGTAGTAGGAGTGGAGCTCTGGAGGAGGTTGTCTACTTCCAGAGCATGTATCTACTCCTCTCCATGAATCCTTCTAAATAAATCCTTCCTTTAGAATCCTTCTAAAAATCTTATCATAACACAAGATTTTCACCCCTGTTAGATGTCAACAATCTTCTAGACCAGAGGTTTTTAATCTTTTTCTGTGTTATGGACCCCTTTGGAAGTACATGAAGTCTGTGGAACCCTTCTCAGAAGATTTTCAAATACATAAAATAAAATGCATGGTATCACTGAGAAAAGCAATTGTATTAACATACAATTATCAAAATAATTTTTTAAAAATAAGTTTACCGACCCCAGGTTAAGAACCTCTCACTGTCCCACCTTAAAGGAAATAAAACACAACCATTATTAATATTATGTCAAATAGTTAAAAAAAAAAACCTACACTACAGCCATTGAGTGTAACTGTTAAATGAGAGAAATAGTTTCTGCACCAAGGCTTCAATACAGCAAGCCCTAAAATAAAACTAGATGGAATTAGAGACGGCTTAGAACCCCCACTCTCGCCAATTTTCTGAGGTTCAAAGGACAGTGCTTAAACCAACCCTTTGATTATAATTTCCCAGAGTCTCTGGACAGAGCTCGACTAAAACTGCCTGAATTTCTCGAATTCTAATCTCTCTGAAAATAGAGTAAACTCATCAGTCTGTGTGGTGAGGGGGAAAGAACTCTGCCCTTAGGGTCAGAAGACCTGGATCCAACGTTTAGCTTTCCCACTGACTGCCTGTATAACCCTAGACAGTCCCACTGCATCCGACGCCATTAAGTGGCAGGGTGAAGGCCTCTCATAAAATCTGAGCCTCAGCCTTTCTGTAGAATGAGGAGGATAAATGGAATGAGGAGGATAAATGGAGGTGAGGACTTTTGGGCATGGCTCAGGGCTTCTGACTGACAGCTAGGCCTAACTTTCGAGTTACTAAAAATCACCTCAACTCTATCCTTGCCAAATAAAGATAAAGTGTTCTTAAGAGTCGGTATTGGCTAAATTAGTGTTTCCTTGTCCCTTGTACCTGGGTTAGATTTCCGAGTTTAGATCGTGAGCCTGAACTCCACCAATGAGAGTAAAGGTCAGCGGTGGGTGGGGGTTGTTTGCATTAAGTTATGTAACTAAGTTCTGCTTTCTGGGCCCCACCTCTCCCTACCCATGGTCTGTCAGTTGGGAGACCTCCCTTTCTCAGGAAATCATAAATAAAGACTTCTTTTTCTCCTTTTTGTTTCTATGAGAAGTCTCTGAATATTACTTGAGTTGTCTCACACACCATCAACAGTCATCTTGATCTATATCTGGCCACTGGACCCAGATGGCTCCAGAGAGAGTGAAGCTGGTGACTTTGCTCAGCCCTCCCTCACTTAAATCCAATTCATTTGCATGTCATGGCATCACCTCCCTGATGTTGGTCCTCTTCAAGGACAAAGGACAAACAACAATTTCTGTGGGTAGTAGGAGCTGCCCCACTGGGGACCCAACTGCAACTGGCCATCTAGGCAGCACAGCTCTTCCTTTCTTCCTTCCTTCTTTCCTTCCTTTCCTTCTTTCTTTCCTTCCTTCCTTTCCTTCTTTCCTTCCTTTCCTTTTTTCTTCCTTTTCCTTCCTTCTTCCTTCCTTCCTTCCTTCTTTCCTTCCTTCCTTCCTTCCTTCCTTCCTTCCTTCCTTCCTTCCTTCCTTCCTTCCTTCCTTCCTTCCTTCCTTCCTTCCTTCCTTCCTTTTGTGTGAGGTAAATAAAATGTGAGGACTTCACAGGAAAGATATATGTATAAATATATATCTATATCTATACTAAGAAATGTTTAAAAATTAAGATATAGGGAAATAGGGAAGTGGAAAAATTCTGAGTCCATGAGAGTCTGATGGCTCAGCCTCTGGGAAAGTTTACCCTGAAACTTTTTGTTCTTTCTTCTGGTTCTGGTTTAAAGATTTGCTCAGTAAGAATAGGGTCACTGTGACCTGCTTTCCTTTACTGTAAAAGTACTGTAGAAGAATAGAGAGGGTCTCCCCCTCCCCTTATCCTATTCTCCTTCTTCAGATTTATAGATGTCACCTCAGTTGTAATCATTAACTAAGGGAATGGGAAATGGGAGTTTCTGTGCCTTGATTTCCTGGTTCTTTGTCTAGCTTTTCTCAAGCACATTGTAAGCCCGCCTCCCAGCCAATGGTGAGAAGGCTCAGAGATGGGCAGGAATTCTCTTGTGTTAGGTATAATTATTGGTGCTTTGCCCCTTGTACTTTGCCTCTTTTGCTGGTTCTGTTCTGTGCTTCCAGAGGACGCCCTATTCTCGAGAATTGAATAAAATTTATTTCTGTTCCTACCCTGAGATGGCTCCTTATTATAAATTAACTTTTTAATTGGTGAGGGTCTTTCAACCCACACACTTTCCTTCTTTTTACCTTTCCTTTGGGTACTCAGCCCAAAGGAATGTAAACTTTGATCACCAAAACCTCACAAGATATCTTGGGGTTTACGGGCTAGATTTCTTTCTTAAGGAGGTTAAACCCAGATCACTCTGGCTCTCATTTGACTGGCCAACAATAGGTCCCAGGCCAAGTCCCACTTAGTCATTGTTTGGGCCCTTCCTGGCTCAGAGTAAATGTAAACAACATTTGTTTCTGTTTGAACCCTGAGGGTCTTTTTCTCCCAGACTGATTTTTTTTTTTTACTAGGTTAAAGAAGCCTTAATTTCTTACCTAGCCTTTATCACTGAATGGGCATTGCTTCAATCAAACTGAGACCTGGGAAAGATCTCATCTTAAAAGGCCAAGGTCTTCCACTGCATCTAGGGTCATTTCCAGTCAACCTGATCTCTAGCCACTGGACCCAGATGGCTCCAAAGCAGAAAGTGAGGCTGGTGACTGTGCGCGGCCCTCCCCTACTCAAATCCAATTCACTTGAACATCATGGCATCACTTCCCTGATGTCATGGTCCTCTCTGAGAATGAAGGACAAACAACAACCCTAGATAAATTATCTAGCATCTCTGAGCCTCGGGATTGGACTAGATGAACTCTAAGATCTCTCTTAGCTCTAAAATTATGTTTATCATCCTAGTATTAACATGAACAAGGGTCTTCAACTAGTTTGTGACTTCAAGGTTGAGTGAATATAAAATATAATGATTGACATTCCATTAACCCTTGAAAGAAGAAAATAATAATTTTTATATGGAAAGAATTAAATTGGCTTGAGAAGTGACCAGAAGACAAGACTAAAAGCATGGGACCTAAGTTACTAGTAATATACTTTGGATTCCTAAGTCTTCTCTCTTCTAGTGAGCTCAAAGCACCTCATATATAGAAGTATGAGGAGATTCTATCACTGCCAACTCTCACAGCCACTCCTGGCTATCTTCCCAGTTGTGGTCCTATATGCCTTTGCTTCTAGACTGGAGAAAAAGAGGGAACCACGAATGGCATAGTAGGATCCCCTCCATTATCCTTTCCAACCCTAGTGCTACAAAGCACACCTTCTGCCTCCACAGTTCTGCTCCAGTTGTGGTTCCTGCCCACCGTTACTCTCTTTCTATCAGACTCAAGATGCAATGGGGTCAGGAGTCCTTAAGGAAAGCATATCACCATAGCTAAAAACTCAGCAGAATGCATTTGACAGCATTAAACAGGAAACTATTGGAAATCTATACTGTCCTTCTTGACTTTGTTAATGAAATATTCATTGAGCCTGTAACATTTCAGTAGAAGCTGATTTGGTATGATTTATTTGCTAACTTTACTTGACACTTAAGCTGAGGGCACTAAGCTTACTGGGTCTCTATACTGACTGACATATTCTCACCTAAGTCTAGGTCTGTAGGCACCAACCAGTTTTTTAAAGTGACTAAGGCATTCATTCGTTGTATTGTCAAGAACTTTGCTTGGTGGGAATTGTGCTTCTTGGAACTTAGTGCGAGAGGAAGACAATGATTAAAACATTTCATACCTTAAATTTTAGCAACATGTGCACCCATGGCAATACAGCTTGCAATACATACCTTCCGTGCATTGGATGATATGGTGTTTGCCATTAGGCTTTCCAAATAACTGCCTAAGCTAAATCCCTTTACAGTGATGACTGCTTCATGTGTCAGCACTGTCCTAGAGAGGAACAAACCAAAAAGAATTCGCTGGCATTCAAAGAGACAATGTTTCTTCCCCTGTCTTCACCCTCCAAATTTGATTTGCAAAAGTTAAGTTATGTTTACTTACATTTCAGGATTGTCAGGATGAGGTGTGTACACCAGCCTCTCATTCACCAACACCAAATTTGTGAGTGTGATCTTTAAAAAACAAACAGTAAACTTCCATTTTTTAATTCCTCTTTTCAGTTCTCCCCAAGTTATAGCTCGTCAACTGCCTACATTGTCACTTTAAATAACAGTACTTATTGACACCAGAGCAGAGGCAGCATCTGGTCATTGGTACCAATAGTTCCTAAAACCCAATGGAAGTTATTTCTTAGGTGTTCCTTGTTGTTGACTTGCACTTTCTTATCTTCCCTCCTGAGAATGATATTGGCTTTCAAAATATTTCAGTTTTGGCAATTGTGGAAAAAGACAAAATATTCTTCAGTTAGTTCTCAAGGGAATTAGTTAGCTATTTTTCACCACACATGTCCAAAACATCCATTCTGTAATACAACTGCTCCCTGGCACTCAAGAGAGTGTTTTAGGTCTATAAATGAAGTGTGTGAGACTTTTTGAGATGGTATCTACATTTTAAAAGTAACTTAAGCTTTGTATTAGCAAAGTCAAGATTTATTAACTACCTATGCAAAACTTTCCATTAATGATAGCCTGAAAAAGTAAAGCTTTAGAACTGGATAGCTTTATGAACTTTTCAACTCCCTTAATGCCAACTCCAGATCTCATTTTAAAAGAGATCAAAAGCAGCACAAGCTCCTGGCAGTGCTGAGGTCATATCCAACCTGTAATTAAGGGATTCTCACAGCCCTAAGAAAATCAAAACCAACCTCTCAAGGAAAAGAGCCAGGTCTGAAATCTCTTTCTAGAGAGCTTCAAATTGTCACATGGACAGGAAGTGCTCAACGATGAAATTCTGAAGACACAACTACAAAATTTTGATGAAGAAGAAAAGGGACAGTGGTCTAAAGGGACTAATGTACGTGCCCAGAAACTCACTCAAACTCCATTCGAAAAGACATAAAGTAGATACAAGCTAGGGAATGAAATGGAGGATAAGAATGACAGTGTGACAAGAGCTAAAGTTTGGCTAAGAGTGAGAAAAATCTAAGAACCACAAAATTTGTTTGTCATTTTCTGTGCTGGGGGAAAAAAAGGAAAATCAAAGAAGAGATAGCAAGAATGCTCACTGTTGACAGAAGGATAACAAAAGAGAGAAGGCAGAGCTATGGAATTCTTTTGTTTCTGTTTCCTCTGCCAAGAACAACTTTTGAACTGGAAAGGGCAGAATAAAAATGACTACAAGGAACCTGAAACCACAGCTGAGATGACAGTGAGAGAACACTGAGCTGCCCTCGAGGAGTTCAGATCATTAGGTCTAGCTGTGCCATGACTGCCCAGCTACTTTCAGTGAGATTTTAAAGTTCATAGAGAGCCAAAGAGGTGCCACAGGATAAAAGAGCAAATGTCCTGGTTTTCAAAAAATAGAAAAGAGTAGTGCCTGTAAAGTATAGTTCATTGACTTTGATGCCTGGCAAAACTCTATAATGTATTATAAAGGGGAAAACTGCTAAACATCTAGAAAAGTAAGAGATAGTTATAAGAAGCCAGCATGGATTTATCATGCATAAGTTAAGCCAGACTAATCTCATTTCCTTTTTTTTTCTGACAGGGATGGGAGATCAAGGACATGCTATAGATACAATTCATCCAGAATTTTAGCAAAGTGTTGACAGAGTTGCTCATGCTTTTCTTGTGTACAAGATAGAACAATGTGGGCTACACCAGACCTAACACATAGTCAATAATGGTTGGATATAAAGTTGGAAGAAGCTCACAAGTGGAATTTGTCCTTGAATCTGTTCTGTTTAACATTTTATTAGTGGGGTTTTTTAGGGGAGAGGATTGAGGGACTAAAAAAGGGAACAATCAATATTAATGACCAAAAAGGGGAGAAATGAAGGAAAACAAAGTCAGTGAAACATTTTTTAATTCCCAGAAGAGAACAGAAGGAACTTCACAGGGAGACACTGACAAGCAGAACAACTATGAAATCAATATGTTGAATTTATCACATACTTTTAAAAACAGCAAAATGCTCATAAAAGAGATTTATGATTTCATATATAATCCTCTTTCTGGTCTTCTTTGTATATGGAAACATTCACATTTGTTGGTATTTGCCAAGTTCAAATAATAAAAAATAAAAATTATTTTATAAAAATATTTTTATCAGGGACTTGAATAAAGGAATAGATGGCATGATTATCAAACCACTGGATGAAAAAAAGCTTGAAGAAATCATTAACATGCTAAATGACAGAGTCAGGAGCCAAAAAGACTCTGACAGACTAGAACACTGGGCCAAATATAATAAGAAAAAATTTAACAGAGCTCAGTATTTATAAGGTTTTACACAGCTACTGGGGGCGGGGGGCTAACTTCAAAAGGATAAGATGGAAGGAAGAGAGCTATGTAGCAGTTTAGCTGGAAAAGATTTGGGGATTTAATGTAGTCCAAGATCAATTAACATGATAGGCAAAAAAGCAAATTTGGCCTTAGTATACATTAAGAAAGACACAGTTTCCGGGACTGAGGAGGTGAAAGTTCTAACATACTGTGTCATGTTCATTCCACATCTGGAAGACTGTACTCAATTCTTGGTATCACATTTTAGTAAGGATACTGATGAAACTAAGGATGATAACTGATGATGACAGTAATATTTATACAGTAATTTAAGGCTATAAAGTGCTTTATATTAGCTCTTATGAGCCACACAACAAACCCTCTGAGTTAATGCTATAGGTATTAAGAAAAGGAAAAGGCCTAGACCTATTCCTTCACTGGTATAAGGACTTCCTAAATGAGGAAACTCTCTCTACCAATGAAGTTTGCATCTTTTTTGCAACTTAAGAGAGCTGCCTGGGAGCACTGAAAAGTTAAGTGATTTACCCAGGATCACACAGCCAATACATATCAGAGGGGGAAGTTGAACCCAAGACCCTTTGGCTTTGAGAGTGACTTTCTATACCTCGTTGCCTCTCATCTGATGTGTATTATCAACCTAATTTTACAGATGAGGAAAATAACACTCAAAAAAGGTTAATTGACTTGCCCATGGTCACACAGCCAATCAGTGTCAGAGAAAAGATTTCAATCCAATTTTTACTAAGTTCAACCCTTGATACCTAAAGATCATCTGGAGGAGATATGGTCAAGGGCCTTAGACTACACTACATGAGAAGCTGATAAAAGAACTGGTAATATTTAATTGGGGGAAAAAAAGTTAGGTGCGGGACATGAGGGCTGTCTTCAAGTATTTAAAGAATTGTCTTCTGCATGAGAGATTAGACTTGGTCTGTTTGACCCCAGGGGGAAGAAAAAGAAGCAAAGACTAAGAGTGGCTGAGAAGTAAATTTAATTTGACGGAAGGGGAGACTTCTTAACAATTAATGCTATACTAAAGTGAAATAGGCTTCCTTGAGAATTAGTGGGTGCCCTCTCACTAGAAACTTTCAAGCAGAAGACTTGTTAGGCACATGAAGGAGATTTTTGTTCATGTATGGGTTAGACAAGATGGTTTCGGAGGTCCCTTCCAACTCTAAGATTCAGAGATTTCTGTAGTCTACAATCACTATACGTGGAACTATCAGACTATTACAGTTAATAAGATCCTCTAAAATTTGTACTTTATAGTATTCTTAAATTCATTACTCCCATAATGTGTACTTTTCATGGTTGGCCCAAAAGTAAGGATACAGTTGCTTAAAGAAAATAACTGAAAGCCAAGCTTATGCACTTTCCTCATGCTTTTTTGGTCAAAAGACACATAAGGCAACTGTTTTTAAAAAAGGAAACAACAAAAAGTAGCTCTAAAAATACTAATGAATACCTCTAGTCTGTTTACTAAGAAGAAAAAAATCCTCTTAGGTCAAAACTGTGAGTGTTTTAGAAATAAAATTGTAAACTTTATTCTACAAAAAATATTAAGATCTTTTCTAAACTCAGTTTATTAACTTACATTGGTAGAACACAGCTCCATTTTCTTTCCCACTGGGTCTACAACAGAATGCTCTTTAATATATGTTAAAGTCCTATTGGTTCCCAAGACCTGGAAGACAAAAACCTCTGAGTGTTGGAAAAATGCATGCTAGAAACTCACAGACAGAAGGCCAATGCATCAGTATCCAAAAAGCAGCAAGTACTTGAGAGCAAGATTTATATCGAGATAATAATCATATTCTTAACTGTTTAACAGACAACCTGACAGCTCCAGAACAACAAAGACAATGACACAGAGAGGTACTAAAAAAGAATAATTCCATACGAGAACTTACTGCTTTCACGAGAGCTGGGAGTCCCCACTCAGTGCTGAGAAGACGATGGCTATGTAACCTGCCTCGGTTATCAAGGCTCCTGTCTAACACATCCACTCCTACCACACAAGGGTTCATAGGATTCGGGTATTTTCTCATAGCAGCTTTGATGACAGTGTCCCATGGGTGGCTATGGGAAAAAAGTGCAATGACCTATATGAATTGGCACACCAGCAATTTTGAAAATGTGCTTATATGTAAATATGCTTGGACTATTAATATACCCAACTCCCAAATGAAACCTACAGGTAGGAGTAGAATAAAATAGCTTTAAGGTTTGCAAAACACTTTACAAATATTATTTCATTTGATCTTCATAACAACACTGGATGGTTGGTGATATTATTATCCCCACTTTACAGATGATGAAACTAAGGCATACTGGTTAAGTGACTTGCCCAGGGTCACACAGCTAGTATGTGTTTGAGGCTGCATTTGAACTCATGTTTCCTTGACTCCAGGTCCAGCATTTCCTCCTCTGTGTCATCCAGCTGGCAAATCCCACGAATAAGATGTTCCCTCTGCCTGTCATTTCTTCAATAAACTTTGGAAGTTAGCATTTGTTTTATTTACTTTTTATTTTTGTTTCTACCTTTGATATCTTTATTGATATTGATACCTTTTGCTTTTACATCTGCTACATTTCCAGATACCCCTTTCATCCATACCAATTAAGCCATTCTTACAAAAAAGAATAAAAAACAAAGATTTAAAAAGGTAAGTCAACAAAACAAACCAACATATCAACCAAATCTGACTATATATGCAATCTTCCACACCCACAGTCCCCACCAGTACAATGAAAGGAGGGAAGTACATTTATTTTCTCAACTCTTTCCTGGGACCAAGTACTGCCATTATAATGACATAGTACTGAGTTTCAGGGTTTTGTTTTTGGTTCTCTTCATCTATTCTCCTATAGCCACTATCTGTACTGTTTCTTAGTGTCTCCTTATTTCATTCTGCATTAGTTCACATTTTTTCATGCTTCTCTGGTTTCTTCGTATTCACCATTTTTAGAGCACAGTAAGAGTGTATTACATTTATGAAACAAAATCTATTTAGTTGTTCCCCTAGTTGACAAGTGTCTACTTTTTATAGTTCTTTGCTTCCAAAAAAGTGCTAAAATGAACATTTTGTTTTGGGGCATGTGTCTAGCAGTGTGATTTCTGGGTCAAAGGAGTATGACCATTTTAATCTCCCCTTTTTGCATAATTTCCCACTGTTTTCAATATAGTCATTATGTAGAAATGCTGTTAACTTCACAGATCTATTTTGATATCCTACCGAAACCATTAATTATCTCATTCAGTTTCTTTGCTGGTTATCTAGGCTTTCCTAAGTAGATAGGAATACTTTTTTCTCTGCTTTGCCTACTTTTATAGGGGTTCTAAAATTTTTCTTTCTCTTCTGTTATTGCTTACTATTTCTAATATTCCATCGACAGCCAGGAAAAGGGGCCTCCTTACTTTATCTGTCCATTTATTTGGCAGTCTTCTAGTATTTCCTCAGCATGGTACAATGGGAAGAGTGCCAGATTGGGCATCAGAAGGCCTGAGTTCAAACTCCATCTTTGTTACTTTTTACTTAAATAACCCCGAGGAGGTAATTTAACTTTTATGGGCCTCATTTCCCTCAAAAATAAGGGAGTTAGATTAGATAATCTCTAAATTCTCTTCTAAGTCTGAATGTATGATCCTCTGTATAATTCTGTAAATAATGCTAGCTCTTTATTTTAGATATAAACTTTTTATCATATTAAAAATGGCCCTTCTTGGAGCAGCTAGATGGTGCAGTAGATAAAGTACCAGCCCTGGAGTCCAAAGGAACTGAGTTCACATCCGACCTTAGACACTTAACAGCTCTGTGACCCTGGGCAAGTCACTTAACCTCAATTGCCACTAAAATTAAAATGCCCTTCTATGGTTTTGTTTGCAGGTTGTTTTTTTTCTCAACATAAATAAGTGTTGCACTTTGTTAAAAGTTTTGGGTTTTCTTTCCCTAAGTCTACTGATACAATCATGTAGTTTGGATGTTTTTGTTTTTAAGATGACTACGTTGTTTTCCTAATATTGAACCAATCCTTATACCCTGGTATAAATTAATTTGGTCAAAGTAAATAATTTTTAAAATATATTATTGTAATCTTTCTTGTTAGGATTTTATTTAGAACGTTTTCATTAATATTCATTAGTGGTATTAGACTTCAGTTCTCTTTTTTGTTGTTTATCTGTCCCCAATTCAGGCATTAGAGTATCTTTTCAATTTCTGAGAGAATGATTTGCATATCATAGTTTATTAACTATTCCATTATATTCTTTTATATTTAATTACACATTCTTTTATACAATATTTAGTTCCTTGTTAGAATCCATCCCTGAATCTATCAGGATCAAGTTGTCTCCACTTATTCCCTAGCTCCCTTTTGGAAGCTCCTTTACAGCTAGTTTAATTTTTTTTTTTGAGATCAGCTTGTTTAGGACCTGTTATTTCCTGGTCTATTCATTTGAGTATTTTATATTTGTGTAGAAAATACTCCATTTCTTTTCATTTCTGTTTTGCTGACATACAATTATATCTTGTAGGTTCTGAAAATTCTCTTTCTTCTCCATTGTAAATGCACCTTGTTAATTTTTTAAAATGGTAATTTGGTTTCTTTCCACTTCTTTTTCATCAGATTAGCTAAGGCTTTATTGATTTTGTTAGTCTTTGCACAGAACAAATTTTTAGCTTTATTAATCTATATTCTTTTTGCTTTCCTACTTTTCACCTAATTTTCAGGATTTTCTTTTGGGGAGGGGAGAAGCACTCGTTCATTTATTGATTTTTCTATTTTTTTAATCCTCTGCTCTATTTATTAGGTTTTCTGAGATGTTATTTTTTCCCATTGGATGATTTAGTGGCATCCTAAAAATGTTATCATTGTTAACATTTTCATATACTATATGATATAATGTAATATAAAAGCTGCTTCTATGATTTTTTCTTTATCTACTCATTAGTCAAGTTGTCACTCTCATGTCTTTCTTCATTTAGGTTTATATCTTTTGTGTTTCCTGTATAAATAACTTTATATTGAATCACAGTATGCAGTTTTTAAATGTATACTCATGAAAACTGCTAGCTACCCCCAAAATAAAATAAGGTCAAGGATGGAATATTTTAGAAATCATATTTTCAAGCACCCAAAATGGGTTTAAATAAATGTGATGGTTCATGATGGCCTATGAACTAGTTATGAACTCATATTAATGTGCCATCAGCATCTCAACCTAACTCCCCTAACACCCTTTTGCCTAACTTCCCTCTTTCTGTCAAGAGCACCACCATCTTTCCTTCCAGTTACCCAGGCTCAAAGTGTCATCTTGAATCCTCAGTCTTCTTCACCTCAGATAGTCGATCAGTTGCCAAATCATGTTTCTATCTCCACAATATTTCTTGTATATATTATATTATCACCATTCACATAGCTACTACCTTAGATCAAGCCCTTGTCACCTTTCCCTTTGATGATTGTAATAGCTTCCTAATCCATCTGCCTTAAGTTTCTCCCCATCCCAATTCACCCTTTACATGGCCACAAAAAAGATCTTTTTCTTAAAAAAGGTTTCACCATGTAACTCCTCTACCCAACAAATTCCCGTGGTTCCTATTACCTCAAGGATCAAATTCATATTCCTCTTTTTTAGAATTTAAAGCCACTCACAACCCAGCTTCAACACAGCTTTCTAGATTTATATACTACTCTCCTTTGCACACTCTATGGTCCAACCATAGCCTTCTTTCTAGTATCTCTCATCTATCCAGTATCTGAACTTCCTTTAAAAGTCAGCTCAAGTGCTACCTCCTACATGAGACCTACCCAGATTTCACTAGCAGATAGCGCCTCCCCCTCAAAAATGTTTGTTGTAGCTGTTGTTGCTAGGTGGCACAGTGGATAGAGTGCTGGGCCTGGAGTCAGTAAGACCTGAGTCCAAATCCAGCCTCAGATACTTATTAGCTGTGTGACCCTGGGCAAGTCACTTGACCATGTTTGCCTTAATTTCCTTATCTGGAAAATGAGCTGGAGAAGGAAATGGCAAACCACTCCAGTATCTCTGCCAAGAAAACCCCAAATGGAGTTATGAAGAGTTGGATGTGACTGAAATGACCAAACAACACATATATAATATGTATGACATATATGCACACAGGTATGTTATATAAACATATACACTTAAATGTACACATTTATTCTCCATGTAGAATATAAACTGCTTACAGATAGGGACAGTTACTGTCTGTATCCACAGTACCTGAAAAAATAAGCATTTATTAATAAATGTTTGTTAAATGAGAGATAAATGTCAATCTGTTGTGTTTTCACAAATAGAGGAAAAATGGATGTTTGAATCAGCCACCTATTTAATGATAGGATCACTGCTCTAGAACTTTCTAGCTCAGAAACCATTTAGTTCAGCCTCCTCATTTTGCAGATTGGTTAAGCTGCTGCCTATATGGCAAAACTTTAAGCATCATGAGCTTGATCTAGATGAAGATTCCAACACATCAACTAGAAAAGTAACTTTTATTTAGATCACCCTTAGGTGTGCAACCTAGAGGATCACGTTGGTCACAGAGCAGCTCGGCAGCTGGTAACTGATCATTGGGCCCCTATAGTTGATCAATGACGTGGCACCTTGGGTGTTAACAAATAAAGGAGTTCCAGTGATCAAGTTCAGTCAGTGATTTTACTATAGCTGGAACCATACAGGACCTTTTGTTGAACCTGAATTTCTGTTTAAAATATTTCTGCAAATCCCTACAGTATCCATTCTAAAACTATACTTCATGAGCCCCCACCAGCATGCTTCATCTTAAGTCAGCAAGTAAACAAAATTTGCTCAAAGCAAAGGCATTTACTAAGGAGGCATTGTAAGAAGAATAGCTATTTTTAAAAATGCCTCCTAAAAGCAAGATGCATTCTCCTGCAAATAGATACAGAATCAATATGAAGAGTGGTCACAAATTTGAAGTACACTAGTAGAAAGGCACATATGTGGGGAGCTCACATGGTCAGAGCCACTCATACCTATGGTTCTACATTGCTTTAATGTCTCCTTTCTCCACCTAGAATCCTCAAGAAGCTTCTCAAAGCACAGAATGTCTGCTGGTCAGATTCTTCAGTTAAGCTCTCCAAGGTATGCACATCTCCAAAGGTCAGCTCCCATTTACAAAGGATAACACTTCCTAAAAGCCATGGTTGGTTTTCTTTTCTACTGACATGAATCACAATTGTTGAATCTGCTCCCTCTAATAACTGCCTCTCTAGGTGTGTTTCTTCCTGGAGGATGTGTGTTTCTTCCTGGAGGATGTGTGTTTCTGTTCCCTCCTGGAAGCAATGTCTCCTCCTAGGGAGTAATTCTGCTGAAAAAAAAAATCCCCTCTCCGTAGTCCCATAGCCCTCTAATGGAGATTCACACTTCACACTTCACTGCTTAAATTGGATGAATTTGACTGGTAGACCTACTTCAGGTTTAGCTATTTAAAGCCCTCCAAGTTCATGATCACTTTTTGGCTGCTTGGCCTAAGCCATCCTGATTCAATAGAAAAAAAAAAGGTGTTCATATTTAATAAAAGGATAACACTATGTTAACACCTCATTAATATATTAACACTTCAGCCACCAGGGATTACACACTGGGAGGAAGGAGAAATCAACTTTTCAGTGTCCAGCTCCCCCTCTTAACAAAACATTTCATTAACATAATGGGATAAAGTAACAGGCAAATGTAACAGGCTCCTGAAAGTAGGGATTGTTATATTCAGTATAGTTGCATTTCCAGAGCATAGTACCCACAGTGTCAGGCTCATGTTAGGTGCTTAATAAATACTGCGTGACGGATTCATTAAAACACAGCACACAGGACTCAGGGAAAGGGAAAATTGAGCAAACAGATGATTACAATGTAACAGCATAGATAGCAAATGAGGAATGATATACTTCTACACTTTAATACAAGAGGAACAGTATGAAAAGCCAAAAGTTTAAAATTCAATGGGCCATGATTGGTCCGTATTTCTTAGTTAAAGAAAACAATTTTGGAAGAAAAAAGTTGAGGATGTCTACTAGCCGAAACAGAGGACTGAGAATCTGTACAACTAAATGATCTATTAGGAGGTGGCATGGTACTGTGGAAGAGCACTAGATTTGAAGTCTGAGGATCTGCAGTCAAATTCCTCTATCACTTGCTACCATGGGCAATTTCCTTAATCTCCCTGGGCCTAGGTTTCGACCTCTGTAAACTGAAGGGGCTATCTGAGGTCTCTTCTAGGTTAAAATCTATGATCTCATGATCTCACTACCTACCACTCAAGTTCTTAGTATGGCTAGGCCCTGAATGCCTTTGTGAACAGTTTCTATTTATCTAAAAATATTCGGAATCGGGCCTAGACAAAATTCAGAAGAAAAAATGTTTAAGGGTACCAAAAGCCTCCTTCGCTTATACCTTTCTGTTGTCGTTATCCAACAGTTCCTCTTACTATCTTCTCTTCTAGGAAGGCCTATCCCCAATAAAAACAGGGAAGGATCTGATTTGTATCTGTGATACCATGAAACTGTGTATTTTGTACAAACTATGTACTTTGTACTTTGTATTTGTTTCAATCTATCCCTATGCTGAGGCAACTTGGTTGTACAGCAGATAGAACACTGGGCCTGGAGTCGGGAAGACTCCTCTTTATAAGTTCAAATCTGGCCTCAGACACTTACTAGCTGTGTGACCCTGGGCAAGCCATTTAACCCTATTTGCCTCAGTTTCCTCATCTGTAAAATGAGCTGGAGAAGGAAATAGCAAATCGCTCCAATATCTTTGCCAGGAAAACCCCAAATAGGGTCACAAAGAGTCAGACATGACTTAATTACCTCTCTAACCATGAAAGGAATATTTACTAAATAAGGTAAAATAGGAGGCACAATTATTTTACCACATTTTGATGGACTAATCCCCCAACTACTTGTTTTCTTAATAGTAGGAAAACCCCAATTCCTACTGAAGGATAAATAAAACCATGCAAAGATGCTATAAAGCAGATGGTCTCATTAACTCTTATAACAACTACTTGTCTTTGGATAAGAGCTTGGCCTAAAAAGTCTTCCTTCAAATTGTAAAAGTATTTGGTCATTTCCCTTTGTGTCCTGCCTCTCTGTGAATGTTTTCTTATAATAAATCCTGCCAATTGCATTTCAAACAATCCCCTTTTCTCCCTCAGGTGGTCTCTCCCCTCCTTCTCCTATGAAATATTTTACTTATTTAACCTAAGTTGACTCAGAATGCTGATGGCTGTGTATTCTAAGTGGGCATGAAAAGTTATATAAAAGGTATAAAAACCCAATCTGTACCCTGAAGCTGAAGCTGCTATTGAGCAAGAGCAGCCTTCCAGCATGTTAATAAATCTCTTTGCTTTCAATTTGGCCTCTGGTCTTTGACTCACAATCATCAGACCCCTGCTGATGGACATACCTCTCCCAAGAATTCTCATTCCTTAATTGAAAGAATTCCTTGATGCTAAGCACTTAACTGTGTTGAAGGCACTATGCTAGTCCTAAAATACAAAAAGAAAAAGCTACAATTCGAGATTTTTCCTCCAACTCCATGAAATAATGGAAGTCTTTGTTTCTTGCTGGAGAACTTTTAGGCATTCAGAGAAAAGGAAGGCTGAGAGATTTGGGGGCAGAGCAAGGCAGCTATTCTCATTGCCCCAGGAGTCACACTATGCTTACAGCAAGCCCAAAGGAAAACCTGTTACAGGTTGGCTTTGGAGAGGGCCAGATAATCTGCAATCTCTACCCAGTCATCTCTCAGCTTCTCTGAGGGAAATTCAAAAGATGCCAGAGGCTTTTTCCCTAGGGCAAGAGATCAGGTGTCCTAGTATAATTGATTTCTTCTTTCTACATGGCTGGGAAGCCTGGAATAAACCATGCCCATGTATAAGACCTTTTTTAGTTAAGGCCTCTCCTTACAGAGCTTTCCAAGATTCCCAAATAGTGGAAATCTAGAGTCAGTGCACAGTTCTCACTTGTCCCACTGCCTCAGATTTGGGTATGGGTGTCTCCTACTCATTCCCACAGAATAGTAACCAGGCTTTCATGTATATATTCCATAAGCTACCAATAGGATCCTTGCCCTCATCCCTCTAGTCCTTAGGATGGCAAGTATAATTGACAATTCACTGTGCTCCTCAAGCATCCTTCAGAAGGGAGGGTAAGATAGGATATGGGCATGAAGGATATCATAGGGAAATTCAGACCTGGTCCATGGTGTGGCAGGTTGTAGAAATATCTCATATTCATCCCCTTTCTCTCCACTCACACAGCCACCACCCTAAGGCAGGCCTTCATCACCTCTGTCCTGGGACTCTTGAGACCGCTTCTTAATTTTTTTTCCTTAATTCAAAACTTTCCCACAGTGCCCCCCCCCATCTTCTACATAGTTGCAAAACTGATACTGCTAACTTGCAGGTCTGACCATGTCAATCAATCAGGAAGCATTTATTAAGCACCTACTATGTGCCATGCCCTGAGACAACAATTGGAATATAAAGACAAAAATGAAACAGTCCCTTCCCTCAAGGAACAGAGTTCAAATCTGACCTTATACACTTATTAGCTGTGTGACCCTGGGCAAGTCACTTAATCTTTGTCTCAGTTTCCTCAAATGTCGAATAATAATAATAAAATCATCTACCTCCCAAAGTTGTTGTGAGGATAAAACAAATTAATATTTGTAAAGCACTTTGCAATCCTTAAAGTGCTATATGAATGTGAGATACTACCTTAGTGATAATCTAGTCCAACTCCCTTGTTCTGGTTTTACAGATGAAGGAACTAAGGCCCAGAAAGTTCAGTGATTTGCCCAAAATTTCCGAGTGACAGAGCCTGGATCTCAGGTCCTCTGACTCTAATGCTATATTCACAACGCCATGCTGCCTAATGTTACTTCTTTATGTTACTGCTATGGTCCTAGGTGAATGATGATTTTTGAAAGGTAGGCTTAGAGGCGTACCAGTGCCAACAATTATGAACTGGAAGATTGTTAAAATTCTGGTGTGAGCATTTATGTTGCAGAAATCAGTAAACTCTACAAATCGGGTCTTGACAATAGTGTTTTGTTGATTGTAAAGACTTAAGGAAGATATGGAGAAAATATTAATAATTCAAATTAAACTTAAAAGTAGCGTTTCAAAGAGCACACTCCCTTGCCATAAAGCCATTATATGAAGTAGACAGAGTGTGGGCTTTAGAATCAGAAAGATCTGGGTTCAAATCCTACTTCTGATACCAACTAGGGGTTGGTATCTCTTCTCAAATCACCAAACTTCTACATCCTTTTGCAATTCCCTGCGATTTGTCTAAAGCATATGTAGATTATAATCTTCAATGGTATGATTTGAATTATAATCGTTACAGGATGAAATCAGCATGGAAATCTGTCATTTAAAAAAGGCCTAATCATCTCAAAATATGGTGAAATGGCTACTCTTGTTAGTTAACTTTTCTAAAAGGTTCTCTATTTTTATCAGGACTTACTTTCAGATTATACTTGGATATGACTTTCAGGTCCCATGGGCTTTTCACATGAATATGAATGCCAACAAGAAAACCTGACCATATCTGACTTCTTTATGTCCAGTCTTTATTTCTCTTTTCCTACAGAGTAAATTTAACAAGTACCAGTCAAATATCTCTCTAACAATCCAATAGAAACATGAAGAGAAAAAAATAAGAATAAACAAAAACAAAGAAATATCTATAATCTTAGAGAGATAAAACTGAGGACTGTTAGTAGACCAAAATATCTTGCATGAACACAACCAGAAAGTTGTACCTCTAGTTTTTATTGTCATAAGGAAAATGATGCTGGACAGCATCATGTCATTCATAAACCAGCCCTATGGAACAGAACATAAATGATAGTTCTTAATAAGCATCTGAGTGCATATCTGTCGAACTCCATTTAGCTTTTGTTCTAATGCCAGAACTCAATGACAAGACAGTCAGCTGAAACAATTTTCAAAATTATCAATAGTAATTTTGTTTATAACTAACAAATCACTCATACGTGTGATAAACATTTAATGTACTTCCATAATGTGTAGCAAAATCCATATTAAACTAAAATTAAACTCAATCAATCACTCAATGATTGCTGGTTTTATGTCAGGAACTGTGCTAGGTATTTAGGATATAAAGACAAAAAAATGAAACAATTCTTAATCTCAAATAGCCTACATTCTATAGGTAGAGATAGAAAGTGATAAGTACATATGTACATATTATACATGCACATACACACATTTTATCTACTTATGCAGAAAAAATACGAAATAAATACAAGTCAGTTAGTCAATAAGCATTTATTAAATACTCACTATGCATTGGGCACTGTGCTAAGTGCTGGGGATATAAAATACAACATAATTAACTATAAGGTAGTTAGGGAGGAGGGTACTGGTAGTTGCAGGTATCAGAAAAGGTTTCATATAGTGGATAGTGCTTGAACTGCGAAGGAAATGAAGGATTCTTTTAAATAGAGGTGAGCATTCTGGGCATAAGGAAGAATCTATGCAAAGACATAATGGATGGAGATGGAGGAGGCAGAGTTGGAATGTGAGAGGAACAGAGAGAAGGCCCATTTGGCTGAACTATAGAGTTTGGGAAGGAAAACAATATATAATGAGTCCGGGGAGATCAGTTGCAAAGGGCTTAAAATGCCCCAAAAGGGGTTTATATTTTATCCAAGAGGCAACAGGGAACCACTGTAGATTATGGAGTAGAGGAATGACCTAGTCAGAACTTTGCTTAAGGAAAATCACTTTGGCTGCTGCATGAAGGATGATAGTGGGGACAGACTGGAAGCTGAGAAGTCTAAGTTAGTTTAAGAAGTCTAAGTCTAAGCAAGAGAGAGGGCCTGAACTGCAGGTGTCTTTGTGAGTAGAGAAAAGGAGTTGGAAGTGATAGATTCAGGGGAAGTAACTGACAGTTTTGGCAAATAACTGGATTATGAGGTGAGGGAGTGTGAGAAGTCTGGAATAATACCAAGATTACTAACATGGAAGACTGGAAGAATGCTGGCACCCTGGATAACAACAGGGAAATTTGGTAGAAGAGTAGATTTGAGGAGGAAAGATGACCAGTACTGTTTTAGTCATGTTGAATTTGAGACACCCATAGACTATATCCAGTTAAGATGTCCAAAAGGCTGTTGTCATGTAAGACTGGAACTCAAGAGAGAGACTGAAGCTAGATCCATAGATCTGTGTGTCATCTGCACAGAGATAATAATTAAATATAGAGAACTGATGAAGACACTAATCAAGCAACCACTAAGCATTTATTAAGCATTTGCTGTGGTTACATAACAAGAAATACAAAGACTATAAAGAAAAAAAAAACAAAACAATTCTTGCCTTCAAGGAACTTGAAAAGCTCCCTGCTCTCAAGGAGCTCACAGTCTACTATGGGAAACAACATGCAAATAGCTAGGTACTAACAAGATACATACAGAAAATAATTTAAAAGGAAAGCTTCAGAATTAGGCAATTTGGAGAGGCTTCCTATAGACTATTGGATTTTAACTGGGAAATGAAGGAATTCAGGGAATCTAGGAGGCAGACATGAGTGAAAACTTTCCAGGCACGAGGGAAAGAGAATAACCAGTGAAAATGCCTAAAGTTGGGAGATGGAGTGTCTTTTTCAAGGAAGAGTAAGGAGACCAGTGTCACTGGATCACAGGGTATGAGGGGGTCGGTTTCAGGTGTAAGAATGCTGGAAAGGTAAGGGGGTGGAAATAAGATTTGGCAACCAATTGTATACATGAGGTGAAGGAGAGTAAGGAGCCCAGGATAACATATAGGTTGCAAATCTGAGTGACTATAAGAATAATATGTGATTGCATTTTGGGGGCTGGGTGGGCAGAAGGGGCATAACGAATTCTGTTTAGGCCAAACTGAGTTTGAGCTATCTTAAGAGACATTCAGTTCGAAATGTCCAACAGATAGTTGGTGATGGGGGATTGAAGGTCCAAGTAGAGAGCAGGGGTGGATATGCAGATCTGGGAATCATGTGCATAGAAATAATACTTGAACCTATGGAGTTCCCTATTCCATGGAGTATAGAAGGTAAAAAAGGGTCTAAGATAGAGAATCTTGGGGAATACCCACAAACAAGGGGCATAGTATGGATAATGATCCAGCAAAGAAAACTGAACAGTTAACCGTGATCAGACAGGTAAGAAGAAAACCAGAAGCAGTGTCATGCAAACCTAGAACAGGGTGGCCAACAGTTTCATGCAGCAATGAGGTGAGAAAAGGATCCAGACTGAAAAGCAAGCTTCAGATTTGATAATTAAGAGAACATTGGTAATTTCAGAAGAGCACAGTTTTAGGTAAATTATGAGGTTAGAAGCCAGGGTTCAAATGGTCCAGTGAGAACAGAGGAAGTGTAGGTCTTTATAGGATTTGCCTGATACAGAGAGGAGGGATATAGAATAACAGTTCAGGTGTGTGATCGAGTCTAGCGAAGTTTTTTTTTTTTTTAAAGGATGGGGGAGTCATAGTCATGTATGAAGGCTATACAGAAAAAAATACTGGATTGGGAGAGATTAAATAGGGGGGACAAGGAATGACTAAGGGGAAAATTTGCTTGAGAAGGCAGAAGAAAAATGATATCAAGGGTACATGCAGGGGGGTGGGCCTTGGCAAGAATTAACAGAGAATAGAAAAAAAGAAGAGATAATGGAGGATGAAGTCAGAGGGTTTTGAGATAAAAAGGAGGTGAAATGGGAGCTCACTGTGTGTGGCCTCAATTTGCTCAGCAAAGTAAGAGGTGATAGATTGGAAAATATTTCATAAATTGAATTACTTTCTAGATTTCTTAACGACTTAAGTATAGCTATAATATTCTATAAAGCAGAAAAGCTATAATGAGAGTCATCTGTTTTATTTCTTAACAAAAGCTGTTTAAGAAGAATGTTATTGCTGAGGTCCAGTTCATACACTTTCTATCAGATATGAGATTGCCTCTCCTAACTTTAACAAACAATTTAAACATTCTTTACTCTTTTAAGGAAATACCATAACACAGTCTTCAGGTCTCATGGCTCACCAGTCATGGACTTGATTTCCAAAGGCAAATTATCATATCTTCTTTCCTCTTTTCATTCCTCTAGTTTACCATTCCTTCTCCTACCTATCTTCATCCCTACCCTTTCTCTCCTCCTTGAGGATCAAATCAAGACAATATCTGTAAAATTCTTAACAAAATGTCTGGCACATAGTAGGCACTATATAAATGTTATTGTTGTTGTTGCTTCCAAATCACCTGAAATGCTAAATTGTAATAGGGAATCACTGATCTAGCATCATGAATACTGGCTTCCTTACTTATTTACTGTGTCTACTCAAGGAGGTTCATTTGATTAATTTCCCCAAAAAGAGGGTGGGAAGTATGAATTACTTGACAGACCCTTTGACCTTGGGTCTGTAGTTATAGGCAAGCGGGTTTTTTTTTTTTTAGTTAAGTCAGATCTGGGATTCTGTCCTACTTAACTCAAGCCTTCCCCAAGACCATTTTCAAATGGGCTGCAATCATGACATTGAAATAAAGAGGGAACTAGTCCTCTTATTCCTTGGATTTGCTTTTTGGTGTATTAATAAAACACTAATCCTGCTTCCCCAAGCCTTGTCCCTCCCCAAAAGACAAACATTCAAAATTAACTGCCAAACAGCTGCCCTGCCTATATGCACATCACATGCAAGATCCTTAATCTGGTAGGCAACGGGGAGAAATGCATGTCCTCATAGGGCATGAGACAGCTCACTAGCATTTAATTTTTTTCAGAGAGAAGCGAGCACTCACGCCCTGGCTAAACGCCGGCTGAGCGCACACGCAGACACTCAAGGCGGTCGGGCGCGGGTGTCCGAATCTCTCGAGATTCAACTTCCCCGGGCCCCAGCTTGGCCATTTTCTGCACCCCCCCCCCCCTTCACAATCCAGAGCTCCCTCTTTACCCAAACACGTGCTCGGAGCTCCAGATCTTCATCTTTCCCCTGCGGCAGCTCCAGGGGCCAGAGGCGCTCCTCAGCCTCTGCGCAGAGCAGCAGCCTCGGAGTCCGGAGGGGCACCTCTCCGCCCAGGACCAGCCGAACTGTGCGGGGCTGCCCTACTCTCCTGCACGCCACTCTCCCGCACTGGGCCCTGGAGCACTTGTCACTCACTCGGATCCGAGGGCCCTTGGGGCCGTCGTGGCATCTGCGTCATGCGCACCGTTTCTGAGCGTCCCTGGGTATTTGTGGGGCCCGAGGGAGGCATCCTACTCTGGCTCTGGACCCCACAGCCGCCAGCTCCAGGGCAGAGGCGAGTTTAGGCTCCCAATTGCACTCCCTTCTTCTCTTTTTCCTCTCACGTGACCCGGGCTAACACCCCATCCCCCCTGCCCCTTCACCTCTCCCGCCCTCTCCCGCCTTCTCCCGCCTCCAGCCTTCCCAGGGATGCTTCCCTTAATGCAAGTGTCAGAGCCAAGGCTATGTCGCAGCAGTGTCCCGTTAAGGAATGCAAAGCGAACAACGGGTTGTACGAAGAAGGCGGCGGAGGAGAATTTAGGATCTGGGTGCGGGGACTCGTAGGGGCGGGCTAATATTGCACAACTTGGAAATGGAAAGGTGACACTTAGGAAAAATCGCTACCAAAAACCCTATTACAAAAGTGAACCAGCAACGTCCTCACTGCCCTCCTTCATAGTCTTTGCTGTGGCTTACCTTGTGTAACAGTGTGGTTTTCTAAATCTAATCCAAATAAAGAGAATCCCTAAATCTCATTTGGCCTCACCCTGGGTACTGCCCTCACTGCGGTATATCTTTGTTCAAACATTGAATTAACTGATACAGACCTTCAATAATCAGAGAAGGCCCTGAATTATGACACCCCCTCATTTCTCTATTTCTGAAGTGTGGGAGATGAATGTTCAGTTTTACCCTTTTCCAAATCTTGTGGGAAACCTGGGTTCCAATGTGCACTGCACCACTTCCTATCTGTGTGATCTTGGGCAAGTCACTGTTGGATGGGGGGGGGGGGAAGCTTACACATGGTACCCAGAAAACCACCCCAGGTTTGAGGTACTTAGTGGGTCAGCTTTCACTCAAGACCATAATTCACATGACCCCACCAATATGCTTAAGTCAAACAGTCATATTACATCAAAGAAAAAAATGTTTAATCAAACAGCAAAGCAAATAAAGTGGTAAGAAAAGAGCTTGCTTTCCCACAAGTTACCACATCAACCATGGCAGAGTGCACAAACCCAGAGAACATATGTGGAACACATATGGAGGGGCACTGATGTTAGGACATACATGGCCAGGGCAACTCAAACCTCCCATGCTGTAGAACCCTAGATATACTCTTATAATAGCAGTGTGCTTCTTTCTCGTGGAAATTGCATGTCCACTCTAGGCTGCCTCTTGTATTATCTTTGCTAAGTGTTGATCTCTAGCTCTGATAATCACCAAATTGCTGTCTGCTACCCCTCAGCCAGGCTGTTTTTCAGTGTCCATTTGCTACTCTTTGCTACCATCTGCTGGGAGGTTGCTGGTAAGTCTCTCCCTTGAAAAATAAAGCTAATTTCTTTTTGTCAGTATCATTGCCCCAGGTTATAACATAAAACCTACATAAGATATAGTGAGCAACGAAAGCAGAAGCCCTTAGGCTAGAATTGTCAGTGCTTTTGACTGCCCTCTATTATTATCCTTCTAAGGCCCTGCACAAAAATTACTTGTAATTCCTGTCTGATGACAATTTGCACAAAAGTGCCTGGTGTAGAGTAAGGAAGACTCATCTTCCTGAATTCAAATTTGGCCTCAGACGCTTCCTAGCTGTGTGACTCTCGGCAAGTCATTTCACCCTGTTTCCCTCAGTTTCCTCATCTGTAAAATGAGCTACTGAAGGAAATGGTAAACCATTCTAGTATCTTTGCAAAAAAAAAAAACCCAAATGGGGTCACAAATAGTAGGACACTACTGAAAAAACTCAACAACAACAAAATGCATACCTCTCAGTAACAAAATTGCTGTTCTTTGCTTAGCACTCCTATGATAGATTAACCTCAGTGGTCTGGGCTTCAGTTTCCTTGGACTATCTAACATAATTTCCATTTACCCTTGTCCGTTACCCAAAACTTCTCTGTTTTCACCCATCCTCTACTCCTTTGTTCCACTATCAGAGAATGAGTCCTTTTTCTTGTTCCATTAGTCATTGCTGGGTATTTCTTGGTTGTTTATGACCTCCAACCCTTTTTTTTTGGTGTGTGTGTGTCATGGACCCCTTTGAAAATCTGATGAAACCTATTGGATCCCTTTTAAAGACGCTTTTAAATACATAAGATAAAATATATATCATTACAAAAGTATATTAATCATATTAAAATAAAGATGTATTTTTTTCCCTTCAAGTTCACACACACCCTGGAATTTATCCATTGGTCCATGAACCCCAGGTTAAGGACTCCATCTTAGGACATGTCTGCTTCTTCATGCCCCACAAAACATAGTAATACAATAACTCCAACTAGATTTTAAGTTCTTTTAAGGCAGGAATATCCTACTCCTTAAAGAAGGAAGAAGACATTCCACATATTTCTGTGCAACGTCTTACTTAGAGTACAAAGCTATCAAGGATTTCAGCTCAGCCAAAGATGGAGCTGGTAAACACTACAACTAAGCAATGCCCAAAAAGGAACAGTGGAGGGGGTCTGGTGGTGACTGCAAGACCACAGTCAATAGAAGCACTATTAGGTCATCAGGTGCCCGGCAGGCAGGAGTTACCCTTCTTTGTATGAGCTTCAGTCATATATGTTCCCTTCATATATGCTTTTCTTCCCCCACCTATACTTTCTCTACCCTTTTATGTGTATCTACACTAACTGCTGTTGGGTGTATTTGTGGGAGAATGGGCCTCACATTTACGGGGAAGATGTTTTGTTGCTACTTTTCTTATTGTCATTTCAGTAAATGCCTTTGCTTTGAGTTCTATCCTCTGACTCCTAAACGCATACACATTGGTGGGGACTCATGACCTCTAGTTTACAACTATAGTCCCATAGAATACTTTGACCTTGAGATAGCCATCCTCCAGGGAACCCATCCTGTGATTTAGAAGCTAGGCAAATGGGACTATATATAAATTATAAATAATATAATAATGAGCTATATTCTTAGGTCTAGCTCAGTAAAGTCTCGATTAATATCACTCACGTTTCAACCCATGATTCAAAAAATTAATCAGAAGGATAGATCTGCATTAATTTTTTTTTGTAAAACACTCTGCCAAATCTCTCATATCCTCTGGGGACTTTTTACTCATTTATTTATTATCTTTAGAATTTTTTCCCTTTACTAGTGTCAGTATATACCAATCAAATAACAGTACAGCTAGTTTTGTTTCTCTTCAATGAGTAATATGTATATTAGAATTATCCACTTATCAAAAGCACTGCCTTTCCCTAATTCCAAAGTGACAGAGGTAGCAATTTTTTTTTCTGATAACTGGCACCCATATAGATTATTCACAATAGAAATGTACTAGATAGACCGTGACCAAGGGGTGCTGCTGGTACAGTGATGTGTGAGGACTGTGTGGAGAAGGAATACCCGAACCGGGGTAACACCTGCCTGGAGAATGGATCTTTTTTGCTGAACTACACTGGCTGTGCAATGTGTAATAAACGGGATCTTATGCTGATTGCAAATAAATCCATGAAAGAGGAAGACGGAGAAGAAATAGTTACCTATGATCATGTGTGTAAGAATAAATCCATGAAAAAGGAAGATGGAGAAGAAATAGTTACCTATGATCATGTGTGTAAGAATTGTCATCACATAGTAGCCAGGCATGAGTATACATTCAGTGTCATGGATGAATATCAGGAATACACCATGCTATGTCTGTTGTGTAGCAAAGCAGAAGATTCTATCGGTGTCCTCCCTGATGACCCCCGACAGATGGCTCCCTTGTTCTGAACATCCTGTCGCAATGTGGTTACATCACTGTGCTGGCTTAGAATGCTTGAAAACCTTATTGCTTCCCAGTTTGTTTTTAGTTCAAATGGTTGCTTGCTTTTCAAAGTTCAGAACTGGCTGTGCTGAAAAAAAAAATATTCCAGGGAGGAGCTCTCCATAGAGCTGAGTCCTAGCAGAGCCTCCTGTTGACATCATTGGAGTCAGAGTGGTACTAGCAGCTGCTTGTCTCAGGGAGAAATAAAATGACTAAAATGGCCCCATCAAGCATATCTTTAGAGGAGGAATGAAATGTCTCTCCTTTATAATGGAATAAACATTAGCCTACAAAGCAGAAGATTGTTGCAGGCTTATCTACTATGTACTACGGGAGCTAGAGTCACTTCTCTGGGCCCCAGTTTTTTCATCTGTAAAATAGAAATGATAAATCTTGTTCTATCTACCTTATATGATTATGCAAACTGTTGTGAAAATATGTGTGTGATAACAGTTTGAAAACTAAAAGCATTCTACAGATCACAGGTTTGGAATCAAGGGTCTGTATCCAGTTCTGCTACTTTACTCCCAGTTTCCTCATCAGTAAAATGAGGTCCTTTCTAAATCTTTTATCATATGTTCTCTTATGCTTTTTAAAACTTATACATACACACACACACACACACACACACACACACATATGTATATCTCAAAGACTTGGTAATACCAAACCATACCTTTTAAGATTTAGAGGTGAGGAAACAAGGCAACAAACTGTTAGTACCAGGAAAAAAAAAAAAGAAATGTACTAGATAGCAATCTCTGAATTTGTTCTGATCCAACATTTTCCAACGGTTCAGAAGCTTTGAAGAACTCTCATGAGCTACACCTGTTCTAACATAATGGTGACATCATTTCTTCAGCTCAGAAAGTGTACTCCAAATGAGGATGTATTTCTTTAATTTGTTTCTTAAGCACAGTATCCAGGATCTGTCCTTATCTTAAAAAAAAATTTCTACACTGTTAAAATAAAGCCCATTGACTTTATTTTTCTTTGTTATAACTACCACACACTGGAGCTATTTCTTCTTTTCTAAAGTATGATGGTTCATTTCATTCATGGAAAAATGGTAATCAAAGTTTATTATTCAGGGTCCAAATGTCACCAGCATATAGATCTTTCATTATCATCATCCACACAGCTCTTGGTCTTTACTGACATCCATGGTCACATTCTCTAGCAAAATTCGGGATTCACATTGAATCTCAGAATGTCCAAGATGAAGCAGCTGACACATTCCTTTAAAATAAAATAAATTTCAAGTCCTTCTTATCTTCCTTGATGTGTATCCTGGCATAAGTCCAGTTCTACACTGTACCTCACTCTCATTTTTCCATTTGCTCTCTCCATTCCAGTGAAGGATATCTTCTACTTTGCCCTTTACTTCTTATTTGGTTTCTTTGGTCCGTGATTCTGCCTGATACATTTAGACTTGATTTTTTCCTAGCAATCTAGCAAACTATCTTCTTCCAAATTTCATAGCCTTTTCCACAAAGCTTTCCTGAGACTTGTTGGGGGAGGGAATGAAAGCATCTTGCAAGAGTTCTTCTTTGCTTGTTGACTCATAAAGACAGTAAAAGGCCAACTTATAGGAAGGACACAGGGAAAAAAGGAATATCTTGCTACTACAGGAGAGAGGAAGACCAGATTCTTTTATCTGTATCTGCTTCAGAGATCAGGGCTGATCCTTAATTCAGGAAATTGTAGGTAAAGTCCAGAGAGACACAGTTCTAGAGACAATCTTCACTCTCCAGTCTGCAACCATGAAGACTGTTGATGACTCTCTTTTCCTTGATAGTCTCACTCTCTCCTAGTTCTCTTACCTTTCTTAAGACTTCTCCTTCTTAGTCAGATCATGACCCCTAACATTTTGTGTCCTACTGGGTTTTGTCCTGGGCCCTCTTCTCCTTTCCTTCTGTACTACTTGGTAAACTTATCGGCTCCCAAGGATTTAATTACCATCTCTATGCTGATCATTGCTCTAACTTCTCTGCTGATCTCCAATCTCGTATCTCCTAGTGACTTTCAGAAATCTAGACCCAGATACCCAATAGACATCTTAAATTCAACATGTCCAAAACTGAAATCATGTTTCCTCCTTAACCCTTCCTTCACTCCCTCCTCACCAACTTGTCTATTAGTATGCAGGACTTGTCTATTAGTATGCAGCATCTTCAGTCCCTCAGGCTAGAAACCTAGGTGTCATCCTGGATTCTTCTCTATCTTTCATCCCCCATATCCAACCTGTTGCTAAAGTCTGTTAGTTTCATCTTTTTAACATCTCTCAAATATTCCCCCCTTCTCTCCTCTGACACTGCTACCACACTGGTGTCAGCTCTTGTCACCTCACACCTTGATTATTGCAATGAACTGCTGGTGAGTTGGCCTGCCTCAAGTCTTTCCTCACTCCAAGCCACCCTCCACTCAGCCGCCAAAGTGATTTCCTTAACGAGCAGGTCCAACCATGTCACACATTCCTCCCAACATATTCCTATGATTCCTTATTGCCTCCAGGATGAAACACAAAATCCTGTTTGGCATTCAAAACACTTCATAGCCTAGCTTTCCTAACCCACTTCCACCTTTCCAGTCTTCTTACGCTTTACACATCCCCCTTCCTCAACCCTTTACTCTTCAAGAAAGTGACACTGGCCTTCTTGCTCTTCCACAAACAAACAAAACACTCCATCTCTCAGCTCAGGACATTTTCTCTGGCGGTCCCCCATGCCTGGAATGATCTCCTTCCTCTGCTCCACCTACCGACCTCCCTTTAAGTCCTAACTAGGTGGTACAGTGAATAGGATGAAGTCAGGAAGACCTGAATTCAAATATGGTCTCAGATAATAACTAGATATATGGCACTGTGCATTGGTAACTAAGGTGGGGCTCCAGGTGGGCAAATGAAGGGAGGTCTGATTATATCTTCGCTTCCAAGTAGGCCCAAAACCCCTAGCTACTAGGTGCTAAGCTGATGTGGGCGGGAAGCCCCCCAGGGTCATGAGGGGAGTTGCTAACACCAGAGCCAATAGTAAAAGCCTAAGTTCTGGTCGCTGGGATGACATTTGATAAAAGAGAGAACACAGCTATTTGCTTAGGGCTCTCACTCTTGGTAGTGTGTTGATGTGGAGACTCTGGGCAGGTGTAGTTAAGAGCCCTCCAGCTTGCAAACCTGGATGTTCGGACTTTGTTACTCTGGTAACTATGCATTGAGATTTGAATCAGACAAGGTCTGTCTGTTGATGTTTGTAATTTGTTTGTATTTGCTCTGAAGTTCAGGGTGCTGACGTTTTCCCCTGAACTAAGTGAATGATATTTGTATGCTAGATTAAAGTAAGATTGTTAACCCCTTAACATTGCTTTCCTTAGTAAAGCAGATCAAAAGAACCTGTGTTGGCAGCCTGCTGTGTGCTTGTTGTTGGTGGGTCTTACACCCCTTCAGCAGCTACTAGCAGATTGTTGCAATACCCTGTTTGCATCAGTTTCCACATCTGTAAAATGAGCTGGAGAAAAAAACAGCAAACCACGCCAGAATATTTGCCAAGAAAGCCCCAAAAGGGGTCATGAAGAGTTGGACACAATTGAAATGACTGAACAACAACAACAAAAATCCCACCTTCTACAGGAAACCTTTCCCAATCCCTCTTAATTCCAGCAGCTTCTTTCGGTCAATTATCTCCTATTTATCCTGAATATAGCTTGTTTTGTAAGTATTTGTTTGCTTGCCATCACTCCCATTAGATTATAAGCTCTTTGAGAGCAAAGACTGTCTTTTCCCCTTTTTTGTCTCCCTAAAACTTAGCACAGTAACTGGCATGTAAAAGGTATTGAATAAAAGTTTATTGACTGATATATGCACAAAAGAGCAGCTACAATCATAACATCCAACCAAAGCTCAGAGATCAGGAGTGCTACTTCTTTTGACGGACTTGAAGCATACAAGTTCTGTCTGACAAACTTCAGCTCTTACGAAACATCCTCGTAGGTGAAAAAAAATCTTGGAGCTGTTACTAGTCAATTCATGCATCACTTTTTTAGCTTCTTATACTTTGCTTCTAGTTTCCTAATAATGGTTCTGACAGGTATCTTCTCTAGAGCTGCTACCTGATCCATAATTAACAGGATTTGATCCGGATAAGGCTGAAGTGCTACGTCTTTCTGGCTTAAGTCCTCCAGGTTTCTACTGTTTACTGAAGTAGGTTTTATTTCCAGATGCTTCAGGTAGTGAAGCAGCATAGGTGAAGTGGTTGGTCTGACCCAAAATCTGTTGTCTTCACTAGTAGCTGTCAGTTTACCTCTCAGGTAAGTGGCCATTTTGGAGAACACTCCCTGGGCACAACTGGTGATATCATTCTCTAGAAGCTCAGTGATCTCTTTAGCTATCTTTACCACATCATCATCTCCATCTAGACCTATATCTCTATAAGGCCCAATTACCAAAGTCTCAAAATTCTCATAAACAAATACCATTGCTGATGCTGTTTAAGAGGTTCAGGGACCCCTCAAGGATGGGCATACTGGACAAGTTGTCTGGAATAAATTCACAAACTCAAGCATTCTTTAAGTCAAGGTAGCGAAGGTTTATTGTAACACTAATATGGTGGGCAGAGCTCCTTAAGGAATTTGCCTCTTAACAGGAATGATGCTAAAGCTTATATAGGAAAAGCAGTGGATTATCTGGCAGATATGCTAATTAGGGGATAACTTACAACCTTGGTCACAGGGGTCATTCGCCACTGGAAACCAGGGGAAAAGGTTTCTCAGGGGTATATTTTTGGTCTGTTACATCTGTAGCAAGATAGCTTTGAGAGTTGATATCTATAGCTTGACCTCTGGATTGAATGTGACAACTTTGGGAATCAATACATGATAATTCTATGGTTACAAGACAGTTCTGTTTTTATGACGGAATTTCTTCAGAGGTCAGCTTGTTCTTGTGATGGAGAAAGATAGTTTGTTTTACTGGGGCCCACTCATGAGTTATTGCTAGGCAGAGTGTCCTTGGGTTGGGGAGAAAACTCTTAAGGATAGTGTTTTGAAGCTAGGGAGAAATGTGATCTTGGAATTGGGGTCCAAGCACAAGCATCCAAGCACCACATCATTGCCATTTCCTGGGCAACATTCCTAACACAACACTGATCACAACACTCCTTTACTCAAAAACTTTCATTGGCTTCCCACTGTCAGTTGAATGAAGTATGAACTTCTGATGATGGTATAATACTTCCTTCTACTAAGCCTGGGCAATGCCCAGAAAGATAATCCTGTGATCATGCTACAGTACATGTAAGGGATGTGAGTTTTGACTGGTTGAGAGAATGCTAAAGTTTTTTTTTCTTTATTTCTTTATTTAATATTTTTTAGTTTTCAACACTGATTTCCACAAGATTTTGAGTTACAAATTTTCTCCCCATTTCTACCCTCTCCCCACCCCAAAATGGCATATATTCTGATTGCCCCTTTCCTCAGTCTGCCTTCCCTTCTGTCACCCCACTCCCCACCCCATCCCCTTTCCCCTTACTTTCTTGTAGGGCAAGATAGATTTCTATACCCCACTGCTTATATATCTTATTTCCCAGTTGCATGTAAAAAACAACTTTTTTTTTGAGCATTTGTTTTTAGAACTTTGAGTTCCAATTTTCTCCATTCTTC